>JAIOJX010000028.1:168479071-168821571 GCA_022376925.1 Tragulus kanchil
CCTAGGTGTATAAATCAATAAACCTATATCAAAATATTTCAGTGTAAACATGTTCCAACATTTGATTTTTATGATTGTTAAAGTTATTTTTCACACATTTAGGAGTCAAGTGCTTCTTTAGTTCTTATTAAGAAAAACAGCAATGCCCCAACCTTCCTGCCATTTCCATGTTCTCAGAGGCAACCTTTACTCAACTGCTTAAGCTTTTTAACTAGCTGTTATTTTTTATTATTTTCCCCCACTTGTGTAAGTAGAACAACAATATTTCTATTTCTTGATCTTTGCCTTTCAGATAGTATCTACTGACTTCTTATAATGGAAAGTGAGGTTTGAGCTTTCTTTTTTTTTTAGATTTTTATTTTTATTCTTTATTTTAAAGGTTTTACAGAGTTTTGTTGTTCACAGACATGTATGTTCCCAGATCAGTCATAAGCATATCCATGGTCCCCACCCCCCCAGTTCCCCCCATACCACCCCTCCAGACCATCGCCACATGCCATTGTGAGCACTCCTATTCCCTTAGCACAATGACACTAGCTATCTTTTCCACACATAACAGTATAGGTTCCATGTTACTCCCTCCATGCTTCCCCCTCCCTATTTCTTCCCCACAATGTCCCTATGTCTATGCTCTGTTTTTCCATGAGTTCACTGTGTGTGTTATCAAGACTATCCTACTAGATTCCATATATGTGTGTTAGTACACTGTATTTGTCTTTCTCTTTTTGACTTACTTCACTTTTTGATAGGTTCTAGAGCCAGCCACTTCATTAGGACTGAGTCTTCTGCATTTCTTTTAACAGCTGAGTAGTATTCCATTGTATATATGTAACAGTGCTTCTGTATCCAATCATTCATCGATGGACATCTAGGTTGCTTCCAAGTTCTGGCTTTTGTATAGAGAGCTGCAATGAACATTGGGGTACAGGTGCTTCTTTCAGTTTTGATTTCATCAGGATATAAGCCTAATAGTGGGACTGCTGGGTCATAGGGTGCTTCTATTTTTAGTTTTTTAAGAAATCTCCATGCTGTCTTCCATAGAGGCTGTATCAATTTACATTTCCACCAGCAGTGCAGAGGGTTCCCTTTTCACCTCACCCTCTCCAGCATTTATTGTCTGCAGATTTTTTGATGATGGCCATTCTGACGGGTGTGAGGTGGTATCTCATTGTGGTCTTAATTTGCATTTCTTTAATAATAAGCTAGGTTGAGCATTGTTTCATGTGCTTCTGGGCCATCTGTATGTCCTCTTTGGAGAGGCGTCTCTTTAGATCTTTTTCCCATTTTTTGATTGGGTTGTAAGTTTTTCCAGTGCTGAGTTGTCTGAGTTGCTTGTAGACTTTGGAGATTAATTCTTTGTCTGTTGTTTCATTTGCTATGATTTTCTCCCACTCTGTGGGGTGTCTGTTGAGCTTTTTTGTAATTTCTTTTGATGTACAAAAGCTTTTAAGTTTCATGAGGTCCCACATGTTCATTTTTCTTTTCAGTTCCACTATTCTAGTAGGTGGGTCAGAGAAGATCTTGCTTTGATTGATGTCCTTGAGGGTTTTGCCTATAGTCTCCTCTAAGAGTTTGATGGTTTCTGGTCTTACATTGAGGTCTTTAATCCATTTTGAGTTGATCTTAGTGTATGGTGTCAGGGAATGTTCCAACTTCATTTTGTTGCATGTAGCTGTCCAATTTTCCCAGCACCACTTGTTGAAGAGGCTTTCTTTGTCCCATTTTATAGTTTCGCCTCCTTTGTCAAAAATAAGGTATCCATAGGTGCGTGGGTTTATCTCTGGGTTCTCGATCTTGTTCCATTGGTCTGTATTTCTGTTTTTGTGCCAGTACCATACTGTCTTGAGGACTGTTGCTTTGTAGTAGAGTCTGAAGTTAGGGAGGCTGATTCCTCCAGCTCCGTTTTTCTTTCTCAGGATTGCTTTGGCTATTTGAGGTCTTTTGTGTTTCCATACGAACTGTGTTATTGTTTGGTCTAGTTCTGTGAAAAATGTCAATGGAAGTTGAATAGGTATTGCATTGAATCTGTAGATGATATTTGGTAGTATGGTCATTTTCACAATATTGATTCTTCCGACCCAGGAACATGGAATATCTCTCCATCTGTTTAAGTCTTCTTTATTTCAAGAGTGTCTTGTAATTTTCAGTGTACAGTTCTTTTGTTTCATTGGGTAGGTTTATTCCTAGATATTTGATTCTTTTGGTTGCGATGGTGAAGGGGACTGCCTCTTTGATTTCATTTTCTGATTTTTCATTGTTTGTGTATAGGAATGCCAGTGATTTCTCTGTGTTGACTGTATCCTGTGACTTTGCTGAATTCATTGATTAGCTCTAGTAGCTTTGTAATAGTGTCTTTGGGATTTTCTATGTATAATATCATGTCGTCTGCAAAAAGAGAGAGCTTGACTTCTTCCTTTCCAATCTGGATTCCTTTGATTTCTTTCTCTTCTCTTATTGCCGTTGCTAGAACTTCCAGGACTATGTTGAATACTAGTGGTGAAAGTGGACACCCCTGTCTTGTTCCTGATCTTAGAGGGAATGCTTTCAGTTTTTCACTGTTGAGGATAATGTTTGCTGTGGGCTTCTCATATATGGCTTTCACTATGTTGAGATAGGTTCCTTCTATGCCCATTTTCTCAAGAGTTTTTTTTTTATCATAAATGGATGTTGTACTTTGTTGAAGGATTTTCTGGAGATGATCATGTGATCTTCATTGATTGCCTATATTCTCCTCTAAGAGTTTGATGGTTTCTACATTGAGGTCTTTAATCCATTTTGAGTTGATCTTAGTGTATGGTGTCAGGGAATGTTCCAACTTCATTTTGTTGCATGTAGCTGTCCAATTTTCCCAGCACCACTTGTTGAAGAGGCTTTCTTTGTCCCATTTTATAGTTTCGCCTCCTTTGTCAAAAATAAGGTATCCATAGGTGCGTGGGTTTATCTCTGGGTTCTCGATCTTGTTCCATTGGTCTGTATTTCTGTTTTTGTGCCAGTACCATACTGTCTTGAGGACTGTTGCTTTGTAGTAGAGTCTGAAGTTAGGGAGGCTGATTCCTCCAGCTCCGTTTTTCTTTCTCAGGATTGCTTTGGCTATTTGAGGTCTTTTGTGTTTCCATACGAACTGTGTTATTGTTTGGTCTAGTTCTGTGAAAAATGTCAATGGAAGTTGAATAGGTATTGCATTGAATCTGTAGATGATATTTGGTAGTATGGTCATTTTCACAATATTGATTCTTCCGACCCAGGAACATGGAATATCTCTCCATCTGTTTAAGTCTTCTTTATTTCAAGAGTGTCTTGTAATTTTCAGTGTACAGTTCTTTTGTTTCATTGGGTAGGTTTATTCCTAGATATTTGATTCTTTTGGTTGCGATGGTGAAGGGGACTGCCTCTTTGATTTCATTTTCTGATTTTTCATTGTTTGTGTATAGGAATGCCAGTGATTTCTCTGTGTTGACTGTATCCTGTGACTTTGCTGAATTCATTGATTAGCTCTAGTAGCTTTGTAATAGTGTCTTTGGGATTTTCTATGTATAATATCATGTCGTCTGCAAAAAGAGAGAGCTTGACTTCTTCCTTTCCAATCTGGATTCCTTTGATTTCTTTCTCTTCTCTTATTGCCGTTGCTAGAACTTCCAGGACTATGTTGAATACTAGTGGTGAGAGTGGACACCCCTGTCTTGTTCCTGATCTTAGAGGGAATGCTTTCAGTTTTTCACTGTTGAGGATAATGTTTGCTGTGGGCTTCTCATATATGGCTTTCACTATGTTGAGATAGGTTCCTTCTATGCCCATTTTCTCAAGAGTTTTTTTTTTATCATAAATGGATGTTGTACTTTGTTGAAGGATTTTTCTGCATTTATTGAGATGATCATGTGATTTCAGTCTCTCAGTTTGTTGATATGGTGTATCACATTGATTGATTTGTGGATGTTGAAGAATCCTTGCATGCCTGGGATGAACCCGACTTGATCATGATGTATGAGCTTTTTGACGTGTCATTGAATTCTGTTTGCTAGGATTTTGTTGAGGATCTTGGCATCTAAGTTCATCAGAGAAATTGGTCAGTAATTTTCCTTTTTTGTGTTGTCTTTACCTGGTTTGGGTATCAGGGTGATGGTGGCCTCGTAGGATGTGTTTGGAAGTTTTCTTTCCTGAGCAATTTTTTGGAATAGTTTTAGAAGGACAGGCATTAGCTCTTCTTTAAATGTTTGGTAGAATTTGGCTGTGAAGCCATCTGGCCCTGGGCTTTGATTTTTGGGTAGATTTTTAATCACAGATTCGATTTCTGAGCTTGTGATTGGGTTGTTCAAAGTTTCTGCTTCTTCCTGGCTCAGTCTTGAGAGATTGATCTTCCCCAAGAAATTGTCCATTTCTTCCAGGTTGTCCAGTTTGTTGCCGTAGAGTTGTTCATAATAGTCTCTTAGAATCCTTTGGATTTCTACATTCTCTGTTGTAGTCTCTCCTTTTTCATTTTTCATTTTGGTGATCTGGTTCTTCTCTTTCTTTCTCTTGATGAGTCTGGCCAGTGGCTTGTCAATTTTGTTTACCTTTTCAAAGAACCAGCTTTTTGTTTTATTTATCCATACTATAGTTTCTTTCATTTCTTTCTCATTTATTTCTGCTCTAGTCTTTATAATTTCTCTTCTTCTGCTGGCTTTGGGATGTTTTTGTTCTTCTTTCTCCAATTGTTTTAAGTGGAGGCTTAGGTCATCTGCTTCATATTTTCCTCATTTCTTGAAGTGGGATTATATTGCTATAAATTTCCCTCTTAGAACTGCTTTTGCGATATCCCATAGGTTTTGCATGGTCGTATGTTCTATGTCATTTTCTTCTAGGAATTTTTAAATTTCTCCTTTGATTTCCTCAGTAATCAGTTGGTTTTTTAGGGATCTATTGTTTAATTGCCATGTGTTTGTATTTTTAGCGATTGTTTTTCCCGTAGTTGATCTCTAGTCTCATTGCATTGTGGTCTGAGAACATGGTAGATATAATTTCAGTTTTCTTGAATTGACTGAGGTTAGATTTGTGGCCCAAGATGTGGTCTATCCTGGAGAATATTCCATGAGCACTTGAGAAGAAAGTGTATTCTTCTGCTTTGGGGTGGAACGTCCTAAAGATATAGATGAGGCCCATCTTTTCTGATGTGGCATTTAAGGCTTGTGTTTCTTTATTAATTTTCTGTTTGGATGATCTATCCATTGGTGTGAGAGGAGTGTTAAAGTCTCCTACTATTACTGTGTTATTATTGATTTCTTCTTTTAAGTCTGAAAGTATCTGTCTTATGTATTGAGGTGCCCCTGTGTTGGGTGCGTAGATATTCATGACTGTTATGTCTTCCTCTTGGATAGATCCCTTAATCATGATGTAGTGACCTGCCTTGTCTCTTAGAATCTTCTTTACTTTAAAGTCTATTTTGTCTGATATAAGGATTGCTACTCCAGCTTTCTTTTGATTTCCATTTGCATGAAATATCTTTTTCCAGCCTTTCACTTTCAGTCTATGAGTGTCTCTAGGTCTGAAGTGGGTCTCTTGTAAACAGCATATATATGGGTCTTGCTTCTGGATCCATTCAGCCAGCCTGTGTCGTTTGGTTGGAGCATTTAGTCCATTTACGTTCAAAGTAATTATTGATACGAATGTTCCTATTGTCATCTTCTTAGCAATTTGGGGTTTGATTTGTAAGGCTTCTCCTACTCTTGTATTCATTGGCTATATCAGGCCCTTTAACACTTGTTGTAGGGCTGGTTTTGTGGTACAGAATTCTTTTAGTTTTTGCTTCTCTGTGAAGCTTTTGACTTCTCCTATCAATTCTGAATGAGATTCTTGCTGGGTAGAGAATTCTTGGTTGCAGGTTATTCTCTTTTAGCCGTTTAAATGTGTCCTGCCATTTTCTTCTGGCCTGCAGGGTTTCTGTTGAGAGATCCACAGTTAGACGTATGGGGTTTCCTTTATATGTTATTTGTTGTTTGCTTCTAGCTGCTTTTAGTAATCTGTCTTTATATTTAGTCTGTGTTAGTTTGAATAGAATGTGCCTTGGTGTATTTCTTCTGAGGTTTAGCCTGTATGGAACTCTTTGTGCTTCTTGGACTTGGTTGACTATTTTCTTTCCCATGTTGGGGAAGTTTCCACTATAACCTCTTCAAGAATTTTTTTTGTAATCTTTCTTTCCCTCTTCTTCTTCTGGAACTCCTATAATTCTAATGTTGGTGCGTTTGATATTGTCGCATAGGTCTCTAAGGCTATCCTCAGTTCTTTTCATTCTTTCGGCTTTGTTCTGTTCCTCAACATTTATTTCCACCAGTCTATCTTCCAGCTCACTTATCCGTTCTTCAGCCTCTGATATTCTACTGTTGAGACCTTCCATAGTATTTTTGAGCTCAGCAATTGAGTTGGTGGTCTCTATTTGCTTATTTTTCATTTCTTGCATGTCTCTTCTCAGTGCACTAATTTCCTCTAATATTCTGTTTTTGGTGTTTTGCATCCTCATTAGTATAGTTTTTCTGATTTCTCTTTCGGCTAATTTGTCTATCTCCTCCTCTGTCATTTGAAGCTGTGATTCTCTAGCTTGGTCCTTCATTTGTACAGTGTTTCTCTGTCATTTCATTATTAGGTTAGTTTCTGTTTCTTTGTGGGTGTCTGTGTGTATGGAGTTCTTTTCCCCACCCAGCTTCTTGGTTGAAGTCTCCCTTCCTTTGGGTTTCTGTCCTTCTAGAAGGGTTCAATGGTTTGTGTCTTGGGTGGTGTTAGGTCTTGTTTACAGGTGAACAATCTCTAGTGTTTTATGTTCTTTGATAGTGTGGTGTCTTGGAATCAGGGCTTCTACTCCAAGGATCCTTGGTTTGATGATTGGTCAGGGGGTGTAGGCTCTATGTCTGGTTTGCTATGGTGTTCCATGATATTAGTTCAAATACTAGCATCTGAGGAGCAAGAAGTGTGTCCCTGATGGGTGACAGTCATAAAAGCATGCAGATGTTTTCTAACATAGTCATAAGATATACATACATACACAGCAATAACCACATCTAATCAGTTTTACAGTGACAAAGCGTAGGAAATTTTTCCAGCAAACGACACAATCAAAGATGGTACTTGTCCGTTAAGCTCTGAATTAATTAAAATAGTGCCTGGAAAAAATAGATCCCGGGCAAGGTCCTGGCTTGGACTATTTCATTGAAAGCAATTTTTAACTAAGACATGTGTTGGGGGTGAGTAGGTGGAGAGTGTATGGGTAATTAGAAGGAATAGATTCGTTTTGGTAGGATTTTATAGGGTTATGTAGTCAAGATTAGTGTGTTGTATTGTTTAGTGTAGCTGGAAGAGAATAGTGGAGACAGGAAGGTAGGAAATACTTATCTAGAGGAAAGTGGTAGATAGGAGAAAGTTTTAGATTTAGAACATAGAGCAGGAAGCAGTGGCAAAGAGGAAAGAAAATTAGAAGTTTCCAAGAAATAAAATTAAAAAAAATTAATAATTAAAAATCAAAAAAAATTAAAAATTAAAAAGGGAAGAGAAACTTAATAAGAAGAGACAAAAGAAGAAGAAGAAAAAAAAAAAAACCCAAACCTGACCGATCAAACGAAAAAACAGAACCGTCCGCAACAGATAAACAAAAAAGCTAAATACTGTCCCTGGCTTTTATCCTCTCATCTGTCTGGTGGAAGCCAATCTGCTCTCGATTGTGGTGTCTTGATGATGTAGCCTTTCCCTTATGGCACCGGTCTGCAAGCTCAGGTGCTGACTGGGATGGCGGGCTGATCCTAGTCCGACGGGCGGTAGGCGCGGTGCACGCAGTCCCATGTTGAGTGGGGGCGCAGGCTGATCCCAGTCTGTCGGGCCGGGAGCCGCGGCACCCGCACAATCCCGTGTTGGGCGGGGGCGTCCTGGCTCTGCCGCGCACCCGTCGTTAGCCTCCAATACCTGCCCTTCTCCTGGCTTCCTCCGCTGCGGGTGTAGCTATGGCGGTGCACGGGCTCCTCCGCCGCTGGCGCGCGCGCACTGCTGGTTACACCTCCAAGTTCCACAAGCTTCGCCGTGAGCCCAGTCCCTGGTCAGCAATCTATGGGCGACTTATCCTTCAGCCAGTCCTCCACTAGGAGTGTTTGAACTCACCCGGTGCCAGGCGGAAAGTCACGATTTTCACCCGGCCTGGCTGAGTGGCGCGATTTTCACACTGGGTGCTCCCTCCCAGCTCCAGGTTGCTAGGCAGCACTCCAATTGCGTTCCGCCTGGCCCTGCTCCAGTATCCTATCTTCACAGTGTCTTAATTTCTGCTGGGGATCCAGGCGAATTCTTGGAGTTTTCACGCTGAGCGCTGCCTTCTCTCCCCCGAGGCTCCGCTTAGGCCCCCTTTTAGGGCACTTGTTGGCGGGCTCTCCGTCGCTGCGGTCCGGTGTGGGGGTTAGGATAGAGGATTCTTAGAACAGTAGCTCCGGGAAAGTTCTGGCTGTTCACTCTTCTACTCTCGCGGACCTATGGAATTTTTCTGTCGTCTAGCGCCTGGTTTGTTGGTGGTGGTTCATTTCTTGATTAGTTTCGGTGATTCTGTTGGGGAGCTGGTGAATTCTTCCCCTCATTCCTCCGCCATCTTGGCTCCCCTTGAGCTTTCTTTAACTCAATAAATGGGTCGCAGAAATAAAGAGGCATACTTCTCTTGTCTCCTGGTTTCCTACTAAAATTATTGCATAATTTTGATTAATATTTTTCAGGAAACATTATTATGTTTATGCAAGAATGATTCACAGAGAAGCTATGCATAAACCATGATAACTTTTTATTTCTTTAAGTGACTTTTGGTTTTATTTTGTTGGCTTTACTTTGTATGTACTAATCACTGAAAAATGCCCAAACTCTCCCAGTTACATCAGATACTCTATCATTTTTATTTTGTTAGAGATAATCTTCCTGGAAACTTCTGAGCTGCTCTAGTCTTGCTCTTGCTAGCCAACGATTTGCAACATTCCTATTATATTCCATCATCTTCACCCTGGAGATAATCTTTGCCTCTTTCATCTTGTTGTCAGTCAGTCGTGTCTGACTCATTGAAAACCCATGGACTGCACTCTGTCATCCCCTTCTCCTCCTGCCCTCAACCTTTCCCAGCATCAGGGTCTTTTCCAATCAGTTAGCTCTTTGCATCAGGTGACCAAATTACTGGAGCTTCAGCTTCAGCATCAGTTTTTCCAATGAACATTCATGGCTGATTTCCTTAAGTTTTGACTGGTTTCATCTACTTGCAGTCTCAAGGGACTCTCCAGCACCACAGTTCAAATGCATAAATTCTTCAGTGCTCAGCCTTCTTTATGGTCCAGCTCTCATAATCATATATGACTACTGGAAAAACCATAGCTTTGACTATACGGAGCTTTGTTGGCAAAATAATGTTTCTGCTTTTTAATATGCTATCTCAGTTTGTCATAGCTCTTCTTCCAAGGAACAAGGTTTCAGAATATTTAGGTCTTCTAAGTCAATTACCATTTATACTTTTATTGGCACATTCCACATTCAAAAAACTATTCCTAATCTGCTTTGTTCTATCCTTTTAATCTCTTTGAGCTTACATTTTAGAATTTCTTTACTGTTATTTTCCAGTTTTGGGAAGAAAAGAAGAAATATATACGGACAGTCCATCCTGCTTAACTAAGAGCTTGGGCATTATATTTTTATTTCAAAACAACTATGTAACATATAGAAAACTATATTAAATATTATATATACTTATATTTCTTATTTGTAAAACCTAAATTATAAAACTTCAGGTTCTTTAAAACAGCATAATAACTATAACATTTTTGTATAAGAAACATGCTGCATCTATACTTGATTTATGAAATAGTCTACAGTAAGAAATTGATAAACAGGCTCATCAATGGTTTCCTGTGTATTGACAATTTTTTTTAAAGGTGACAGTTTGTGAGGTTCTTTAGGGAAAAAGAGGTGTTTGAAAGTAATATTTACAAAGCCTATGATGTAATATGTTTTCCCATTTCCAACAAATGTACATTATCCAAACATATTTATTGGGGTGAAATTGAACATCTTTACTTAAGCAATGAGAGGAATGACATTCAATGCTAGGGCATACCAATTATACCCACACTGCACTATTTTGAAAAATGTCAGTTCATCCCCAATCTCGGTTTCGTCATATGTATGAGGATTCATCCTATTGAATTGTTTAAAGGATTAGAAATAAAAAATAAACACTAGAAAAGCACTAGGAACAAGACAACTTCTACCTGTTGTTAACTTGGTGTTACTGAGTTCAAAACCATGTATACATTTACTTTATTCACTATACTTTTTTCCTCTTGTTTTGCCAAGACTAATTCTGGCAAAATACACTGAGTCTTAAGGAGAAGCTCTCTGTTCTAACTGCAATCTATTTCCTTGCCGTCTTCTTGCCAGGAATGATCAAAAGGAAGACTCATTTTCAGAGTTTTTCAATAGTAAGAAATGGACTAATGTTTAAATCTCTGTGCTTAATGTTTAAATTAACATGTATCTGCAGCATTATATAGTGATCCACAGACACTATGCTCTCCACAAATCTTTATTGAGTGAATGGGTAAACTAAAAATATTTCTAAAATTAACCTATTGTGTTTTTTTCTAGTTATGCTTTCAAATTATATTCTCAGTCTTCCCTAACTTATCTTTAGAAGTGAAGTGTGAAAGTCACTCAGTCGTGTGATTCTTTGAAACTCCATGGGTTATAGCTCACCATGCTCCTCAGTTCGTGGAATTCTCCAGGCAAAAATATTGGAGTGGGTCACCATTTCCTTCTCTAGGGGTGTTTACATGACCCAGGGACCAAACCTGGGTCTCCTGCATTGCAGGCAGATTCTTTACTGTCTGAGCCACCAGGGAACCCCCTGTCTTTAGACATATAGCTTACATTACAGCATTGATAGGCACACATTTTCTTTAAAGGGTCAGATAATAAATATTTTAAGTTTTGTAGGCCATCTGGCCTCTGTTAAAGCTACTAAATGCTACCATTGTAAATGAAAGCAGCCATGGAAAGGTCATGGCTATGTACCATTAAAACTTAAATTATAAACACTAAAACATTAAGTGTATGTAATTGTCACATTCCATGTTCTTTTGATGTTTTGAATAATTAGAAATTATTTTTAGCTTGCAAACTCTTCCAAAGCAGGAAGTGGGCCAGATTTGCCAAACAGCCTAGTTTGCCACTTCTTTATTAAAGGGATATCAACAGAGAAGATGACACAAATAGATCCTTTGTTTAAAAATGTAGACAGAAAATCTGATTATTTCCTCTAGTTGTCAGTATAGCCATATAGCAAATACAAGATGTTTCTACTAGAAGTTACAGTTGGATTTCTTTTCACACCATTGTGAGGAAGACTAGCACGGGAAGTGTGAAATCCAGCTTGTTTAGGTCTATGGCTTTCATGTCAGGAGAATGATGTTTATCAGAACATTTTACTCATCAGTCAAAGTTCTGACTAGTTCCAGAAAGCAAACAAACAAGTAGTTATTATTTCAATTCTTTCACCTTACTCAAAACTTGAATCATATTTGACTCTTCCCTCTCCTTACATCCTTCCCTCATCCCTCAAAGCCAATCAATTCCCAAATGTTGTCAACGTTTCTTTCCTTCAAGTCCAAAATGTCTTCTTTTCTATCCCCCCCATTTAGCCTAGTTCAGGACCTCATCAATGGTTATGTTTTGTGAAGTAAACATTTTATATACTCTATTTCTCTTCTGTCAATCACTTGTCACCATAATCCTCTGAACTGTGAAGATGATACAAATAGGCAGTCTCATTAGAAAACCTGCCACATGTTTTTCCACTTACAAGGACAGGCATAGGGCATCTGTGAAAATTATAAGACAACTAGCCTAGAAATAAAAACAAATAAAACAGTTTTCAATGTCATAGGTCATGACAGAAAACAAATTGCATGGACAGGTTGCTTTTAACCCAAACCACTTATTCACAGAATTTGCAACTGAGCAAGACGATCAAGATGGCAGGCAAAAATGCGTAACTTTAGGAAGGAATCCTTTAATCATCTTTCTTTTGGACTTAACTGCATGAATTTCTTTATGTAGAAGTCTTTGGTTCGATTCTGAGTATCAGACATTTGATATTTAGGCACTGGGATATAACTTTTGAATTTTCTGCTACTGAGATTTCATGAGTGTCACTAAAATTAGTAAATACTACTAGAAATTAACTGCCAATCAGCATCTTTGCCAGGTTGTGTTCTAGAATAACACATTATTACTTTTCAGGTTTTTTTTTTTTTCTTTTTGGTTTGGAACTGTAAATGTAAACCTCCCTATGAAGCACCTATTAGATCCAAGGACTAGAAGACACAGGAGGCTAGCAAGTGATTCTGATAAAATGAATTTTTAAAATAGTCCAGACATCCTGTGTGCCCCAGATACTGCCTTCCTGACCTATAAGAGCAAGTTAAATATTCAAGGCAATGGACCACATTTTGAATTTTCTCTGTCCCCTACGTTGGTTTGATCTTTTCCTTGATAAGACTCTAAACCCAACAATTCTCCACTGCCAGCCTGGATTCTCATTTCTGAACCTTCTAGACCCTGTGTTGGTGGATGACCTTTTCTGTCTGGGAACTGACTTATACACTCAATTGTTGTTTTGTCTTTTGTCTCTAGAGAACAAAAATGTTTCTGTCCTACAGTAGGTTCAAATAATTTAGTCTTCCCCACCTTTTTTTTTTTTTTTTGCTACTCTAAGCCCATATTTACAATAATTAATAACTCTCCAAAAACCAAGGAAAGAGATACTCTACCATAGTATTAAAAATTTGTAGGAAGCACATATTGAATTTGAACCACTATGCATTTGTTTGACAACTGCCAAATGAGAAGAAGCCAAGAGAGAAAGCTGAAAATCTATCTGGTTCTGTAAATCATTTTGATGATATGAAAAAAGCCTTGGGAAGCTTATTTATTAAATTCCTAGATGACTCTATTCCAAGTGATCTGACTAACATGAAAGGTGACAGATAATCAAAATAAATAGCCATCTAAGAATTACAGGTATTAGAGTTATTTTTATTTCCTTGCCTGGAATTTTAATAGTTACTATATTATTTTAATATGAAACATTATTTTAAATATGCAAAAAGAATCAGAGATGTTTCAAAATTGAGCTAAACACAATAAAATGATATTCAAAAGAGATAGAAAAAGCATATTTGTGCTTTATTTCAAAAAATCTGTTCTGAAACTGCAAAACAGTGGAGGCACAGCTTGTCAGCAGTAAGAAACAGACTTATCAGCTGTCAGAATGTGGGAAAGAAATCTGGATCTTAAAGGGGCACAAATTAACTTGATAATAATAGAAAATTACTGATCATATTCTGAATTAATAGAAATATAGTATCCAAATTAAAAAAGGAATAAGATTCAGTGAAATAAGATACTTACATATTTCTATGCTAAGACATATTTGAATATGAATACAAATATAGCCTGAACTTCATTCAGGATAAGAGAAATTCATATTAAGCTTACTTCAAAATATATTTCTCTTTGATTTTGACCAAGATCAGAGTCTGATATCATAATGTATCAGTGAGGGAATGGTAGAGACACTCATATTTTTCATGAGCTTAAAACTTGTAATACTTTTAGAGATAATAATTTGGCATCTTTAAATTTTATAAAATGTACCCACCCATTATGGTGAACTGTATTAGTATTCTAATTATTTATTTCCCTTTCTTATGGAGAAAAAAGCTTACATTCATATGCTACTGATGTCAGGCTTGGCCTTCTCTGACTAATGAACTGAAAGTAAAAGTGACAGGTATTATTTTCAAGCAGAAGCTTTAAGAACTATCATATAGTTTAATCATGTCCTCTTTTCCTTCTATAAAAAACCTAGTTTGCCTGGAAAATGACTGCTCCTTTAGCCTATGTCCTAGAATTAGGAAAGAGACAAAGAATCCTGTAATAGAAATGTAACATACTTGAGAGACTAGCTTATACTGTGGCAAGCTACTAAGAATTAGACACCATTTGCTATTATGACAATTTAGTCGTGTTTTACTCAGTAGTTATACTTCATGGAATATGGTCTATAGCTATACTTATGAATGCATAAAATGATAGAAAGTCTGTTGCTGTTTATGCTAATAAATGATTAAGAACAATCTAAACATTCAAGAATCTGCCTGTAGTGCAGGAGACCATGGCTCAATCCCTGGGTTGGGAAGATCCCCTGGAGGAGGGCATGGAGACCCACTCCAGATATTCTTGCCTGGAGAATCCCATGGACAGGGGAGCCTGATGGGCTGCAGTCCATGGGGTCACAAAGAGTTGGACATGACTGAGTGACTAAGCACTGCACAGTAAATGTACATCAACAGGGAATATCTCAATAAAGTTTTATGTAATCATATAAAAATACTATGACACTGAAAAAAAGATGAGGAAACTTATGTATTAATATGGTCTGACATCCTGCGTATATTTAAAGTTATGTAGATAAGAGGGAAAAAGGATAATAGATTATCTCTGAAAGGAGATATGACTTGAGCTTCTGTTTAGAAAAACTGGATGACTGATACGTAACTTTGGAAGGACAATTTTTAACTGCATACCCTTTTGTACATTTTTAACTTGGAATGTTTGTGAATATGTGTATATTCAAGAGAAAAGTAAAATGGTAAATAATGAAAATGAGGATGTTTATAATTGACTAGGTCATAGCTGGATTCTGGAGTCCTATTCTCCTCAATAATTCTATACTATGATCATCCTACCTCTTTTCCTTTGCTCAACCCTTCCATTGAAGCTGCTAAATAGCTCTAGTCGTTTTTCACATCCAAGCTCACTGCCATGATACTATGCAGCTTTATCTTACCAGTGTTTTACCCCCAAATTATAGTAAACATGGCACCCTTCTTAGAACTACTGGATTAGGGAACCAATATGGCAGCTATTATGTGTGTTGGCTGGCAATAACTCACATCTACATATTTCTCTGGAGAACTGACTTTAGCCAACAGGAGTCATCCTACCCCAGGATTCCTGGGAGGTTATGTCACCCTTCCCAGTGGAGAATGACAGCCAGAATTGACTGATAAGTGTAAAAACCAAACAAACTCGGTGCTTATGCATTAAGATGGAACAATTTTGTGATGTCAGAGTTCACCAATAGAATCAGGTACTAAAATCACATATTACTTGGCCTTCTCTTGCTATATCCTGATCACTTCCTCATAACTGATAACTTTCCTTGGGAGGGCCCACAGTGCACTACACTTAGGAACATAGTAAAAAAGACACATGTTGTGTGTATAGAGATAACAGTATCTTGGAGGAAGGTGAGTGATGGTTACCCTTCATATGTTGGGCCTTATAGGAAGTCATGCTATTACAAATAGAAGTTTTTAAGCAGCACTAGGAATAAGGTAGTCCCAAAGTAGCAAAGAATAGGTAACAACAGTATTTAATCATCAAAAATCAAGTATAATTATTGTAAAGTGTGGTTTGGTCATCATGGCAGTTGGGAAGGCCTGATTTAACAAAAACAATTAAAGATGACTACTACAACATACTTTTATAGGAGGAAGGCAGATATACAACCAACAAGGGGATTGGTTAATAGGTAACCAAAAGATGTGAAGACTAGATGAGCTGTCATATTCCTTACCCATTTTCCATATCTGAGTAAGGGCTTAGTCTCAAAATCCATTGATTGAACAAGGGATCTGTTTCCTAAGAGGAGACACCTTACCACCTCATAGGACAAACAAATAGTTGAGAGTCCCTAGCCTCTCCATAAATGGTCTATGCCATTTGCTTGAGTAATCATTACTAAATACAAGGTAATGCCCGACACTTTGAGGGCCTATTCAAATCACCTATTTCATATTGAATAAGCCATACTAGTTTATCTCTTTGAAGGAATTGATTTATTTCATCTAAGATATTTATGTGTGTAGGGTTTTTTGTAGTATTCTTTTATTTTCCTTTTGATATCTACAGGGTCAATAGTAATATTCCATTCCATTTCACTCTTGATATGAGTAATATATGTCTTCTTTTTTGTTTTACGAGTCTTACTAGAGGTTTGTCATTTTTGTGTGTGTGATCTTTGAAAAGAACTCGCTCTTTGTTTATTGATTTTTCTACTATTTTTTTCTGTTTGTAATTTGATTTCTGCTCTTATATTTCAAGACTGTCTTCTGCTTGTTTGGGTTTATTATGCTCTTCTAGGATCTTGTTGTGGGAGCTTAGATTATTGAGATTTTTCTTTCTAATGTATGCATTTCATGCTATGAATTTTCTTCTCAGCACTGTCTTAGTTCTGTCATATATATTTTTCATGTTATGTTTTCATTTTTATTCAGTTCAATGTATGATTCTGTTTTTCCCTTAAGATTTACTCTTTGATCCATGGATTATTTAGAAGTGTGTTATTTAGTTTTCAAGTGTTTGGAAAATTTCCTGCTTTCTGTTACTGATTTCCTCTCTCTCTCTCTCTCTATATATATACATATATATGCATGTGTGTCTGTACATATATATATGTCTTTATTAAAATTTTCTATTTCTTTGTTATTATCCATTTTTAAACCTTATTTCAACCTGCTCGTTATTGTTTATTAAAGCATGCTTAGGGATTCCCTGGTGGTCCAGTGGGTAAGGACACTGCCTTGCAGTGCAAGGGGCGCCGGTTCGATCCCTGGCCTGGGAAGATCCCACATGCCGCAGAGCAGCTGGACCAATGTGTCCAATTACCAAGCCGGAGCTCTGGAGCGCATGTGCCCAGAGTTGGTGCTCTGCGACAACAGAGGCCACTGCGATGGGAGGCCCACATGGACCAAAGAACAAAGATGGATAAAAATGGACAAATGAAAGACCAATGGAAGTGGCCCACCTGCTCCCCTCCCTCTCCACCCCACCCTAACCAAAATAAAAAATAAATAAATCTTTAAAAAAAAAAAAGCATGTTTATTGTGGCCAATATTGAAATCTTTGTCAGATAGTTGTGACATCTCTGTTATCTTGGTATTGGCATGGATTATTATTATTATTATTTTTGGTCAATTTGAGAACTTCATGATTTTTCATATGACTGATTTTTAAATTGAAATATAAAAATCTTATTGAAACTTAAGTTATCATACTATGGTCTTATATCAATAATTTAAGTTATAAGACTGTGGAGCATATTAAGTGTTTGTTATAAGACTCTGGATCTTATTCTAGCCTTCTGTTTTAGGTGAATTTCACTGACACTGATCTCATATCTGCCTCTTTCCTGTCAGGCAAAGGCAGAAGTCCAGGTTCCCTAGACAGTCTGCATTGTGCTGTGCTTAGTCACTCAGTCATGTCTGACTCTTTGCAGCCCTGTGGACTGTAGCCCACCAGCCTCCTCTGTCCATGGAATTCTCCAATCAAGAATACTGGAGTGGGTTGCCTTTCCCTTCTTCAGGGGACCTTCCTGATCCAGGGATTGAACATGGGTATGGAAAGCCCTTGCCACATGATATAAGGGGAATTTTGTTATTGCTTGATGGGTATGGTAGTTCCAGCTGTCCATATCTTCTCATTAACACCACAGTGTGAGTGGCTTCATTACTGCTAGGTAATAGTTAAAGTCCTGAATTTCCACTAGGCATCCTGATTCACACAGGAGAGAAATGAAGAGCACCTCATGATTATTGGCTTAGGGGAGTCCAGACTTGCCATGTGGACTTGACACAGGGATGGTAGGCCAGCCTCACCATCACTGGGGAGGGCTGTGGAAGTCTCAGGTCCCTACTTGACCTTCTCTGACAAAACCCTGGGAGAAGTGTAGGGAATATCTCATTACAGCCAGCAAAGAATGAAGTCTATGTTCCCCTCTCAGCCTTTGCTGGCATAGGTTGAGGGGGGACCTCAGTGTCTTTTGTGTTCTTTGGCTAGAGTAAAGCAGTTATAACCAAATAGTTTTACATTTTGCCAATCTGCATTATTTGTGGTACTTTGACCTGAGAGAGTAAGCTTTGGCTGGGGTGGGCGGTTGGGGGGCAGGTAGGCTTTGGGGATCTCTACCTTCTGGTGTTTCTGGGTAGTCAGCTTCTCCAGTTTCAAGTGAAGTTTTAGTTACTCAGTTGTATCTGACTCTTTGCAAATATGAGGGTAAAAAGCAACAACAAAAAAACCCCAAAATTCAAGAAATTCACCATTTCATTTCTTGAGTCCTGAAGTCAGTTGGTTAGTTTTCTTTTTCTGCCTTTCAGTCTTCTTACATTTGTTTTATACCTAATTCCTACAGTTTCTAGTTTTATTTGGTTGGAAGAATAGGGAAATTTACATCTACTTTCCTGGAAACAAAATTCTTAAGACTTAAAAAAAATTCATTGTTTTAGAACTTATGTCTTCCCATATTCAATCAAAACCAAATTTCATATCATATTTCACTCTAGAAACAAATATCTTATCCCTTTCCATTCTAAGAGGTTTAAAAATAAATGCTTTAGCCTTATTCTATTCCTTAAACTGATATTTCCTTATGCTGACTTTAATAAATGCTTTCATCAGGTGGCAGTTGATGAGATGGTTTGTGTGACCTGATAGGGTGACACAGAACCTTTTCTCAAAGTGACAGAATATTCAAAGCCTTTACTCTTCCCACCAGTAAAGCTGCTTTGTAAATGCCAGATTCTTTTAAAATTGTGTTGCTTGCAAGCACATGTATTATTCATCTGACTAATGTATCCCACACTGTCAAGGGGGGAAATTGCAAGAAATCTATCTCTGAGCTTCCCTTTGATGCTGTGAGAAGATTCAGAATGAGTGGATTGGAAAGTGATTGTATTTTTCCTTTACCTTCTGCTTAAACTGACAATATCTGCCTTATACTTCATATTCCCATATGACATATCACCCAGGAGGATGACCCTGAGAACTTGAGTCACCCCAAAGAAGAAAAACTAATTATGCAATCCAAGTATCACAGAAGAGATACCAATGTTGACAAATAGTCACACATTCCTTTACGTCCACACATGATGCTTTCTGAATGGGACAACAAGCATCTTATTTCTTAAAGTAGTGAAATCTGCAGAAACTGAAAGGGTCAAGATTTACTTTTTGCAGTACACAATCTACAAGACTGGATCTTAAATGAGATAGAATTTTACAAAGGTAAGACTAAAAAGACGTGAGAGGGCACTGAATCACAGCCCCATGTCCTCTCTGGCCATTTGACAAGAAACCGGACAGCTCTGGTGCTGGTTGTCACCCTGCTTATTAAATTTATATGCAGAGTACATCATGCAAAATGCCAATCTGTATGAAGCACAAGCTGGAATCAAGATTGTTGGAAGAAATATCAATAACCTCAGGTATGCAGACAACATGACATGTATGGCAGAAAGCGATCAAGAACTAAAGAGCTTTCTGATGAAGGTGAAAGAGGAGAGTGAAAAAACTGGCATAAAACTCAACATTCAAAAAATTAAGATCACGGCATCCAGTGCTATCACTTCATGGCAAATAGACAGGCAAACAATGGAAACAGTGACAGACTTGATTTTCTTGGGTTCCAAAATCACCATGGATAGTGACTACAGTCATGGAAAAAAAAAGACGCTGCTTCTGGGAACAAAGTTATGACAAACTTTTACAGTGTATTAAAAAGCAGAGATATCACTTTGCCAACAAAGGTCCATATAGTCAAGCTATGGTTTTTCCAGTAGTCATGTATGGATGTGAAATTTGGATCATAAAGAAGACCGAGTGTCGAAGAATTGATGCCTTTCAACTGAGGTGTTGGATAAGGCTCCTGAGAGTCCCTTGGACTTTAAGGAGATCCAATCAGTCAATGCTAAAGGAAATCAACCCTGAATATTCATTGGAAGGAACGATGCTAAAGCTGACTCTCCAACACTTTGACCACCTGATTTGAAGAGACAACACATTGGAAAAGATTGTGATGTTGGGAAAAACAGAAGGCAAAAAGAGAAAGGGATGACAGAGGACAAGACTGTTGAATGGCATCACTGAGTCAATGGCATGAGTTTGAGCAGGCTCCAGGAAATGGTTAAGGGCAGAGAAGCCTGGAGGGCTGCAGTCTATGGGGTCAGGAAGCCGGACACAACTGAGTGACTGAACTGAACTGATAGTGACTAGAGGCCTAAGCTAACTAGTGGTGAAACTAAGCCATGCTTTGAAAGTCAACTTCCATCCACTAGTCTATTATATACACCATATGGTCACCAATGATGACTTTTAAAATGCTGGTTAAGTATTTTGCATTGGAGCAGAAAATTATCAATCTACCATAAAAGTATAATCTATGTGAACTTTGAGAGCTGATTCCCTTAAGAGCTGGGTTTGGATGACTAGGTCATTCAAAAACACCAAGAAGCTGCAAGAAATAGACAGTGATTCATTCAGTGGGTAGCATTATTGCTTGTGACAGTCTACTCCTAAGCCTCCTGTATGATCAGCTGAAAAGTGAGCCAAGCCAGAGCCTCTCTGAGGTCTCCACAAATCACAGAGTACAGCACAAGTTGACTTGTCTTCCAAAGTAGGTCCTATATGGGCAATAGTTCTAGGACTGCTTTCTGATTCCATTTTAAAGAATGACCTCTAGCTGCCCTATATTCTTTAGAAAGCTTCAACTGGATGTGGTTACCAACTTCTGTTACCATCCTAAACAACATAGTTCTCTGTTGCAAAAGTTGTAGATTCTATACAGGGTAATAAGTATTAGTAGCTCACAGGATAGCTGCTTAGGTATAGCATAACTTACATACATAGGAAGGCTTCAATATGAGTTTGTACAACCTAGACATATTTTATGAAATATATTTGATATTAAAAGCAACTTTAGATTAGTGTTTTCATTACCATTTTCCATTAGAAAAAACAAAGAGGAATGTGACATAATTTGTGAACACAAGAGATTAAATATTACTCTAACAATTTTGCGAATTGCAAATCAGGACACATAGCAAGGAAATGTAATAATAAGCAAAACCTGATCTCTCAGAGATACTGATTTTAAGACTGTCAAAGTCTGAGAAAGCTAAGATCTCATACCAAAATCCATGAATTCCTTAAAATCCTTGCTTATGGGAATGACTAGAATCATCCTCTTCATTTTTACCTTACTTTAAAATTTTTTCATATATATCAGATCTTAGTTTTTCCAAGTATTTGATAATCATTCAAGTCTAATAAAAAGCAATAAATAAATACTGATTAATGTGAGAAAAGGAGGAGTTTATCTAATAGATAATAAAGAATCAGTGAGGGGTTTAAATACAAGGGTGTTGTGAGATACTTCTCTATGGGTTGCTCTCACTTCTGTACATTTTTGAGCAAAGCCATTAATAGCTTCTGTCCCTAAGTATCTTTCCAAAGGTATTTATATAGTAAACAGCCCAGGAAGATGGAGAAAGTTTCTTCCAGGGCAGAGGAAAGGTTTGTTTGTTGTAAAGGACAATAATGACATGGTTTCTCTTCAGGATTAATGTTGGGTAGGTTTACTAACAGACTTTTTAGAAGACTCAAGAGTTCCATAACGTGAGACTCTTAAGAGATAATGTGGACAGTGAACACCGCATCCACTTGGGTATGGATGGAAAAGCATCCTATGGAACTTGGGGGGCATGCGGAACTGAAGTGAACATGTAATCAACATAATAAAGTCCTTTGTTTCTGACCCAGGAGATGTAGGCCATCTGCTAGTAACTATGACTGTGGCAAACTAACTTAATAGCTTGGAAGCAAAGTAAAATTTCAGACTAATCACAGTTCTTGTCAATTGTTAATGTTCATATACTACATTTCCACCATCCTTAGCTATGACGTCTTTGGTAGGAATTCTAACTGAATGGCTCTACAAGGAATCCTAAGGAAGACCACGACTAGCCAGGGAAATGGGGTTAAAAGTTATGTGGATGGTCTACTTCCTAGTCAATTATGGTAATATATATTAACTGAAGACACAGTCATGTTTTCATCAAAGCAATATATATATATGGGGGCTTCCCTGGTGGTTCAGTGAGTAAGGACACTGCCTTGCAGTGCAAGGGGTGCCAGTTCGATCCCTGGCCTGGGAAGATTCCACGTGCCATGGAGTGGCTGGACCGGTGTGTCCAATTACCGAGCTGGAGCTCTGGAGCGCATGCGCCCAGAGCCAGTGCTCTGTGACAACAGAGGCCACCGCGATGGGAGGCCCACACGGGCCAAAGAACAAAGAAGGATGAAAATAGATAAATGAAAAAAAAACAATGGAAATGGCTGGCCCGCCCCATTCTCTCCCCAACCTGCACCCTCCCCGCACCCCCCCCACAAATTATATATATATATATATATATGAGAGTACCACTGTTGGTGGTCTTGAAAGGTAACTAGAGAGGCATTACGCAGTTAAATGCTGCCTTGAACACAACAATTATATCCTCTGCTTTTCTAAACTCTTGGGTGTTCTTTTGGCAGCTTACAGCAACCATTGACATTTCCTTTCTGGGACTATAATTTTATGTTGCCCTTACGGTTCTTCTACCATGAATTTTAAACTTTTCTAAGTATTACTAGTAAGACATATCAAAGCATGGTGGCTTACCAGCTAAAACACTGAACCTATATTCAAGAAAACTGAGTCCTACCTTGTCTCCGGCATCATCAAATATGCACACACTTCTCTGTTCCTTAAAATAATGGCGATTTGAGTGTAACGATAAATGCAAAGGAAGAACAGTTGTATATAAATTGATAACGGAAATGAATAAACTACTTGGCAACTCAAAGCTAATGCTTGATGTGTGTTGTTAATATAGGGTCACTGGCCACATAGGGATGTGGAATACTTGAGGTATGGCAACTCCAAGCTGTGATATGTTATAAATATGAAAAATACACACTGGATTAGAAAACCATAAATAAGCAAAGTATAAACACTCATCAATACATTTTATACTGATTATATGTTGAAATGATAATATTTTAGATACAATAGCTCAGTTTTAAAATGAATTTTACTTGTTTTTTAAACTTTTTTTCATGACCACTAGAAAATTTAAGGATTACCTGAGTAATTTTTTCCTATACTGTGTTATTTCCTTCAGACAGTGCTGTGCTAAACTATTCCTTGTCATTTGCCTTAGCAATATGAATGGAGTAGGCTTGTAAGGAATCTCAGGGCTTATCCAATAGGCATAAACTAAATGAGGTTAACTATTACACACTAGATGAAAAAATTAATTAACATGAAGGCTTGTAAATAGACAACACGTTTCTTGAGAGCAAAGGTCATATATTGTCATAACTTCTCTTTTCCCTAGCAATATGATCAGTCTCACAGTAAGCTCAGTAATTTTTTTTTATCAATTGAATTATAAAGATATTTAGGAAAAAGAAATGATATAAGTGAAATGGTTCACTACATGGAAATACATATTAATTCTAAACAAAATGACTGTGCATCCTTTTTTTTTTTTGCAGTCGTTTATATTCTTCATTTAAGAATGCAGACTTACAGTGCAATTTATCTTCCAGTAGGCCTCACTGCCTCTCTAGAGATCTAGGCTGGAAATGCTTATTTTTCTAACACATATCTTCTTCTCTTAGAATACACAGAGCAGTCATGGGGGTTAATTAAAGTGGGAATCACTTGGGCACAGATGAGAAAGTTAGCAGATACATAGGCCATGGAGTTTTCAAAGTATCTGAAGATCATGGCCTTTAGAAAGCATTCAATATTTTGTGTGTGCAGAGACAAAGAAAGCCCTAAAAGGACAAAGCCAGGAAATCTTCACGATGTCCTTGTGCTGTCTCCATTTATTACTTCATTTGCTGGTTGAGAGTGATACAGTAAAGTGGGAGAGATGTTCCCTAAAATATAAAGTTCATGGCCATTAGCACTCATACATGTTTGCAGGAGAAATGAATGGCTATTATATGAGGCTGACAGGATATGGGAACCAGTGGTATTCTAAGACATATAAAGCATGCTTTGTGTGTTCTTTATTAGATGCAACTAATATTGATGCTGGTAGGTGAAGGATGATTGCCATATATCACTTCTATCTAAAATCCTTGTGCATTTGTTCTGTGTGAGATAAACCATATTATTAAGAATTCTTTGTTTTATAATAAAACTAAATAAATCTGAGGGCTTGCCTGGTGGTCCAGTGGGTAAAGAGTCCACTTGCAGTGCAGGGGGCACCAGTTCGATCCCTGACCCTGGAAGATTCCACGTGCTGCAGAGCAGCTGGACCTATGTGTCCAATTAAGAGCCAGTACTCTGGAGCTCATGTGTCCAGAGCTGGTGCTCTGCAGAGAGAGAGGCCACTGCAATGGAGGCCCACCCAGGCCAAAGAATAAAGATGGATGAGAATAAGTAAATAAAAAAACAATAAAAGAGGCCAAAATTAAAAAAAAATAAACAAACTAAATTTGAGTGACTTGCCTAGGGACATCATAATGCTCATCATTGGAAGAGTCAGAACCTGAACCCATGTGTAGTCTAACTCTAAAACCCATCTCTTTCAATTAAACAATGCCACCTTTGCTCCAGTGCAACAATGACATTACTATGATCATGGTAAAGGAATTTTCCAGTTTTAGTGGCCTTGTCCTTACTAACTTCCTTTCTTTCTTGCCTCTTCCATCTCTCCTTATCTCTTCCCTTTCTCTCTTTTCCTGTTCTCTTCCCCTTCCTCCCACTCTTTGCTCTTTCCTTCTCTCTATAACAACTTTCCCTTTCTTTTTATCATTCCACCAATTTTTCCTCTCCTCTTTTCCAGTTTTTACCACCCAATCTGCAGTCCTGCCAATGCCCTTGGAGAACTTTTCTATGTGATAGTCTGGCTACTGGGGAACACAATGGCAACTGTAATAGCTGAAGAAGCAAACTGATCCCAAAGTTCTTAAGATTTGAAGATAATTCTTCCTCCAAATACCACAGATATTCCACTAGCTTAAAACCCTAGAATGGCAGAACTGGGAGGGAACTTTATGCTTATACAACCTGATACTCTCATTGCATACCAGGGAACTTCTGCCAAGGGCAACAAAGGGGCTGCCCACAGTGACCAAGGTTGATGGGCCAACCAGAAGTGGGATTCTGGAATCCTTAGCTTCTATGAAGATGCATGGAACATTAAGCAAAAATGTGAAAATATGAACCTGTTGACTCACACTGAGTGAAGCCAAAAAAGGCGAAGTTCATTTCCTCTAAATAAAGTTGTTGAGACTATACATGAGACTATTCCTATAAAAGTACATATAGGTCTTAAAGAAAAAGGACTGATTTAAATATGAGACAATACTTATTGCTTGAATATTAAAGAATCACCTTTCATAGTCTTAAGTCAAGCCTAAAGAAGGAGCATGTTGGACTACAGACATTTTATGCTTCTGAACTCAGATTATAAGAAGTGAAGGTCACTCAGTTGTGTCTGACTCTCCGTGACCCATGGATGAGCCATGGAATTCTCCAGGCCACAATACTGGAGTTGGTAGCCTTTCCCTTCTCCAGAGGGTCTTCCCAACCCAGGGACTAGGGATAGAACCCTGGTCTCCCACATTGCAGGTGTATTCTTTACTATCTGAGCCACCAGGGAAGCCCAAATGATAAGATGACCTCTCTTTAAATTTAATAAGTGAGTATTGAATGGTTGCTAAGGAGATGTCTGTTTTACCACTGTCTCTGTTGAATAAAAAAGCTCTTCTAGGCAAGTGTTTAAGGTAGTGCCTGGACCCCTGAAGATCCAGCATACGGAACCCAACTTTTCTCTTTATCTAATTCCCAGCTGATCCTAAAAGAGAGTTTATTGTTATAATTTAATCTGATTCACATCAGGTTCATTTTTTATTTCTCTTTCTCTCTTTATATATATATACATATAATTGAGGGAGGTAGCCCATTTTAGAAGAAAGATGCCTGGACTAAGAGACAGAAGTGGATTGTATACCTGGTTGTAACTCTAATTAGTCAAGTGATTTGTACAAAATGTACAACCATTTGCTACTCTACTTTCTCATCTGTAAGATACAGATAATACTGACAGTAATCTTCCTAAGTAAATATTAACTGAGATAATATACATGCATTAGTTTGCAGAGTCTGGAGCATTGTGAGGTTCCATAAATAGTAGCCATTATTATTGTTTTTATTTGATTAGAAATTTTTCTTAAGGTGTTAGGATTTAGACTCTCAGTATTTCTGCGTCTTAAAAAGAAGCCTCAGAAAATTGTGCTGATCACTCAGCAGATCAAAGCTCTGTGAACTAGAATTGGGTTTCACAAGAACAGATTGATGCCTCACACACAGATGTCTTTCCCCATCCCCAAACCAACAGGGTAGAATGTTTTACAGATTGGATGTTTGGCACAGGGCATAATTCTGAAATAAAACTCCCTATTGTTCTTCCTTCTTCTTCTTCTTCTTTTTTAAATATTTAAAGGAAATTGTGACCTTGGTTATTTATTTTATTCCATGTGAAGAAAATAGAGCACATCTGTTTGCAATAGTGAATTGAAAGGTTTAAAAATAAATATACTTTAAAAAAAAAAAAAAAACACAACTTTGTTGGCACTCTAAATCCAATCGACACAGGGAAAATGTTTGTTCTAGAGATGTCTGACTTCTTTTAAAAAAGAAAAAAAAAGCAAATAATGTAGAATTATACAGTTCTAGTTAAGTGGTTCACCACATAAAAATGTGTTATTTTTGCTCATCTGGTAAATAATTTTAACCATGACATAATGTCTTAACATTTACATTTCAATTCTGAATATACTCTGAATCTGTCATTTTCTCTAAGAAGAGATTGATGAGTTATAAAACTGATTTCTTTACTTTCATAATCTGTAATTAGAAAGCAAAAAGCTGTAGTACAAGTAATATATCTGTAACTTGTGTTGGCTGTGATCTTAGGAAATTCAGTTGCCCAGTCTGGTGAAAAGTGCTATAGTTAGATATGTATTGTGGATTTTTCACTTCACATAAAAAATAAAAAATTTTCACTTCACAGAAGAATTATCCATTTTAAAACAGGCTTATAGATATTGCTGTGACCACTTCACAGAGAAGGGAACAATCCTGCCAGATGACTAAGCATGGCAGTTGTCTCTTGGGAAGTCCAGATAAACTAAGATTAGGGGAGGGGGCAGTGGCAGGGGAGTGATTAAGGTTGACAAGTAAAAAGGAGCTTAGAGGAACTGGAATAGAAAACAGATGGAGTTGATAAATATAGAAGGCCTGCTGGGGTATCTTGAAAGACAAACATTGGTTGCTCAGAAGTAGTTGAGCCAGAAAATCCTTGAAAACAGAGCTACTGAAAGGGATTTGTTCAGGCCAAACGGAGCCCAGGAAAAGAAGAATTGGGTTAGGGGGGGTTTCCATAGGTGAGAAAACAGGCTTTCTCATTGCACTCCATTCTATAAAAGAATACTCACAGGAAAAAAAAAAAAAAAAACCAGCAGTATCTGGCTTCCTTGGTGGGCCCAGGAAGAGAATAGACTATACTATCTGGATCAAAGGTGTGACTCAAATGTTAAATAGAAATTAACCTAAATAACTGATTCATGTTAAATAAATGAATACTTGAATGCACTTTGAACCTGGGATTTTTACAGTTAAATGACAGGTGTTCACACTGGAGTACTCTTAGTGTTGTCAGTATGGAAATGCCAGGAAGATAAGCATGAAAACTGAGCCCTTGAAGGACCTGGATAAGTCAGACTTTACTATAGTTTCATTTACCCATCTAAAAATGTCCTAGAAATTGTTACATCTCTCAATACTACACACTGTGTATATGAATAATTTATTCCCAGGTGGCATAAGTGGTAAAGAATACACCAGCAATGCATGAGATGCAGGAGATGAGGGTTCCATTTCTGGGTTGGAAAGATCCCCTGGAGAAGGAAATGGCAATCCACTTCAGTATTCTTTTGCCTGGAAAATCCCATGGACAGAGGAGCCTGGAGGGCTACAGTCCCTGGAGTTGCAGACAGTTGGATACGACAAAGCACACAGACACATTCAGATATAAATATGCCTGAGAATGGAAAGCCTTTGTCTTATAATAGGGTACCTGAGGAAATCTTATAAATAGCTCTTGGTGCTGTCTAATACTCCAAACTTTTCTACCTTCTTTACCAATTAAAATTTCCTGTGTCACATTTCCATAATCTTGCAAATGATAAAGAGGGTATTTAAAAATACTATACAAGAAACTGTGCTGCATAGAGTTAACAGAAGCCAATAACCAATTAAAATTCCTAAGTTTGTCTTACAGAAAAACAGATAAAGGGAAGGCTTGTTAAACCCTTTTGTATGTAAACTACTGTCGTTAACATTTGCTTTAGTTATTTTTTCTCTTTTTTTTCCCACTTTTTAATTGCTTACCTTTCCAGCTTCTGGAAGCCCAGTTGCTTCCCAGGAACCTGGAGTTAACTTCTGGCCAGTACACTGGCTAAGGCTGGTTGGGACCACCAACTTTAGGGTGGCGGCCTGTGCAGGTGTCCCACGACAGTCTGTCCACATCAGAGGGCTGGAGTTGGAACAGAAAACTAACACCCCTGGTCCTGCCACTTGCCTCCATTTTGAATGTCCAGAAACAGTTAACAAGTTACACCTGTGCAGAACTCTGATTACCTCACCTTTTTCCTTGCTTCTAATCAAGTTTCCCCACCCCTAGGACAACCCCGCTTATCTAACAAACATCCCAACCCCCTGCCTTCAAGGAGCCAGATTTGAGGCTTATTCTGTCTTGGCTACCTTGTGAGTAAATTCCTTCTCAGCTACGCTAGTGATTACAAATACATCTTCCATTCAGACCCTTCTCTGTAATACATGTACCCAACTATCAACATATCTACTCTAACTAAATGGTCTAATAATAATTTCCTCAGGGTTTTTACTTTGATTCCCACCTAAGAAATGGCACCAGCATTTCTCTATTTCCTCATGTGAAACACCTGGGTGCTGGCTTCACTACCATTTCTCTATTTCCTCATGTGAAACACCTGGGTGCTGGCTTCACTACCTCTTTCTCTATTTACCTAATCAACAAGGCCTGTTAAGAATCTTCCAATATAGACCTGGATTCTGGAGACGGGGTTTTTTTTTTTTTTTTTCTTTTCCTCCTTGGCGTCTATTCTCCAGATAGTTATAAGAAAACTTCTAAAAAGACAAATCTCATCTTTTTGTCTGCCACTTAAAAGTCTTCTCCATCTCCTCCTAACTCTTAGATGACAGTTCTATTGGATTTGGTATAAAATTAACACTCCTTATTGTGGTTCTAAGCTCTGAGTGATCTCTTTCTGGTTTACCTTGTAGACCTCACATCCTGAAAGTCTCCTGCTTTCTCACTAGTGCTTCCCCCTTGGGGAGCAATGTTTTATTGTCTGAATCTCCATGTTCTTCTTGCATTACAGCAGTGACTCATGTTTAACCCTCTGCTTCCACCTATTTGCCTGCAACAAGACAAATTCCTCCTCATTAATTTTAAAGATACTTCCTCAGAGAAACTGCACTGTCCACTCACACCAGTTTAGGGTACCTTGTTTAATTATTTCAGTCTTCATAGTTAGTCTCATTGTTTATAACTATTCAATATAATGATTATATTAAAATCATTAATAGCATAATAATTTCTATCTCCCTTACTGGAATCTGCACTAAGAATTTGATCTATATTGCAAATTCTATTCCTCTCTATAGCTGTACAATATATTTAGTACTCTATTTTGACTACCATACAGACATAGCTTTTTGCGGAGTCCCATTAAATGACTTTTGAATTCATAGATGAATGTATAAATGAATGCATGCATAAGTAAAGTTATCATCACAATGCCTGAAAAGTGATAGGCACAGAATTTCAAAACACCAAGTCTTTTACTTATTCCTGATTCCTTATTCTTTTACTTATTCCTATTCCTTATTCCTAAATAACTAGCGTAACAGAATCACATTCATTATATTGTTTGCCTGTAAGGTCAAAAAGGGTTTTCCTAGTGGCTGAGATGGTAAAGAATTTGCCTGCAATGCAGGAGATGCAGGTTTGATCCCTAGGTCGGGAAGATCCCCTGGAAAAGGAAGTGGCGACCCACTCCAGTATTCTTGCCTAGAGAATTCCATGGACAGAGGAGCCTGGGGGGCTACAGTCCTTTGGGGGTCAACAAAGAGTCAGAAATGACCAAGCAACTGACACTTTTACATTTCAAGGTGAGTAAAAAGGGTTTGAGTATTTCTAAATTAGCATTCGCTTACATCATCGTTAGCACAACCCTTGAGAGTAATTTGCGACTAGGCTTTAAAAACTGCTCAGATAGTCAAACTTATAGGCTCACAAATCCTATACCCTTATAAGCATGAAGTTCACAGCAGAATTTTATTTCACAAAATTAAAGTTTGGAAACAATCCAAATATCCAAAAATAGTGAATGGGTTGAATAGATGGTTGCACATTCATCCAATGGCATAAAGTTTAAGATAAATATTTCAAATACAACACACATATATACACTGATTATAACTTAAAAAATGTGTGTAAAAAGTGCAAAGTACACAAATATATTTACACAAAAAAACTATGGTTGATTAATATGGTGAACAGATGACGAGAGATTATTAACACTCTATTTGCTGAACTGAATTATCTTATTTTTACAGCTGGGCTTCTTGTGTCAATCTCTTTACCTTTTCACTCGGTAGTTCCTTATTATCTGTCTTCAGCCTTAATTTTCTTTCAAACTTCATAAGTCACAATGCAGAAAAGGAAGTTCATTAATTTGTCCCTATTTTAACACACATCATCCATCATAATTCACTGACAAACCACAGTGTGTGTTGCCCTAATGTGTAGTAAACATTCTCATGATATGTGTAGAGAAATACCATAAAGGGATATTACATACCCGCTACATAAAGAGAATGATAAAAAATTAAGTCAGATAGGAAATTTTTTAAAAAGGAGTATGGCTCTTGGCTAAGATGGTAGAAGATTTTCTAAGGCATTTCAAGTATCTTCATCATAGCTTTTCTATTTTCTTAATATCAACACTTTTTCCAAAGTTGAGAATTTGATGAGCTCATACAATGAGATGGATTAGGACTGACATAATAAGGACAGGTGAGACAGAATTGCCCAGAATTGCTTCCCTTTCCTTTAAATGGTCTTTTCCTCTTCCAAATCCTCCCATTCTCTTTTTAACAGAGAATTGAAGCCAATTCTGAGATTTCAATCCAAACACTTATAGTGACACAGGTACCAGAAAAGAGCATTTAAAAATTCAATAAAGAGGAATGTCTTTCATTTGCCTAGACTTTGATGACTGGCAGAATTTTGTATTAAAAAAAAAAAGCTAAAGGTCACATGCATTTAACATTCAGGTATAACGATTTCTCTCTTTAAGGACACTTTTCAACAAACATTTGAACTAAAACTTCTTGCTTAAAATTTTCTATTAAATTCTGATGGCGATTTACACATAGGTGAGAGACTGCTAAGTGTTTTGGTTTTGTTTTTCATGGTTTTCTTTTTTAATTGATCAGATTTCCTGGAAATGTCAAGTCCTTGTCCTTCTCACTTGTTATTCTGCCCCAGGGTAGATTTTTTGTTCTTTAAATATTCATCAGCTTAAAATATTAAGAAAGTTACTCATAGCTTCTTGGAAAGTTTTTTTTCTTTCTCCCTGCTTCATTCTCATCAGATACTGCCAGAAATTCTTGGGAAATGCCTGAGGCAGCCAAACTGACCCTAAAGGAGCCACATCTTCCCCTGTTGTGGGCCTGCAGTCTTATATTCTGAATACTCTTAAGACAAATTTATCTACTCTCACCCCAGCACCTGATACTAAGTCGAGTAGTGGAACTTTTATTGTACTTAGCGTAAGAAAAGCAGCTTCCTGGTATATGTGAGACTTTAAAGGAACATATTTATTAGGATTTACAGCCGATTTCCTTCCACAGCTGGTTCAGCACACTCTGTAGAGTGCCAGGCTGAAATGCAAATCACCAGTTGCATCCTAGGTCACAGCACCCGGAGCACTGTGAGATTTTATAAAACTCGGAGCTGACTCTTTTCTCAGGGAGAGGTTCACTGATTCTGCAGTGTGAAGAATCACAGCAGTGAACTTCCTGGATTTAGATTAGAAATTGGATTATAAACTGCCTCCAAGCAAGTAAAGCAGTTTTAATCAGTTAGCCAGATGCTTCCACCTCTGAGGAATAACTGTTGAGCAAGTGAGGAAAAGTTCATTTCCCAGGCTAGCCTTTTCTGCATTGTACGAACCCCAATAGATATTTTTTCATTATCCAGTTGTCTAGGGAACAGGAGTACTACCAAAGGAATTAGCCAAAGCTCAGCCCAAGAACAAAAGCTTCTTTGGCAGTGTCGGGTATCATAGGCATAAATCCTTTACCAAAAAAAAGTTTAAAAATATTTTTATGTGAAAAAAATTATGAATTCAAATAATTTTACAATTATTTTTTCAACATAAAAAAATAAGCTTTTAGCCTGGCAAAAGAATCTGTCTTTAAACTAGTGACATACTATTATTCATCTTCTAGAAACATTTTATGAATTTTCAGACTTTTTCTGGTATACTATCAGAACTCTAACAAAAGCACAAGTGTTCCAGATGCACCAATATTTGCTTAAAAATTATAAATGGGAAAAATTGTAAAGAAGAAAATAACAATGAAGGCAAATGGTATTTGTATAAAATATTAGCTTCATCTGCCCAAGGCCTCAGAAGATATCAAAGCTTGCTCTGTCTGCTTGTATGTGAACATTTTTTTTTTCCTTTATTTTAAAGATTTTACAGAGTTTTGTTGTTCACCAACATGCATGTTCCCAGATCATTCCACTTGGGGCGATGGTCTGGAGGGATGGGAGGGAGGGAACTGGGTGGGGGGAGGGTCCAGGGATATGCTTTTTTTTTTTTTTAAGATTTATTTATTTTATTTATTTTGGGCGGGGGTCGGGTTGGGGAGGGAAGGGGGCGGGCGGGCCACTTCTATTGGTCTTTTTCATTCGTCTATTTTCATCCATCTTTGTTCTTTGGCCCGCATGGGCCTCCCATCACGGTGGCCTCTTGTTGCAGGGCACCGGCTCTGTGCGCATGCGCTCCAGAGCTCCAGCTCGGTAATTGGACACATCGGTCCAGCCGCTCCGCAGCACGTGGGATCTTCCCAGGCCAGGGATGGAACTGGCGCCCCCTGCACTGCAAGGCGGTGTCCTTACCCACTGGACCACCAGGGAAGCCCTGGAGTAATTTAAGAATTCAGAATTTTGAGCTCAAATAGATTTTGGAATTTATTTAGTTCAATATCATTTTGAGGACTTCCCTGGTGGCTCAGTGGTAAAGAATTTACCTGCCAATGCAGGAGACTCAGGTTTGATCTCTAGGTGGGAAGATCCTCTGGAGAAGAAAATGGCAACCCACTCTAGCATTCTTGCCTGGGAAATTCCATGGACAGAGGAGTCTGGTGGGTTACAGTCCATGGGGTTGCAGTAGCTGGACACAACTTAGTGACTAAAGAACAACAACAACACCCTCCTTATGAAGATGTTATAACAAAGAGACAATCTTACCAAGTTCCCAAAAGCTGTATTATTAAACTGGGCATCTTCAGGACACCAGTCAAGTGAACCAGAATCAGTTCTCTAGGATGACTGGACTATGGCCGAAAGTGACTATCTTTACTTACCTACAGAAACTGCCCAAATTTGTTTCCCTGGGATTTTTTAAATATTATGTTGAGATCTTTAAAGTGGAGAGTAATCCTGAAAAATCTGATTAGACCAGGGGTATCCAAACCTGAATGGTTTGATGAAATATTTATCCTGTGGTTCTTCTCACATTGTGGCTTTGTTTAGGGGCTAGAAGCTAGCCCTCCAGACTGAACTGGGATGCAGACTACTCTTGAGACTTCATTATCCAAACAAATCACACTCTATATCCATTTGAATCCTTCTTAAAAAGGTCATTATTGAAATCATTATTTTGGGTTAAGGAGAGTGTTTTTTTAATTCAAAAATATTAGATATAGATATATATTTAGCAGGTCCATTTACTTTCTAGACTTTCTCAATGTGATACTTCTTTTTAGGGAAGAACAAAATCTGAGACATATAAGACATACCTGTGAAAATTTCTATTCTGAGGTGCTAAAGCGAAAAACAAAAAGCAGTTACATAGGTGGATTTCATAGAGCCTTGTTTGGTACTTGAGATCATTGTGCTACCCACATAACACCTGTAAACTATGTGAGGTCCTACCTCTAGTAAAAAATGTTTAAAACTGGAAGTCAAAATACTAGGTTTCTAATCTCAGTTCCAACCTATACATGTATGGCCCAATTAACTTTTGTCACTTTATTTATACATAAAATCACTATGCTAAAACTCTCTATCTGTTAACCTTAAAGTAATTCTGTGAGAATAAAAATAGACAGACATTTTAAAGTGACTTGAACACCATAGCCAAGAAAGAAATTACTTTGGAGAAATCGTATGTGTAAAGAATATCATGATTACTGGTGAGAAATGGTGAATTTCATTGGTCATGACGGCCAATAAACAGGTTCTATTTTTATTTTTGGAGAACATGACAAGATGTAACAATAAACATGGAACAGAATGGCCTCAGGGAGAACACTGCATTTTGAACAGCTCCTTCTGGACTTGACGATAAGCAAGAGACTGACTAAAAACTTAGGGAGAATTTAAAAAATATTTAACCTTCAAGAAGGATAAATTTGCTACATTTCTTGGAGTATTCTAGGAAATTTTGTACTCAGAATAGTGAGGGGATGTATGTATATATGTTCCCTCCATGGATCACAGCTTCGTTGTGGCAAAGGGGCTTGTGTAACTCAATGAAGCTGTGAGTCATGCAGTGCATGGCCACCCAAGTCAGGCAGGCCATAGTGAAGAGTTCCGACAAATCATGATGCACTGGATAAGGAAATGGCAAACCCTTCTAGTATTCTTGTTATGAGCTGCCCTGTACAGTATGAAAAGGCAAAAAGATATAATACCAAAAGTTGAGCCCTCCAGTTCAGAAGGTGCCTAATATGTTACTGGAGAAGAGATGAGGACAATTACTAATAGCTCTAGAAAGAAGGAAGTGGATGGGCCAAAGTGAAAATGATGCTCGGTTGTGGATGTGTACTCAGGAAATTGGGAAAGGAGTACAACAAGGCTGTATATTGTCATCCTGCTTATTGAACTTATCTGCAGAGTACATCATGTGAAATACCAGGCTGGATGAATTATAAGATGGAATCAAGGTTTCTGGGAGAAATACTGACAACCTCAGATGTGCATATGATACCGCTCTTAATGGCAGAAAGCAAAGAGGAACTAAAGAGCCTCTTGATGAGGGTGAAAGAGGAGAGTGAAGAAGCTGACTTGAAACTCAACAATGAAAAAACTAAGATCACAGCATGTGGTCACATCATTTCATGGCAAATAGATGGGGAAACAATGGAAACAGTGACAGACTTTATTGGGCTCCAAAATCACTGTGGATGGTGACTGCAGTCATGAAACTGAAAGACATTTGCTCCTTTGGAAAGAAAGCTATGACAAACCTAGATAGTATATTAAAGAGCAGAAAGCACTTTGCCAACAAAAATCCATATAGTCAAAGCTTTGGTTTTTCCAGTAGTCATATATGGATGTGAGAGTTGGACCATAAAGAAGGCTGAGTTGATGCTTTTGAACTGTGTTGAAGAAGACTCTTAAGAGTCCCTTAGACTGCAAGGAGATCAAACCAGTCAATCCTAAAGGAAATCAACTCTAAATATTTATTGGAAGGACTGATGCTGCAGCTGAAGCTTCAGTACTTTACCTGCCTTACGCAAAGAGCCAACTCACTGGAAAAGGTTTTGATGATGGGAAAGGTTGAAGGTAGCAGGAGAAGGGGATGAAAGAGATGAGACAGTTGGATGGCACCACTAATTCAATGGACACGAATTGAGCAAACTCCAGGAGATAGTGGAGGACAGAGGAGTCTAGCTTGCTGTAGTCTATAAAGTGTCAAAGAGCAAAAGTCAGACACAATTTAGTGACTGAATGACATATATATATACACACACACACACACACACACTTATATACACACATATATACTTATATACACACAGATATATATATATATATACACACATATATATATATACACACACAGACACACACACACTTATGGCTGATTTGCATTCTACAGCAGAATCCAACATAACAATGTAAAGCAATTATCTTCCTATACAAAAAATAACTAGTGAAATGCTGGTTTCCCTTTCTCCTTGTCCTGCTCTGCTCATGGCTTCATTTCATCTCTTTAAAAGAAGGAATCTGTCATCTTCCAAGCTGCAGATTCTCCTTACACATGGTCCATGCCAAGCACTTAACAGAGGCTCAGTCCATGCTAACTCAAGAGAATGTTGTCATATTATATTAACTTAATTGTGGTAAGACATTGAGGGGAAGAGCAGAGCCATTTGGCAAGTCTGGGTAGGGCAGAGATTAGAAAGGTAAAGTATGCGAGCATTGTTCTTTGAGCAATAATAGATTGATCTAGTCCTTGAGAAAGGGAAAAGGGATGGGAAAAAATGTACCTTTGGACTATCACAAACATTATCTTCTCAGGTAATTTACTATTAAAGCTACTTTATCAAGTCATAATACTTAAAACATACTGTTGCAAATTTATAGAGGAACTCGAACTTATTTCACTTATTTCTGGTCTCGGAGGAATCCGCTGTATTTCTAACACTCTGGTTACCAACTTACATCCTTATAATAAATTCCTTTTTCTTAAGTTAGTTTCTGTCATTTGGAAAACATGTGGTAACTGAGGAAGACATTGGGATTCCATGAAATATTTCCTTTGACAATTAAAATCTTTTCATAATCAGCTGATCTAGTTCAATGTTCACACTCCATGGAGAAAGAAACTGAGGCCAAAATAATTAAAATAACTTGTCGAAGTTCTTACCCTATTTACTGGTGGAGTAGGAACTACATCTCAAACTTCTAATAACCATTTCAGCACTATTCCTCAACTGTAAACATATATTTTCCCTTCAACAAATGAAAATTAATGGAGTTTTACCTTAACTTGAAAAAGGTTGATATAATATGTAGAGGAAAATAATACTCTCAAACAGAAAGAAGTTGAAAAGTGAAATCATAAAGAAATCCTAAAGAAAACTATATGATGATACTGGAGACCGAGTGTTTTTTAGCAAATAATGGTGAAGCAGTTCACTCCAGGGTGAACTTTACCCAACTTAGAGTTCACACTTTTTGGTCTAAGAATGTGGATAATGTCTCTGTCTTTCCCACAGAGATGTAGGGATAAGATGAATATATGATTTTCCTGTGAAATTTTTTTGTAAGCTATGAATGTCAGAGATGAAGTTATATAAATAAAATTACAATCTGAACCAATAAAGACATTAAAATGTCTGCTTTTCCTGTTCTTTCCTGATTCTTCACATACCTGAGTTCTTCTTGCCCAAATTATGCCTTCTCAGAGAGGGGTTTGCCTGTCCATCTATGCAAATACAGTCTTCTTCCTTAGCCCTATCACTTTCTAAAAAATTACCGTACTTATTCATCAAAATCAATTTTCAAATCTAAAGATTCTAAAGTTTTTGCTTGCTTGTTTATAATTGTCAGTCTTCACTAGAAGTGAAGTTCCAAGTAGGCAGACACCTAACTTATCTCATGCAAGATGTATATACATGATGAATACTTTTGGAATGAATAAGTGAAGATGGGTGGATCATAGCGATTTCCTAAATTGCTCAGAGCAAATCAGTGCAACAGCTAGACCTAAAACCAGGTTTCCTGGTTTGTAGTCCTCTGCTCATTCTTTTATTATATACTATTGCTCTCTTGCACATCTGTATCTATTTACATGTAGATCAATATTTATATTTACATATTTGTATCTCTATTGACCAGGCAAGAAGCCAGAAAGATACATTTCCTTTCTTATGAAGCTCTAAAGTAGCACATTCGTGCTGGCCTCTTCTTATTTAAAACAAAACAATTTTAAAAGAACAAAACAAATCTGGAATTAGTTCAGATGAGAAATAAGAGCCTTAAAGGGCTGGAGAGAATGATTCATGAAGAGAGGTCAAAAGAACCAAGAAGAGCAGGGTAAGTTACCGAGTTGACTGTCTCAGAACACTGACAAAACACAGAGAAGAATAGGAAAAAATTACCCAATATAACATGAAATAGAGCACTAGAATATTACTAATCTATCTATTTATCTATTTTTATGTCTTTCTCACTCTCTCTATATATATACACACACACTCTCACAAAACTTTTGCAATATTAGAGGTTTCTTAGCACCAAATCCATAGTAAATTTGAATATGCTGAAAGTGACCATCACCATTTACAAAAAGTAAAGTAACCGGCTAAATATAATTTTAGGCACAAAGACCTTTATTTTCATGCTGAATTTTCAAAGTGTTTAATTTGCAAAGTATTCCCATTCCCTGTAGGGTGCTTGACAAAATTAAAGAGAGCTACTACTGTAAGTCTATTGTAAAGAAAAAAAGAAAATAAAACTAGGCTTAACACTAAGACAGTTTTCCTGGAAGTGTATCTACTGAATTGTGAAGTAAACATCCAAGCAAGGTAATTATTCTTAATTCTCAAAAGAACAGAGTTGGTTCTTAGTCTTGAGAACTCTTTACTTCTCTGAAAATTTCCAAAAATGTCAAGTCAATGTCTTATTTGAACCAATTAATTCTAAGGAGAACTTCTATCTTTCTTAATTCTAAGAATTAAAGAACTTAAAGGTGAAACAAATAAGGAGAGAATTGGTTTCAAAAATCATTTACCCTTTTTTAGTATAGAAGTCCATTCATCTTTTGGGAAGGGAGCAGTTAAATGAAGAAAAACCTATGTCTTTGATTCAAAAGGTTTAGTCACATATTAGATTTTACAAATATTACTCATTTTTATTATTTTACAAAGAGGAAATTAGGGAGATTACATGAACTACACTGTGCTAATTTTATGCACATTATTTTCACTGTACTCTTTATAGAAATGTCCTAAAACAATACAATTTGTAGGTAATTTTCAAAAGAATTTATGATAGTCATTTAAAAAGTATTTTAGTTTCATCAGTCCATTGCTTAAATTTTATCAAATATTTTTAGATGAGCAAACTACAAAGTTACAATATTTGAATATCCCAAGACTTATTTAAACCATTATTCTATTCTCAACTGTTCATTTTAAGAATATTTATTACAAAGAAAAATAAGATAATATCCTATATAATTAATTTAGAATAAAATTTTCTTTTTTTTGACTCAGAACACGGTAGACAATCTGGGGCTTATTTAAGCATTGCCAGTCATTTTGGACATTTCAATTTCTGTCTCTCATTTTTTCACTTTATTAAAAAAATCATCAGCTAATATTTTTGGCATGATTTCTACTCTGTGCTAGGCATTTTTTCAGCTTATTGCTATGTGATGATTAGCCTCCAAGTTAGTTCCCAATGCTTCTTGCCTATTATGCCTACTATGCCTTGGCATAGTCCTTTCCACATTGTGTCTGAGTTTGTGACCAACAGACTATGCAGATCAGTGTGTGACTTCTAAGCTTAGGTCATGCAATACATTGTCACTTCTTCCTTATTCTCTCTTGGGCCATTTGTTTTGAGTAAGAACAACAATTTACATAAGGAGGTTATTCAAGGCATTCAATGGACAAGTCCATGATGTGAAGAGCCAAGTCTTCCTACAAATAGCTAGCACCGTCTGGCCAGCTATGAGAGGCAGACATCTTAGACTGAAGTCTTTCTTGCCTAGTGAAGCATTTAGATAACTAGAGTTCAAGCCAACACCTTGACTGAAGCTTTATCAGAGATCCACAAACAGAATCACCTACCTAAGCTGCTTGCAAATTCCTAACCCACAAAAACTGTGAGAGAAGAAATTTTTATTTTTTTTTTAATTTTGGCCTCGTTTATTGGTTTTATATTTTATTTATTTTCCTCTATCTTTATCCTTTGGCTTGTGTGGGTCTCCCATTAACAGTGGCCTCTCTTGTTGCAGAGCACATGCGCTCCAGAGTGCTGGCTCGCAATTGGACACACCAGTCCAGCCACTCTGCAGCATGTGGGATCTTCCTGGGGCCAGGGATTGAACTGGTACCACTTGCACTGCAAGGCAGACTCTTTACGCACTGGACCACTAGGGAAGCCCGAGAAAATGTTTTAAGCCATTAAATTATGAGCTAATTTTTTATACAGTCCCAGATAATTCAGTTTAGTTAAGTCATTCAGTCATGTCCGACTCCTTGCGATCCCATGGACTGCAGCACACCAGGCTTCCCTGTCCTTCACCATCTCATGGAGCCTGCTCAAACTCATGTCCATTGACCAGATAATTAGCATAGCTTATTTTATCACATGAGGAAAAGAAATGACATTTTAAATAATTGTGTATCTTCAAAGCCAACAAACAAAAACATATACTAGAAAGAACTCAGCACATCACTTTGTGTTTATGTCTGGCAAAAAGGCTGGATTCTTGAACTTTAGAACATTCTTATCAGAAGATAACAGAGTTTTGTTTAGTTACTGCAAACAGTTATCAAAACTGAGTTCAACTGTTTTGCTTTTATTAATAATTTGCTTTGAACAGACCTTAAACACCCTATATTTCTCAAAGTATTGAAATAGATCTCTTAGGTAGCCTAAAAAGGAATAAAACTCATAGCAATATTATTTTCCATAAGAGTAGCAATTGATTGCAGCTAGACTCTGAGTAGAATATCAAGATGTGATTTCTACTGAATTATTTTCTGTGGGAAAGGGATGTGTTAGCAGCAAAACTGATATGGAAAAAAGAGAAAAACTTTCCTAATCAGATCTATACTTGTTACTTGTTCTGCAAGGCTATAGAAAAAATTCCCCAATGGGGTCTGAGTCTCCATATCAGCAGCAAACTTTGACTATTCATTATTAAGTGAAGATATACAAAACTTCCATCTCCTTCTGGAGACAGGCTTAGGGTCTGCAATAGAAAAAAAATACATAGTATCTATATACCCTCTGCTTAAAAATCTTTGTTTAGAAATCACATTGGTTGGCTAATTGTTTAGCGTTTCCATAAATGAGTAAGAAGACAGTCCTCCTCAGTGTCTCAAATGAGTAATAAAGTTGTCACAGAATGTTCTATGGAAAGTGGCAAAAGGTCAGAACACCCACTTAGAATGGCCACCTGTTTTGCTGTCAGATCTCAGCTACATCATAGTCAACCCCCTTGACATACACATTCATCTCTATATCTCTATATGTCAGGTCATTTATAAAGAATCCCATCTTGAAGGGAGGGAAGGCAGGGAGAAGCACACCTGGTAAGAATGGCTATTGCTAAATTTTTCATTTAGTTATAAATTTAGAGAGAATCAAGACCTTCCTAACTGGTTTCTGTAATATTGTTTTCTTTAATTTCTTCCTGAGTGAAATAAAAACAGTCCTCTTATCCTCAGAGTTGACAAGTCACATAATATTTAATTCATTTGCGTTAGGCTTCTCTCTTTTGGCCAGACTAGGCAGGCTGCATATGGGTTCTTAGTAACCATCCAGACAGCAAACCTGCACCCTCTGCAGTGGAAGTGCAGTTGTAACCACTAGACCACCAGGGAAGTCTCTGGGCTTCTCTTTAAAGCACAAATACTTCTTTAATTGGTTAGGTCTATTAACAACTTACATTATTAAGTCTGTATGAATGACTATGACTGGAATATGAATGTATGCTCTCTATACTAAGTTAGTACAGAAGGGATAGAACTTTTGCCTGCAGGGGAGATTTAGAAGCAGAGAGTGGCATTGTGGGAGGGCAGGGCAGTGCATGTTATCTCTGTGGAGCTTTAGGAACAGCTACAGGCCATGGGAAGATAGTGAATACTGGCGTGCTGGAGGCGAGAGAAGAGAAGACCCTACGCTGTGAGAGAAGTAAACAGAGAGGTTAGTTAAGGAAAGGTAGATTGCCCAAACCTGAAAACTGTGCTCAAGATTCAGGCAGTGGTAATTGCCATAAAAAGTTTTAAAAGGACTGGCCAGGCTTCTAATTGACTCTTGTCTTTGGGTCCTCCACTAGTGGTCCCCAGCCTTTTTGCACCAAGGACAGGTTTCATGGAAGACAATTTTTCCATGGACCTGTGTATTGTGGAGGGGGTGGTTTGGGGATGATTCAAGCACACTATATTTATTGTGCACTTTATTTCTATCACTGTTTTATCAACTCCACTGCAGATCATCAGGCATTAGAGCCCAGAGGTTGGAGACACCTGCTCCAGAGTACAAGAAAGGGACTGTACTTCTTTCAGTTCCTCATTCTCTGTGACCTCTCTGAATGCTCAGAATGCGCAAACACAGAACCCAGGACATTCTAGCACAGACTACCACTTGTTCAGACAGAAGTGTATGGAGTTTTGATGAAACTGAAACAGTCTTTGTTTGGATAGCTACTTGAGAGAATGTCCCCAGGAATTTGAGGAGTAAAGAGAAACGAAACAAGAGAATAGGGCCTTAAAGTTGGAAAATACTCAATCCAGGTGACCCTCTGAAGTAATACACCCATCAAAGCAAATTTTTCTCACTAATAGGGTTCCAAAACTTGTCTTAAAGACTGTTGTTAATGACCTGGTTACTGTTTTAACAGGTCTTTAGTCAAGTGTGAAGTGTTATAGTAGACGTGTCCTTCATGCATGAAGTATGGGAAAAGTTCACTCCTGTTCTATCTAGAATATCATTAAACATTCTTGCATACATTTTGGCTTACTTAGCTATAAAAATGTATTTACTGTAACCACAAACATTCTGGATGCCTAGAGAAGTCTCTAATCAGGTTGGCTCTGTGAGGAGAATGTCGAAAAAATATTTGGTGAGCAGTGCCTTTACCTTTTCTGGGAAGCTTCTTCAGTGGGCAGTGAAGTCATTGTGTTCAACTTCTCTCTGCTTTCTTCATGTGAAGACATCTTCCCAAATCTTGAAGGGACCATAACCTTTAAAAGCCATTTGTCCAGATTTACATTCAATTCATATTCATACATTGGTTTAGATCAGAAACACTTAAGGAGGACTCCCTAGTGGTCCATTGGTTGCAACTTCATGCTTCCAGTGCAGGGGGAATGGGTTTAATTCCTGACTGGGGAAGTTCCATATACCACCCAGTGTGGCAAATACAAATGTGGTAACGGAAAGTTTCATAAAATATGGGTAGAATAAAAAGGAACTGTAAGGAATAGTTAACATCTTGGGCTTGCAATTGCTGGGAGTCACCATAAACAAGCTTATAGATGAGAGGGGAGGGAATGCTTATTAGAATTTCTAAAGAGTTGAAACTATAATCTTAGGGAAGATGGTGCCCTACAGGAGCTAAGGAACATAGATGGAAGAACTGAGGCTCTTACAAACCTTAGCCTAAAATGAAAAGATCCAGAGGAATATAAACTCTAGCTTCCGACTCTTCTTGCACTGAGATCTCCTGCTAGCACTACACAAGAAGTCAGAGGGCAGGGAAGTCCAGTTGACAGAACGCATTTCACCCAGCGACTGAACAGGAAGGACACTTGTTGACCTGAGGTGCAGTGCAGACTATCTAGTAATAAGATAAGACTAGAGAAAAGAAGGGAACATGGAAGATTATAGATGGAAAAGTAGAAACAAATCTTAAGTCCTTGAAGATGTTATTGTGTTACTATGTTACATCTGGAATTACCACATTTTGTAGGAAAGTTACAGTAATAGCAGAGAGTTCCCATATACCCTTCCCCCAGCTCCTCTCAATGTTAACATCTTGCATACCCATAAAAAGTGACAAAACTAAGATTGGTATAATACTATTATCAACACTGCAGATTATATTTGAGTTTTTCTGCAATTTTTTTTCGTATTTCAGGGTCTGTTGTAGCTTGTCACATTGAATTTAGTTATTATGTTTCCTTAGTCTTCAAATATATAACAATTTCACACTGATCTTTTTAGTTTTTTAATAATCTTCATACAGGAAGACTACTAGCCAACTAGTAGAATATCACTCAATTTGGGTTCATCTGCTGTTTTTCCTTTTATTGGTTTATTTATTTATTGATTTTCATCCATCTTTATTCTTTGGCCTGTGTGGGCCTCTAATTACAGTGACCTCTGTCGCTGCAGAGCACTGGCTCTGGGCGCATGCACTTCAGAGCTTCGGCTCAGTAATCGGGCACATTAGACCAGCTGCTCCACGGCATGTGGGATCTTTCAAGGCCAGGGATCAAACTGGTGCCCCTTGCAAGGCAGTGTCCTTACCCACTGGACCACCGGGGAAGCCCACTATTTTATTTTTAATTCTTCCTTATGCTTAGCTAAGATTTGTCTATTATTTGTCCCAATCACCCTATCCACTAGGACTTCTCAGAAAAAAATCCAAAATAACTCTTTTAAAGATAACCATAAAACATTTAAAATTGTTAGTTGTGTCTCATCAAATTAGTTACAAGGATGAGATCAAGGGAAGAATAACTCTGTGGTACTATGCCTCTTCCACACACGTTGGCATCAATTGATTAACCTTCTTTGATCATGGTTGTTCATCTCTAAATCCATTTAGGTATGTTATTTATACACACTACTTAATCTTTCTCAGGAGGACAACTTGAGTGAGTTAGAGAAACACGACTAAAACAAACTCCCCAAGTTTCAGTGATATTATAAGAGAACTTCCTTTCTTTAGTCAAAAAAATCTAAAACCAGTGTTTCTGGTGGGCAGGTGACTGCATTTCACATCCAGGGACACAAGATCCTTACATTTTGTGGCTCTGTTGTCTGCTAGGGTCTGCTGGGTAAATTGCATAAGAAAGAGAACTGCTTTCTAAAAACTCTCTCCTAGAAATGACACTATTTATCAGTCACATTTCATTGGCAAATGTTTATCATGTGGCCACATCAAGAAGAAAGGAAGGTGGAATGTACACTCAAATAACAGGCAGGTACCTCCTGCTTACATCTCTTAGCTGTCTTTTACAGATAGCTTTGTTAAACATTTTCTGAAGTACACATGTACTATGTCTGGCATGTTCTCTGACCTAATATTCTAGCATATCATTCTTGAAAATGTCCATAAAGCCTAATAGTAAATATATCAGGCTTTGCATGTCAAGTGATCTCTACTGCAACTAGTCAATTCTTATCTGATGGGAAAGCTACCTTAGACAGAATGCAAGTAAATTAGTATGACAGTGGTTTTTTTAAAATTATTTTTTTCTTTAATTTTTATGGCATTGGGTTGGTTTCTGCCATATAATAGTGTGACTCATCCATAATTATACATATACCTCCTCTCTCTTGAGCCTCCCTCCCTTGTCCTCATCCCATCCGTCCAGGTCATCTCAGAGCACCAGATTGGGCTCTCTGTGTTATACAGCAACTCCTTATCAACTATCCATGTTACATATGATTGTGTATATATGTTGATGCTACTTTTTCCATTCAGTCCGCTCTCTTCCTCTTGCACTGTGTGCACAAGTCCATTCCCTTCTTCTGTATCTCTGCAAATACAGGTTCATCAATACACTTTTCTAGTGCTCATATATATGTGTTAATATACTATATTTGCTTTTCTCTTTCTGAATTACTTCGCATGGACATTGAAATTTGAATTTCATACAATTTTCACATTTAAAAATGCGAAAACCTTCTCGGGCTGCAGGCCAGATTTGGCCCCAAAGCTTTAGGAGGCTGATACCTTATCTTGTATTACCCCTTACAAAAGAAGTGAGATTAATACATCATGATTTGATTTTTGTGAATACTTTTGGAGTTTTAAGTCTCACTTATTTTCCCCAAAGTTCTGATAAATCATTTAGTGATTCGAATGTATTCTGGAAATCACATTGTATCTAAGTCAATTCAACAAACTGATTTCATTCTATATTAGTCACACAGCTACAATTTATGAAGTATCCATGAAGTCGAATCACTTGACATACCTTATTTTAGCTCTTAAAAATACCCCATGACATAGCTATTACCATCCCCACTTTATCATTAGAGTATGTTAAACTTCAAAGTAGCTAATACCTATTTTGATCATATTTCACACAGCAAGATATAGAAAAACCAGATTTCAAACCCAAGCTGGATAAACAACCTATATTCTTATAACCACATCAAATTTTCCTGGCCTTACAGGTATCAGCTCATTAAAAGCTGAGAGCTGTTCTTTCCTTTTCTCTCTTTACTTGTATCTGGCCTCTATATTGTACCCTTTCATGTGCATGCTAAGTTGCTTCAGTCATGTCCAACTCTTTTCAACTGTAGCCTGACAGGCTCCTCTGTCCATGGGATTCTGCAGGCAAGAATACTGGAGTGGGTTTCCATGCCCACCTACAGGGGATCTTCCTGACCCAGGGATAGAACCTGTGTCTCCTGTGCCTCCTGCACTGTAGGTGGATTCTTCAGTACTGGGAAGCCACCTGGGAAGCTCACCTTTTTCATGTATATGTTATCTTTTCAACTTAAAAATCATTTTCCTTCAATGGAACCAAACAGCACAGCTAATGCCAAAAGACACCTGGCATAGTAAAGTAGTTCTGTATGAGGAAACATTTCTTATTGTGAAAAGTGGCTCTGAACTCATAATACCCATTCATTGACAGAATGAGTAGGAGAAAAGGCTCGTAAAAAAACAAACTCTCTGAAGACAAACGACGAAAGTAAGCAGGACTTCAGTAGTTCTGTCCTTGAGTTCTGCTCTATTATGAACTAGTATGACCTTGAATAATGTACTTAACCTCTCAGTTTTCTAATCTCAAGATTGCTTATTGAATTTTATATTCTGACCTTTTTTACAGAGACACTTGAAGTAGCGTTGGTGAATCAAATTTAACACCTACTTTGAAAAACTCAAAAGGTTGCTAATCGCATAAATTGCAAGTGATGGTTTGTGAAAGTACTTTTCGAATTGCAGATACTTCGCAAATAAAAGCTGTTGTTATGACCATTCTAGATTTCATTGATGATTATTTTCAGTTAAGGTCACAACACACTGATGCTCATTTGATTGAAGACAGAATCTTCAATGGGAGCAATGCTGTTTGCCCCTTTCCTCAGTGTATAGATTTTAGACTGATGAATCCATTAATCTTTGTTTACATTTGCCCTTTGGATGAATTTTTTCTTTAATAAAAGTGTACGCCTTGCCTAGGTGCAAAGATTACATTTCATAATAAATCTATGTCCTTGAAATATATGAATTTTCAAGTATAGACATTAGTGAAATATTTTGGAGGATGAAAGTAACCATTTTACAGATCATTGACCCTTCAATGGTGTTTTCAAGGGGATGTTACAGGCAAGATGAGATGATGCCGCCTCAGCGCAATAAGGGAAATCAATATCTGTCTACCATGGCCTCTCCCCCATCTCAGACAGGAAAATTCAGGAAAAAGAAAATTGATAAGCACAATATTAAATAACTTAACAACAAAATACTAGAGAAATTCTTTGTAGTGACAAATCCTGCAGTACATATGTCTTTTTCTGGCAGACTGTTTCCTTTTAACCATTTGAGGCTTCTCACATTTCCGCTGCAGCTGGAGCACATCCCAAGGCACTTCCTGCCTCTTTGGATTTTTGGCACAGGGCCTCACTCATATTCCACTTGGCTCTCCTCAAGGCATCTGATTCGTTGCTATGAAGATCCGCTCTGTCTCTACTGCTGCCTTCATCATAAGTGAAAGATGTCTGATCTACTTTTCACAGACAGCTCTGCCACCTTTGATGTGTGCAGGGGAGCAGCGGATGCTATTCTTTATATTTTTGACACTAAACAGTTTAAATTTGCACGTAGGGGGAACACAACCAAAGCCAATTGTCTTATTAAATAAAAATGCCACATTACATTTAGGATGCCCTCACCAAGACCTAACCAGATCTACACATCACCCAGAGATCAGAGGAAAGCCTTAAGTATTCAGTTATGTTAAAACAATGATAATGACTGACTTCTGTTTACCTGTTATCAATCAGAATCCAAAATGTGTATTTATTTTGATTCAGCAGTATTGCCTCTAAGAATTTATCCTACAGACTGACAGACATGCACCCAGAAGTATGTATCAAGATTCACAGCACCAGGTCATAATGGCCTCATGTCAGCACTCGCCTGCAGCTAAGGAACACTGACCCACTTTAGATAGAGAACACATTTTTCTGTCCACTTCAGTCTCAGCTCAGCACTCTTTGAATAAATATCTGCTGATATCTTCTTGTTCCTTGCAGGTACTTGTGTGTGCGACACACATAAATGTTTTTCAAAGGCTAATGTCTCTACAACTACAGGAGCACATGAAAATGAAGGAAAATGCTGTCTAAGAAGGCAAGAAACTCTGCCAAGGTTACTTCCTTTTGTGTCTTGGGTCTGTTTGATTTTAATAAAGGTAGTAAATGAATATATGTAGAAATATAAAGACAGAATAAATACATGGAATAAAAACCTAGAAATCCTCTTTTATCATTGCCCCTAATTCTCCATTCCCACATTTCCCAGGTGTATTACAGTTTTATAAATATTTTTCCAGTATACATTTCTAAGTGTGTGTGTAGGCACATGCATATGGATGCACAATTCTCATAAATGCCACCAAAATTCATATCTTGTTCCAGGACTAATTTTTGACGGAAAAGTAGAGAGAGCCCTCTTCACATAAGTATTAATATATAGATCTGCCCCACAACTTTCACTGCATCATAAGATTCAGAACACAAATAACATTCATTTATTTAATCATTCCATCATTGGTGCACATTTAGGCTGTTTGAGGAATAAAAAAATCAAGACAACCTCAATGATTAAAAATTTTAATCTTAACTTTATAAAGTTTGTATTATAAAAACAATAAGTATACTGAATATATTTCTCAATTCACACACATATCTCCCTCTCTCAACTGCCTTGTCCCTAAGATTTAAAATTGCCATACAAAAGAGTATACTTTCAGTGTACATTAACCCAAGACCTAACCAGATCTACACATCACCCAGAGATCAGAGGAAAGCCTTAAGTATTCAGTTATGTTAAAACAATGATAATGACTGACTTCTGTTTACCTGTTATCAATCAGAATCCAAAATGTGTATTTATTTTGATTCAGCAGTATTGCCTCTAAGAATTTATCCTACAGACTGACAGACATGCACCCAGAAGTATGTATCAAGATTCACAGCACCAGGTCATAATGGCCTCATGTCAGCACTCGCCTGCAGCTAAGGAACACTGACCCACTTTAGATAGAGAACACATTTTTCTGTCCACTTCAGTCTCAGCTCAGCACTCTTTGAATAAATATCTGCTGATATCTTCTTGTTCCTTGCAGGTACTTGTGTGTGCGACACACATAAATGTTTTTCAAAGGCTAATGTCTCTACAACTACAGGAGCACATGAAAATGAAGGAAAATGCTGTCTAAGAAGGCAAGAAACTCTGCCAAGGTTACTTCCTTTTGTGTCTTGGGTCTGTTTGATTTTAATAAAGGTAGTAAATGAATATATGTAGAAATATAAAGACAGAATAAATACATGGAATAAAAACCTAGAAATCCTCTTTTATCATTGCCCCTAATTCTCCATTCCCACATTTCCCAGGTGTATTACAGTTTTATAAATATTTTTCCAGTATACATTTCTAAGTGTGTGTGTAGGCACATGCATATGGATGCACAATTCTCATAAATGCCACCAAAATTCATATCTTGTTCCAGGACTAATTTTTTGACGGAAAAGTAGAGAGAGCCCTCTTCACATAAGTATTAATATATAGATCTGCCCCACAACTTTCACTGCATCATAAGATTCAGAACACAAATAACATTCATTTATTTAATCATTCCATCATTGGTGCACATTTAGGCTGTTTGAGGAATAAAAAAATCAAGACAACCTCAATGATTAAAAATTTTAATCTTAACTTTATAAAGTTTGTATTATAAAAACAATAAGTATACTGAATATATTTCTCAATTCACACACATATCTCCCTCTCTCAACTGCCTTGTCCCTAAGATTTAAAATTGCCATACAAAAGAGTATACTTTCAGTGTACTGAAAATCCTCTCCAATAAAACTAACAAACATCAATTTTCAATAGCAGAAAACAACTTCATAGATAAGTAAATAAAGGTTTTTTTTTTTTTTTTCCTGCTCTGAGTGTCAAGAATTCCAGATCTTTCTTTTCCCTCCACATCCCTGACTCTCTCTTCCTTATATCTTTCAGTTCTGTTTTTCTCTTTATATTAGCCTCATTGTCTTCAACGGTTGCTGGAAAAATGTTTCAGACTTACAGTGTCTCCCTGTGATGATCCAAGAAGAAAGAGAGAAATCTTCTCTACTGGTTTTCGTATATAAGATCCCCAAGGAGTTTGATTGTTTAATAACCAGAAGGTTGAATATTGTGGTTTATTATCCCATTCTATTGGGGTAAATAGTGGCTCCTAGGAATTCATGTCTTCCTGAAACTGCAGAACGTGACCTTGTTTAGAAATAGTATCATTCTAGATTTAATTAATTAAGATGAGGCCATATTGAATAACTGCGGGTTGTGCTCAGTCGCTTGGTCTTGAGTTTGACTCTTTGTGACCCCACCATGCTATAGCGCACCATGCTTCTCAAAGTCCATGGAGTTTTACAGGCAAGAATACTGGAGGGGGTTACCATTTGTTGCTCCAGGGAATCTTCCTGACTCAAAGATTGAAGCCACGTCTCTTGTGTCTCCTGTATTGGCAGAAGGATTGTTTACTGCAGTGCTATATAGGAAGCCCTGTATTGAAGAAAGGTAGGCCCTTAATATGCTATAACTGATGTCTTTAGGAGAAGTGACACAGAGACAGACATGTGCAAATACAATGTAAGATACACAGGAGGCTACCATTTGATGATGGAGGCAAAGATTCAGAACACAAATAACATTCATTTATTTAATCATTCCATCATTGGTGCACATTTAGGCTGTTTGAGGAATAAAAAAATCAAGACAACCTCAATGATTAAAAATTTTAATCTTAACTTTATAAAGTTTGTATTATAAAAACAATAAGTATACTGAATATATTTCTCAATTCACACACATATCTCCCTCTCTCAACTGCCTTGTCCCTAAGATTTAAAATTGCCATACAAAAGAGTATACTTTCAGTGTACTGAAAATCCTCTCCAATAAAACTAACAAACATCAATTTTCAATAGCAGAAAACAACTTCATAGATAAGTAAATAAAGGTTTTTTTTTTTTTTTTCCTGCTCTGAGTGTCAAGAATTCCAGATCTTTCTTTTCCCTCCACATCCCTGACTCTCTCTTCCTTATATCTTTCAGTTCTGTTTTTCTCTTTATATTAGCCTCATTGTCTTCAACGGTTGCTGGAAAAATGTTTCAGACTTACAGTGTCTCCCTGTGATGATCCAAGAAGAAAGAGAGAAATCTTCTCTACTGGTTTTCGTATATAAGATCCCCAAGGAGTTTGATTGTTTAATAACCAGAAGGTTGAATATTGTGGTTTATTATCCCATTCTATTGGGGTAAATAGTGGCTCCTAGGAATTCATGTCTTCCTGAAACTGCAGAACGTGACCTTGTTTAGAAATAGTATCATTCTAGATTTAATTAATTAAGATGAGGCCATATTGAATAACTGCGGGTTGTGCTCAGTCGCTTGGTCTTGAGTTTGACTCTTTGTGACCCCACCATGCTATAGCGCACCATGCTTCTCAAAGTCCATGGAGTTTTACAGGCAAGAATACTGGAGGGGGTTACCATTTGTTGCTCCAGGGAATCTTCCTGACTCAAAGATTGAAGCCACGTCTCTTGTGTCTCCTGTATTGGCAGAAGGATTGTTTACTGCAGTGCTATATAGGAAGCCCTGTATTGAAGAAAGGTAGGCCCTTAATATGCTATAACTGATGTCTTTAGGAGAAGTGACACAGAGACAGACATGTGCAAATACAATGTAAGATACACAGGAGGCTACCATTTGATGATGGAGGCAAAGATTGTGATGCATCTACAAGTCAAAGACTGCCAGCAACTACTGGACTTTAGGAGAAAAGCCTGGAATAGATTCTTTCTCTGAGCCACCAGGAATGAACCAAAACTACTGACCCCTTAATTTTTGACTTCTGGCTTACTGAATTGAACTTAAAAAAAAAAAAAAAACCCAACTTTTAAAGCCACCTCATTTGTGGAACTTTGTTATGACATCTCTAGCAAACTAATACACCTACCCAAACCACATAGATGGGAGAAGGGCAGTTCTTCAAATAACACAAGTATTATACAAAATTACTAAGAAATATGAAGTAAACCAAATGGGAACAAACAAATTAACAACAACAACAACAATAAAATTAAATGTACCTGGTGGTACAACCTTGAAATACTACCAAAGCACTTTCCAAACCTCATACAGCATGTTTATTTTTTATTTTTACCCCATCTATTTCTGTAAATAATTTTAGGAAACTTCCATAAGAAATAGCATAATAAAACCACAATCTTGCATAAAAAAGCAAGAACTAAAAAACAATGGAGGGTAGGAGAGGTGGAATGGTTACAGTAGAACATAGAACTTAAAGCTATAATTCCTGGTATTCCTCATGAAATATAAAACTGAGTTTGCACAATTTTCATTACCCAGTGAAGAAAGCATACCTGACAGTTTACAAAGAATTTTTTTCTTATCTACTAGATGAAGTGTATATTTCAGTAAATCAGAAAGTGGATAAGAAAGACATCAATCTCAAATTAAATTCCAAAAGCCAAAAAAAAATTGAATCTGGAAGAATGTTACATTTTCCAAAGCTTCAGATTATCCCTTCAATTTTCCATATATAACATTTGACACTCAAAAGATTATCAACTACGCTAGGACTTATCAAATGACCAAAATAAAAGAAAGCAAACAGACAACAGAAACAGAGCCATAGGAGGACTAGATACAGTAGTTATCAAGTAGAGATCCAGAAATAACTGCTTAATAGGTTTAATAGGTTTAAAGATACAAATGACAAGATAAAGAATTTGGGGTAAATATAAGAGCCAGAATTTAAGAAATTTAAAAAAATGAGCAAATCCTGGAAGTGATTCTGGCTTTTCAGAAGGATAGAGTTCAGGTGGGACTACAGAGGATCTAAGGTGTTGGAACTACTCAGTTTCCTGAACCGGCTGATAATTCCATGGATGCGCTTCCTCTATAAAAATTAATAGAGTGATACATTTTCTGTGCATATTTAATACTTCAATTAGAATTTTAAAAGATACACACAGACTGGTGAGAGTCTGAAACAAAAGCATATCCTATTGTTGACGTAGAGTTAAGCCTATAGCTGTCAGCGGTTTCTAGATGTGAACAATTTAAGGGGAGGAGGCTTGCTATTTTGCTCAAGGTTAAATGCAGAAATGGTAGAAATGGTTGAGATTATAGTCTAGAGTAGTAAGTCAATAAATATTTATTAAAACAACAAACAAACTGGCTATTTATTCCTCCTACTGATAAAGAAGGTTCAAATATAGGACTGAATAAAGGACATAAATATTTATTTTTCAGATCTCTTTAAGGGGCCCCATTGTTTTATATATAGAGATTATAAAACTATACTGTATTTAAACTAGAGGAAAAGAAATACTCTTCTATATAAGGCCCTTCCCTTGATTTAATATGTATTTTTAGAGAACATTTTTTCTTCCTTTTCTGAAAATAGTACTATACATAGTTCCTGGATTACATCTACACACAGCTCAGGTAATGGGAATATTCTATTTAGGATCATGAAAACAGTGAATCTATGAGCATGCAGGACATTGTTCTCAACATTCCATATCAACAGCCAAAGTAACATGTGATATAACAGGTTTCTAAGAGTAAACAGGTTCTACTTCTACTGTTTCTTCAGGCAAGCCAGAACAGTTTCTTGTTTTGACTGAGGAATATAAGTATTTACAGAAGGAAAGGCTAATGGTCTGCTTGAGGACCAGAGAGTTGCTGAAATTTCTCTTTCCATCATTTTAAGTGAAGAACTCCATTTAGGGTTCAATACATATTTCCAAATGTGGTTAAAGTAAATACTTTATTAACACTTAAAAAGGAAAAATCAGCACTCTCTTATTCCACATCATAAAGAATTCACAATGGGATCAACCTAGAGAAAATAAAGACTAAATAACTGTGGCTGGGTTGCCTGCCAGGTAAATGGCTCACTGATACATTCATGCACAAGAATTCCTTCGACAAATATGTGGAGCTGTTTGTGTGGCTGTTTGTGTGGCCCCTTCAACTGCTGATAGTTAAAAGGGATGGGAGGACACACAGAGCACTAAGCTAGCAGTACAGATGAGTGTATAAAAATAATAAGAGGAAACGACGAAGTGTATATTCAAAAGTACCAACTGTATATAAACAGAAAAGTCTATGGAGACGGAAATAACAAGTTAAAGTGAGCCTTGGGGGGGGGGGTGGTGGAGGTAAGATGGTAGTGCAGAAGGACGTGCGCTAATCTCTATTGCAAAATCGCCCAAATTGCAGCTAGTTCCTGAAAAACCATCCACAGAAGGAGGTTGGATCTGGTCACAAAAAAAGATACCCCACATTAAAAAGCAAAGGAGAAGCCAAAACAACATGGTAAGAGGGGCGCAATGGTGGTTTTAAAAGTCAAACCTCATACCTGCCAGAAAGGCTGGGTGGGCCAAATAAGCAAAGCCTGTTGGAAATTAAGGTCCTTGGAAAGGAGCAGTGACCCCCACAAGGGACTGAGCCAGACCTGCTTTAGAGGGTCCAAGTGCCTCCTTAAGCTAGAAGTGCCCTTGAGCAGTCCTCGGAAAAACAGCACTTAATTCCCTTTAAAGGAGGTTACCATTAATCCGATCATAGAGCCACCCAGTAGGACTGGAGACTCTGTGTGCCCCCAGATCTGGGACAGGGAAATAGCAATCCCGCATGAGACTGAGCCAGACTCACCTCTGAGTAATCTGACATCTCCCATGGTGACGGGAGTTGATGGTGGCCTGCAGCAGGGTCGAGGTCACTGCAGAAGTGCTTCTCATAGCGCGTGTGGGAATAAATCCTTTGTGAGAGAGATGCCATTAACCCTACTGTAGTTTGGCTGCAGGTCAACCTACAGGGAGGGAACTTAGCTCCACCCAGCAAGAAAGGTACCTGGATTAATGATTAAGAAACTACCAGGGCCAGCCTGAGCAGGCCTTTTAGTTCTGGCATAGGCAGAAATAAACAAACAGTAAAAGGGGCCTTCAGATCCAACCACTGCCAGAGGCAAGAAAAAGACTGATAATTCCTGAATAGTCAGCAAGAGACCAAAGAACATAAACATGCACTGTTTTCACGTTTTTGACTGGAGCTGGATTTACCACTGGACTTTTTTTTTTATTATTATTCTTTTTTCTTTGCTTTTCTCTCTTTTTTTCACTCTTTTTTCCTCAGTCCACACCCCCATGCTTTTTTTTTTTTCTTTCCTCCACTGAACTCTATTGAAGCTACCCATCTTATCATAAGACTGAATATATTCAAGTTTACACAATTTTTTTTTCTTTTAAACCACACATTTTATTTTGGTATATACCTCTGATTCCACATTGGTCTTTTATATTTCGTGGGGATTTTGTTTGTTTTTATTATTTTTGCTTTGTTTTTCTATATTTTTCTATATACTTATCTCTATTTTAATTTTTAAAGTTTTTATATGTGTTATTACTTCCTCTATAACTATTTGTTTGCTTTCTCTGATGCTCTTTTCCTACAGCATTACGCTCTAATACATACAAATCTTTATCTCCCTATATTTAATTTTGCAGTATTATTGTATATTTCCCTTCTATCTTCCCTTTCTCTTTTTACCTTTCCCCACCATATTTCTTAGTCTGTTTTGTCCTTATTGCCTTATCCGCAACTAGGACCCTGCTCTAGCATTATTCTCCAATTTGTGCTCTAGTTAGTTTGGTTATTAACTGGTAGATATCATTCTTGGTTTTCTCTATTCGCCATGCTAATGTATTGTGCCGGAATTTTTTTGGAATGTTCGGCTTATGTTATGCCTGTATGTTTGTGTGTATAATTCAGTACACTAGATAGTATTTGCGTGGTATTTTAATTGCCATTTGTCAAAGATATACCTTCTGTTTCTCATTCAGATATATATGTTTTAATACCAACATAACAAACCAGCTGTGAAATCTTCATTCCCTGGTCAGGAAACAAGTCCAGAGGCTTTAGGGAGTGAGCACTGACTCCAAAATCCTACAATACCAGAGAACAGCTAACACTAGAGAGCACTAAACAGTGAGAACTACAACAAAGGGAAGCACTCGTATGCAAGTCCTGACATCACCCAACCACCAGCATCACCCAGAATAAGATGCCTCATCCAAACAGCAAACATAGACAGACGTAACTCAAAGTCTGGGAAGTGGAAATCCCAAACATAGTTAAAAAATTAATAATAACAAAGGAATGGCAGAGAAATACCACACAAGTGAAGGAATAGTCTACAAACACCCAAGTCCAAATAAATGAAGTGGAATTAGACAAACTTTCTGACAGCAGATTCAGAAAAATGATAGTAAAGATGATCCAAAACACTGAAAACAAAATTTTAGAGAAATTGCAAGAAGCAACTAACACACTGAATCAAGAAATACAAGAACTGAAAAAACACCAAACAGAGACGAACAACTCAATTGCTGAACTTAAAAACACTACAGAAGGTATCAAGAGCAGAGTATCTGAGACAGAAGACCAGATAAGTGAGCTGGAAGATAGAATGGTGGAAGTAACTGCTGAAAAACAGAACTTAGCTCAAAGAATGAAAAGAGCAGAGGATAGCCTCAGAGACCTCTGGGATAATATCAAACGTACCAATATTCAAATTATAGGGGTTCCAGAAGAAGAAGAATAAAGAAAGGATATGAGAAAAATTTTGAAGGGATTATAGTTGAAAATTTCCCCAACATGGGAAAAGAAATAGTCAAGTCCAAGAAGTGCAAAGAGTATCATACAGAATAAACCCGAGAAGAAGCACACCAAGACATATATTAATGAAGCTAACACAAATTAAACACAAAGACAGAATTCTAGAAGCAGCAAGGGAAAAGCAACTAGTGACGTATAAGGGACATCCCATAGGTTTAACAGCTGATCTTTCAACAGAAGCTCTGCAGGCCAGAAGGGAATGGCAAGACACATTTAAAGCGCTGAAGCAGAATCATCTGCAACCAAGACTACTCTACCCTGCAAGGATCCCATTCAAAATTGATGGAGAAATCAAAAGCTTTACAAATAAGCAAAAATTAAGAGAATTTAGTAACACCAAACCAGCCTTACAACAAATGTTAAAGGGATTTATACAGACAACAAATATAAGAGAAGAAGAAGAAGATCTACAAAACAAAGTCATCATAACATCAAAGAAGATGACACTAGGATCATTTGTATCAATAATTACTTTAAATGTAAATGGACTAAATGCCCCAACCAAAAGACACAGAGTGGCTGAACAGATTCAAAAACAAGACCCATACATATGCTGCCTACAAGAAACTCTCTTCAGACCTAGAGACACTCATAGAATGAAAGTGAGAGGATGGAAAAAGATATTCCATGCAAATGGAAATCAAAAGAAACCTGGAGTAGCAATCCTCATATCAGACAAAACAGACCTTAAAATAAAGAAGATTATAAGAGATAAGGCAGGACGCTACATAATGATCAAGGGATCGATCCAAGAGGAATACATAACAGTCATAAACATCTATGCATCCAACACAGGAGCACCCCAATACATGAGACAAACACTTTCAGACATAAAAGAAGAAATTGACACACAATAATAGTAGAAGACTTTAACAGTCCTCTCACACCAATGGACAGATCATCCAAACAGAAAATTAATAAATTAACACAAGCCTTAAATGATACACTAGAACAGATGGACCTCACTAATATCTTTAGGACCTTCCATCCAAAAGCAGAAGAATACACTTTTTTCTCAAGTGCTCATGAAACATTCCCCAGGATAGACCACATCTTGAGCCACAAATCAAACCTCAGTAAATCAAGAAAATTGAAATTATATCAACCATCTTCTCTGACCACAATGCAATTAGACTAGAGATCAACTATAGGAAAAAACACTAAAAACACAAACTAATGGAGATTAAACAACATATATCTAAAAAACAAACTGATTACCAAACAAATCAAAGGAGAAATAAAACAATTCCTAGAAGAAAACAACAATGAACACATGACAGTGAAAAACCTATGGGATACTGCAAAAGCAGTTCTAAGAGGGAACTTTATAGCATTACAATCCTACCTCAAGAAACAAAAAAAATATCAAACAGATGACCTTAACCCTACGCTTAAAAGAATTGGAGAAAGAAGAACAAAAGTGAGCCTTGGAAGATGGCAGGGTGTGGATAGAAAGAGAAACACCTTAGATTACTCTTTTCTTAGGTAAGAAGGAATGTTTTGGGAGAGAATCAAAAAATAACTCCATCTGGAATGGTGACTAAAAAGAGAGCGTCATGTAAGACAAAGTTGGCAGACAAATTTTTGAGGAAAAATTATCTATGCAAGGCAAAGGAAGATGTTTAGATTTTAGATAGAATGGCACGAGGAAGGCAACTTGGAGCAAGAGAAGACTCATAAGCTGTGAAGTAAGAGAGGCTTGAATTTAATCTTTGCTCTTCTCAATGTGTTTGAGTCTCTTTTTCCTCTTTATAAAAAGATATTACTGCATAAATTGATTATGAGCCAAAAATAATAATATGTATAAAATGATTGGGTCATACAAACCTTTAATACACATTAAAATATCATCCAACTCTTCTATTTTACATTCCGTGTAGTTGAGTGCTATAAATATTTCTGAGTTTGCTAATGACTTGATAAAGACAGTGTTCGTGGTGCTAGTGGCAAAGAACCTGCCTGTCAGTGCAGGAGATGTAAGAGATGAGGGTTTGATCCCTGTGTCAGGAAGATCTCCTGAAGGAGGTACATGGTAACCCACTCCAATATTCTTGCCTGGGAAATCCCATGGACAGAAAAGCCTGTGGGCTACAGTTCACAGGATCACAGGGAGTTAGACATGAATGAAAAAATTTAGCACAGCACAACACACAGTACAAGGAAGGTAAATCTGACAGCATTTTGCCTGAAGTCTTGGAGGAAAGGTCACTACCTGGTAAGCCATTTAATTGGGGTGGGTGGGATTTTAAACCCACTTAAAAATGTGTATATGATAAAGATCCTCTTGGGGAAGGATAAAGGGGCTTCTAATTATCCACCAGTCCACGAGTCCCCAAAGGGTTAAAAGATCCTTGTACGTATTATAAAAGACACTAGACTATGAGGGACTGTAGAAGAGAAATGTAATGTAATAAATAAGATTTAGTTATTTAAAAGAGGAATTAAAAATAACACTGGAATCTTAGTCTTATGTCACTGAAAGCATCATGATACCATTTCCAGAAAGGAGTGAGCTTAGAAAGAAAAGTGATACATTTGGCTTTAAACATGTTGCATGTCAGGTATTTGCCAGAATTGCTAAATAAAATCCTGACTAGACAGAGTTTTGGCTGGATTTGGGATATAGGTCAGGGCTGGAGATAAACATAGATTTAGACAAAGCTTTTTGGATTGTACTTCTGTTCTAAGAGTACATGGCAAGAGTCCAGGGAGTACATAAAGCCACAGGATATAATGGCATTAGGAGATCCAAAAATGGAAACTCATAAGCTGTGAAGTAAGAGAGGCTTGAATTTAATCTTTGCTCTTCTCAATGTGTTTGAGTCTCTTTTTCCTCTTTATAAAAAGATATTACTGCATAAATTGATTATGAGCCAAAAATAATAATATGTATAAAATGATTGGGTCATACAAACCTTTAATACACATTAAAATATCATCCAACTCTTCTATTTTACATTCCGTGTAGTTGAGTGCTATAAATATTTCTGAGTTTGCTAATGACTTGATAAAGACAGTGTTCGTGGTGCTAGTGGCAAAGAACCTGCCTGTCAGTGCAGGAGATGTAAGAGATGAGGGTTTGATCCCTGTGTCAGGAAGATCTCCTGAAGGAGGTACATGGTAACCCACTCCAATATTCTTGCCTGGGAAATCCCATGGACAGAAAAGCCTGTGGGCTACAGTTCACAGGATCACAGGGAGTTAGACATGAATGAAAAAATTTAGCACAGCACAACACACAGTACAAGGAAGGTAAATCTGACAGCATTTTGCCTGAAGTCTTGGAGGAAAGGTCACTACCTGGTAAGCCATTTAATTGGGGTGGGTGGGATTTTAAACCCACTTAAAAATGTGTATATGATAAAGATCCTCTTGGGGAAGGATAAAGGGGCTTCTAATTATCCACCAGTCCACGAGTCCCCAAAGGGTTAAAAGATCCTTGTACGTATTATAAAAGACACTAGACTATGAGGGACTGTAGAAGAGAAATGTAATGTAATAAATAAGATTTAGTTATTTAAAAGAGGAATTAAAAATAACACTGGAATCTTAGTCTTATGTCACTGAAAGCATCATGATACCATTTCCAGAAAGGAGTGAGCTTAGAAAGAAAAGTGATACATTTGGCTTTAAACATGTTGCATGTCAGGTATTTGCCAGAATTGCTAAATAAAATCCTGACTAGACAGAGTTTTGGCTGGATTTGGGATATAGGTCAGGGCTGGAGATAAACATAGATTTAGACAAAGCTTTTTGGATTGTACTTCTGTTCTAAGAGTACATGGCAAGAGTCCAGGGAGTACATAAAGCCACAGGATATAATGAGACAGCTTTGAGGGAGCATATTCCAAAATATGGGGAAAGTATTTTAAAATATTTTCAATTTCAAAAAAATGATAATGCACATTTACAATGCATTGTTATGAAACAGAAAGAAAAGATAACATTTTAAAGGTAAAACATAGGATAGAAAAAAGCTTCATTAATTCACCATTCCTTCTAGGAATCATTTAGATAAAAAATGTGAGAAAACTGCTAGATAGAGGAGGCAGTTAATTTTCTGAGTGTGAAAATAAAGTAAAATGAACAAAGGAACAAAGACTAGGTCTTTGATATCCAGAATGAGAAGGTAGAAGGAAAAATGTCCCAATTAAGAAGAACTTGTCAAAAATACAAGTAGATGTACCAGAAAAAATAGTGCTAGAAACCTGACAAAGAGAGAACTTGAATAGGTTTCAAATAGTGTCAAGTGCAGCAAAGAATTCACCTAAAATGAGGAAGAGTCACCAGGTATTATAAGATATTATAGACGTCTTCTTAAACAAGTCTTTAAAGTAATGTTACAATGCTAACATCATATGTACAGATGCTCAGATTATGTTCTGGAATAAGGATGAAGAATCTTTTCTACTTTAGAAAGCCTTTAAAGAGATACATAGTCAATCATAAATGTGAATCCCTTAGGCAGATAATTTATTTTATGTGCTTTGTACTCTCCTCATTGCGGCAACCTGTGATTCAAATCTGAGAATCTGACAGTCTCATCCAGTTCAGACTTGATCAGAGGTTGAAGACAGTTGAGAATAGAATAGTTTATAATCACAAATTTAGCACTTCAGGACTTATGATGAGACGAATCAATTTTGGTTGTTACGGAAGCAGCTTAAATGCCCAGAGCTCTATTACCTAGCCTTTTGTTAGTCAAAATGAAACAAAAAAAGAAAACAAAAAAATAGAAAATCTATTATTACTGTTGTTGTTATTGCTGTTGTTGGACTATGAAAACAATACATATCACTCATGTTTTAAGCTGCAAAAATTATTTAAGCTTCAAATATCTAATAAAGCCACTGCATTATTCGAAGGAAATTCTTATAATACAATCACTTTGCCTGACTCTGATGACATTTCTTAAAAAATGTATGAACAGTATATAAACACCCCTGTAGTCCAGGTGAAGAGAGCAAGCACTTAACTAGAATTCAGGTTTGCTTTTACTGCTTTTCTCTTGTGACTTGGGCAAGTGATCTTCGTTCTATGCATCTCAGTGGGTCTGTGTGTGAGATGTGAGTACAGTATCTGCCCAACTCAGCTTGCTACTCTGGGCTTCAGTGTGATGATTTATCATGGGCAGGAAATTAAATCTTTCTTCACAAACCTATTTTGAGGATGATACTCTACAGCATCTATACATGTGCTCTGCATTTAGCAGACATTCTGTGGAATCAGTTAGAATTCATCCTATCTTTCTCTTCTACCTTAATGATATTTTTAGAACAGTCAAATGGCATAAGTTGCTATGTAGTATTTTAGGCACTCATATGCAATCAATGTGAGGGAGAGAAAGATGTTGGAGGGACAGGCATTGAGAGTGAGAAAAGAGATGCCTCTTATTAGGAGTTTATATTGAAAGACTACAGAGAGGTCTGGGCTCGAAGATAGCTTAATAGCAGACACAGAAGAGAGAAAAATATTGCCAATTCTGCAACTCATCCATTTCCATCCATTTCCAGAAATGGATGAGACAGTAGCATTAGGGGAAGAACTTCACATGTGAAAGGATATTTTCCAATATTTTCTATTCTAAATGGCTTTCTAAACCTGCTAATGAGTCATGATCTGAAGACATCATGTAAGGTTGAAGACAGTTGAGAATAGAATAGTTTATAATCACAAATTTAGCACTTCAGGACTTATGATGAGACGAATCAATTTTGGTTGTTACGGAAGCAGCTTAAATGCCCAGAGCTCTATTACCTAGCCTTTTGTTAGTCAAAATGAAACAAAAAAAGAAAACAAAAAAATAGAAAATCTATTATTACTGTTGTTGTTATTGCTGTTGTTGGACTATGAAAACAATACATATCACTCATGTTTTAAGCTGCAAAAATTATTTAAGCTTCAAATATCTAATAAAGCCACTGCATTATTCGAAGGAAATTCTTATAATACAATCACTTTGCCTGACTCTGATGACATTTCTTAAAAAATGTATGAACAGTATATAAACACCCCTGTAGTCCAGGTGAAGAGAGCAAGCACTTAACTAGAATTCAGGTTTGCTTTTACTGCTTTTCTCTTGTGACTTGGGCAAGTGATCTTCGTTCTATGCATCTCAGTGGGTCTGTGTGTGAGATGTGAGTACAGTATCTGCCCAACTCAGCTTGCTACTCTGGGCTTCAGTGTGATGATTTATCATGGGCAGGAAATTAAATCTTTCTTCACAAACCTATTTTGAGGATGATACTCTACAGCATCTATACATGTGCTCTGCATTTAGCAGACATTCTGTGGAATCAGTTAGAATTCATCCTATCTTTCTCTTCTACCTTAATGATATTTTTAGAACAGTCAAATGGCATAAGTTGCTATGTAGTATTTTAGGCACTCATATGCAATCAATGTGAGGGAGAGAAAGATGTTGGAGGGACAGGCATTGAGAGTGAGAAAAGAGATGCCTCTTATTAGGAGTTTATATTGAAAGACTACAGAGAGGTCTGGGCTCGAAGATAGCTTAATAGCAGACACAGAAGAGAGAAAAATATTGCCAATTCTGCAACTCATCCATTTCCATCCATTTCCAGAAATGGATGAGACAGTAGCATTAGGGGAAGAACTTCACATGTGAAAGGATATTTTCCAATATTTTCTATTCTAAATGGCTTTCTAAACCTGCTAATGAGTCATGATCTACACTTTTAAACAAAAACAACAAAAATTCCAGTCTCTTTAGTAGTTCTTTTATAAATCAACACTAAATGCAGTGGTGTCAGAACTGTACCTTAGTTCTTTATATCTTTTAATAAATCAGGATTCATTTTAGATAGGACTTTGTTATCTTTTTTTTTGGCCACTTCTATTATCTTTCATTCACTTATCCTTTTTGTTCTTTGGCCTGTGTGGGCCTCCCATCGCAGTGGCCTCTGTCGTTGCAGAGCACTGGCTCTGGGCACATGTGCTCCTGAGCTCCGGCTAGGTAGGTGGACACATCCGTCCAGCCGCTCCGCGGCACGTGGGATCTTCCGAGGCCAGAGATTGAACCGGCACCTCTTGCACTGCAAGGTGGTGTCCTTACCCACTGGACTACCAGGGAAGCCCTTTGTTATCTTTTTTATTCAAGTAGTATAACTAGATATACATTTCGTACTGAGACTGAATTTTATCAAGTAGTATGATCATATTTCCTCGGGAAACCGAGATTCAACATTCCACCAAGGTAGGTCATTTGTTATGAAAGGTATCAGGTAAGAAAGTGATGGATATACATAAAAGATTACCTCTGGGGGCTTCCCTGGTGGTCCAGTGGGTAAGGACACCGCCTTGCAGTGCAAGGGGCGCCAGTTCAATTCCTGGCCTGGGAAGATCCCACGTGCCGCTGAGCGGCTGCACCGATGTGTCCAATTACGGAGCCGGAGCTCTGGGGTGCATGCGCCCAGAGCCCGTGCTCTGCGACGACAGAGGCCATCGCGATGGGAGGCCCACATCGGCCAAAGAACAAAAAAGATGGACGAAAATAGATAAATGAAGAACCAACAGAAGTGGCCCGCCTGTTCCCCTCCCTCCCCACCCCACCCTCCACCAATAATAAATAAATAAATAAACAAACAAATAAATACATAAATCTTTTTTTTAAAAAAGATTACCTCTGCTTAGGAAAAACAAACAAACACTCTATAATCTCAAAATGCATATGTATTCCGGTTTGGTTTATTACACAAAAAGAGAAACCATCATATGAGGCTCTAGTTTAGAGTTCCCTTAAACGCCAGTGCTCTATGAAAATATTTTGATTTAGTTTGTAATAACTCAATACAAATGGAACATATACAATAGAAATATTTAAAATTAATTAAAACTGGAGGTGCTTTATCATTATCAAGAATTATTAGACATTTGTAAAGCTTTCATTAGAAAAGTTTTCGATTTAATTGAGGGATCGTGATATGGATGGAAGGAAGATGCAACCACTAAACATAAATAATACCAGTGAGTAGTATTCATATAAGAAAAGTACAGTCATCCCTCAGTATGCATGGATTTTGGTAGCAAAAGGGGCTCAATTCTTTATATAAAATGGCAGGGTACAACAATAGTCAGTCATGGCTGTGACACTCATGGATATGGTGGGCTGATTGCAGCAACACATAGTCAAATGAGAGAAAGCATTGCATTGTGTGCTTATAAAGAAATTGGAGTTACTGACTAAATAACCCTCTTAGATTTTCCTCAACACTATTATCAATATTTTATCCATTTATCAGGTTATTTTCACTGAGTACTTTGAATTTTGATTCAAGAAAATTGGCATTATGTTTGTTGGTTTACAGGAGAAGCCGCTACTGCTCATTCTTTTCCATTTAATTAAACTTGTAGTTAGGGCAAAGATTGCTGCTGGATTAAAGAAAAGAAAAAGCTTGGAGTGCAGGATTATAGACTTTCAAAATGATGAGCTAGGGGGATTTTGCCCTATGACTAATTCCCTTTTTCTTTCTGTGTCCCTTGCTGACATTATGGGCTTCCCAGGTGGTGCTAATGGTAAAAGAACCTGCCTGCCAATGCAGGAGACTTAAGAGACATGGGGTTCTAGCCCTAAGTCAGGAAGATCCCCTCAAGGAGGGCATAGCAACCTATTCAGTATTCTTGCCTGGAGAGCCCCATGGACAGAGGAGTCTGGTGGCCTACAGTCCAAAGTGTTGCAAAGAGTCAGACATGATTGAAGCAACTTAGCATGCACGTACACCAACTTTACAGGGAAGTATAAGCCCCACCAGGACAGAATCTGAGATGATAAGTCAGTATTCAAATCCAAAATTGATTACGTACTAGCTACTTGAATTTGAACAAATTACAAATTTTTCTAAATTTGCATTGAAGAAGAATATATGTATATATACACATACAACATATACACATATTTATATATATGATAAATCCAGGATAGAGTTGCTAGATTATATATATATGTAATATATTAATGTACTATGTATATATTATACATAATTTCCTGTATCTCTAGACAAAAATATATTACCAAATATAATATGTATACATATGTTCTAATACAGAGCTGCTAGAGGCAATATGGTATACCTGTTTATTAATTTGGTATTATGCATGTCTAGACTCAAAAATTGCAGCAACACATAGTCAAATGAGAGAATAGCATTGCATATGTAGAAATGGCAGGGTACAACAATAGTCAGTCATGGCTGTGACACTCATGGATATGGTGGGCTGATTGCAGCAACACATAGTCAAATGAGAGAAAGCATTGCATTGTGTGCTTATAAAGAAATTGGAGTTACTGACTAAATAACCCTCTTAGATTTTCCTCAACACTATTATCAATATTTTATCCATTTATCAGGTTATTTTCACTGAGTACTTTGAATTTTGATTCAAGAAAATTGGCATTATGTTTGTTGGTTTACAGGAGAAGCCGCTACTGCTCATTCTTTTCCATTTAATTAAACTTGTAGTTAGGGCAAAGATTGCTGCTGGATTAAAGAAAAGAAAAAGCTTGGAGTGCAGGATTATAGACTTTCAAAATGATGAGCTAGGGGGATTTTGCCCTATGACTAATTCCCTTTTTCTTTCTGTGTCCCTTGCTGACATTATGGGCTTCCCAGGTGGTGCTAATGGTAAAAGAACCTGCCTGCCAATGCAGGAGACTTAAGAGACATGGGGTTCTAGCCCTAAGTCAGGAAGATCCCCTCAAGGAGGGCATAGCAACCTATTCAGTATTCTTGCCTGGAGAGCCCCATGGACAGAGGAGTCTGGTGGCCTACAGTCCAAAGTGTTGCAAAGAGTCAGACATGATTGAAGCAACTTAGCATGCACGTACACCAACTTTACAGGGAAGTATAAGCCCCACCAGGACAGAATCTGAGATGATAAGTCAGTATTCAAATCCAAAATTGATTACGTACTAGCTACTTGAATTTGAACAAATTACAAATTTTTCTAAATTTGCATTGAAGAAGAATATATGTATATATACACATACAACATATACACATATTTATATATATGATAAATCCAGGATAGAGTTGCTAGATTATATATATATGTAATATATTAATGTACTATGTATATATTATACATAATTTCCTGTATCTCTAGACAAAAATATATTACCAAATATAATATGTATACATATGTTCTAATACAGAGCTGCTAGAGGCAATATGGTATACCTGTTTATTAATATTTTGTACAAACATGACCTAATTATTGCATGGTACATAGACATTCAAAAAATTGTTCATTATTTATCCAAAATTCAAATTTAACTAGGAATCCTGTATTTTTGTTTGCTAAATCTGGCAACACCCTACCTAGCATGATTCATGGCATGTCAGAGGAGCTGTAAAATACTTCCAGAGACAGAAAGTTATGGCAGAAGGAGTAAAGACTTTTGCAGATAAATCTAGGTTCAACTTCTACTTCTAACAGGTTTTACTTTGGAAAAACTTTTTCATAAGATCTTAATCTGACCTTCCCAAGGCAGTGTCATATGCTCTCAATCTCTACTTTCTCCCTACCATCAATATTACTCTGGTCTCAACTGGTCTTGCTTTGGAAATGAACATCTTCATCTTATAACAAGAGACTCTCAGATTCCTGTATTTAAACTCCTAGAAAGGAAAGGCTTTTAATTCTCATCGTTTCCTTTTTTTTTTTTTTTGATAGCTATAAACAACAACATCTTATCTACTTCACCTATTGCCCTAGAAAAAGACACGTAGGAGAAAGCTCATTTCCACAATACTTGCCTTTTTCTAACAGGTGGGCAAGGGGAAATCTCCTGGAATACCACTGATGGTGATGGGCATAAGCCCGATAAACTACCACTGGTACAAACATGCTTACCATGTTTATAATGCTGTGGTGGGCAGCAGAAATCTGAACATGAAAGAGATTCACATAATAACATTTATTTACGATTTGGTCAAATTACAAATTTTTCTAAATTTGCATTGAAGAAGAATATATGTATATATACACATACAACATATACACATATTTATATATATGATAAATCCAGGATAGAGTTGCTAGATTATATATATATGTAATATATTAATGTACTATGTATATATTATACATAATTTCCTGTATCTCTAGACAAAAATATATTACCAAATATAATATGTATACATATGTTCTAATACAGAGCTGCTAGAGGCAATATGGTATACCTGTTTATTAATATTTTGTACAAACATGACCTAATTATTGCATGGTACATAGACATTCAAAAAATTGTTCATTATTTATCCAAAATTCAAATTTAACTAGGAATCCTGTATTTTTGTTTGCTAAATCTGGCAACACCCTACCTAGCATGATTCATGGCATGTCAGAGGAGCTGTAAAATACTTCCAGAGACAGAAAGTTATGGCAGAAGGAGTAAAGACTTTTGCAGATAAATCTAGGTTCAACTTCTACTTCTAACAGGTTTTACTTTGGAAAAACTTTTTCATAAGATCTTAATCTGACCTTCCCAAGGCAGTGTCATATGCTCTCAATCTCTACTTTCTCCCTACCATCAATATTACTCTGGTCTCAACTGGTCTTGCTTTGGAAATGAACATCTTCATCTTATAACAAGAGACTCTCAGATTCCTGTATTTAAACTCCTAGAAAGGAAAGGCTTTTAATTCTCATCGTTTCCTTTTTTTTTTTTTTTGATAGCTATAAACAACAACATCTTATCTACTTCACCTATTGCCCTAGAAAAAGACACGTAGGAGAAAGCTCATTTCCACAATACTTGCCTTTTTCTAACAGGTGGGCAAGGGGAAATCTCCTGGAATACCACTGATGGTGATGGGCATAAGCCCGATAAACTACCACTGGTACAAACATGCTTACCATGTTTATAATGCTGTGGTGGGCAGCAGAAATCTGAACATGAAAGAGATTCACATAATAACATTTATTTACGATTTGGTCAATGATTTTGCACAGCATGTTCCATAGGTTATCCATTACTAGAAATGCATAGATCTACATACTGTGTAAAATTTCAGCAAGGCTAGAGCTCTTAAACAGCATTTTCAACCTCAGAATAATAGTGTAGGCACTCTGTGATATATTATAGCTCAGATTTATCTTGAACAAATCTTTACCTTTATTATACCCCAGAAAAAGTATGCAAGGAAGTTTAAATCTTGTGTGTAACATATTCCACATGGCCATGTGGGCAATGCAGATACGGAAATTATCACCCACTTAGTGCTTCACCACTCTGACATAATGGCGTAGTACATCGTCTGATGGGAACTCATGTGCTCTTCCCTTGCCTTGTCAAGCCTAGTATTAATTCACTGATTGATCACTTAATGTACTGATTTTGTATGATAAACATCTATGTATGTTTCCGGACTTTATGATCAAGTTGTAGATGGCATCTATTACTAATATATATAATATATGCTTTGTTATTTAAACTTGTAACAATCCCATAATACTTCAGTATCATCTCCATTTTACAGACAAGAAAACAAAAGTAGAGAGGTTATATAACCTGATCAGAGTCACAGAGTTAGATCTGATGGAACTAGCATTTCAACTAAGGCAAATTGAATTTAGAGTTCATATTCTTAACTCCTAAGAAATGATGCTAAGTAATAGAGTAATACATGGTAGTAATGAAACCATTTTCTGGTGCAAGTATCACTTTCATGGAATGAAGTCATTATATACAGAGCTGTATCTTTATTTGTAATGGGATCTAAACCAGAGAATTTCATTTTGAGAGACTCTATTCATCACCTCAGGGTAAGAGTTAGCTGGATGCCTCTGCCAAATATCAGCGATCTAGCGATTCAATTATATTCCAATTGAGGTTTCATTCAGTAATTATTTTGGATTTGCATTCAAAGATGTACTTCTACTTGCAAGTTACCTAAGTTTTTGTTTGTTGTTGTTTTTACAAAGGGACCAACATAGTGGACACTTCAATTAAAATTTTATTTAAGACTAAACACAGAAACTTTATTTGGAAGGCTGAGATGAAACATCTTCAAAAAGCCTTCTTTATTTATAAATATAAACCCTCAAATTCTCACTTAAACTTGTAAAAGAGAAATTTTAGAGTAAAAAGGTGTAAGTAATTTTTAGCTATGCTTTAAAAAATACTGTGCTACTGACAAGAAAAAGAATTGCTCTTTCTATTACGTTACATGGCCAAAGGGCAACTCCTTAACTGACTGGAGGAAGTTAGCTGTTGGTTCTCATCTGTAAACGTTCTACAAGGTAGAAAGTCTCTAGATTAGAAAGTATGCAAGGAAGTTTAAATCTTGTGTGTAACATATTCCACATGGCCTGTGGGCAATGCAGATACGGAAATTATCACCCACTTAGTGCTTCACCACTCTGACATAATGGCGTAGTACATCGCTGATGGGAACTCATGTGCTCTTCCCTTGCCTTGTCAAGCCTAGTATTAATTCACTGATTGATCACTTAATGTACTGATTTTGTATGATAAACATCTATGTATGTTTCCGGACTTTATGATCAAGTTGTAGATGGCATCTATTACTAATATATATAATATATGCTTTGTTATTTAAACTTGTAACAATCCCATAATACTTCAGTATCATCTCCATTTTACAGACAAGAAAACAAAAGTAGAGAGGTTATATAACCTGATCAGAGTCACAGAGTTAGATCTGATGGAACTAGCATTTCAACTAAGGCAAATTGAATTTAGAGTTCATATTCTTAACTCCTAAGAAATGATGCTAAGTAATAGAGTAATACATGGTAGTAATGAAACCATTTTCTGGTGCAAGTATCACTTTCATGGAATGAAGTCATTATATACAGAGCTGTATCTTTATTTGTAATGGGATCTAAACCAGAGAATTTCATTTTGAGAGACTCTATTCATCACCTCAGGGTAAGAGTTAGCTGGATGCCTCTGCCAAATATCAGCGATCTAGCGATTCAATTATATTCCAATTGAGGTTTCATTCAGTAATTATTTTGGATTTGCATTCAAAGATGTACTTCTACTTGCAAGTTACCTAAGTTTTTGTTTGTTGTTGTTTTTACAAAGGGACCAACATAGTGGACACTTCAATTAAAATTTTATTTAAGACTAAACACAGAAACTTTATTTGGAAGGCTGAGATGAAACATCTTCAAAAAGCCTTCTTTATTTATAAATATAAACCCTCAAATTCTCACTTAAACTTGTAAAAGAGAAATTTTAGAGTAAAAAGGTGTAAGTAATTTTTAGCTATGCTTTAAAAAATACTGTGCTACTGACAAGAAAAAGAATTGCTCTTTCTATTGTACGTTACATGGCCAAAGGGGCAACTCCCTTAACTGACTGGAGGAAGTTAGCTGTTGGTTTCAAAATCACTCTTTCCAGAGAAATAGGGTATGTGACTCAGATTCCTACACCAAGGGGGTCCCTAAGAGAAGTCTCTAGATTTAGAATAGGTCATGTGAAATTCTTTGGTGTCACTTATTATTTCCCTTAGGCAAGCCACACATCAGAGAACCTCAATCTGAAAATGACACAGGTTACATGTGTTTCTTTCCATACTTCTCTAAAAGGTTTTTATGTCTTTGAGTTTTCATGTGTGCCCTTCACTGGTATTTTCCTATAAATAAATGTACTTAGAAAGAAGAAAGTCATTCCAGTTCTCAGTTGAGAGATCTTTTCTATCCATCTTCTAGAAAGCTGGCATAAAATGTGACTTGAAACTGAACATACACAAATTGGCATACAGATTTCCACACTTTTCAAAGGTAATAAATTGTTGAAATGATAAGAAAAATGAGAGGGAAAGAGTTATCATTATTTAGTAAATCAGTGTATCTCTCATACCATGACAGATATTTTTTACACAGTATTCAGTTTAGTCTTACTCCATTTTATTGATGAAGCATGTGAAGTGTGGAGATATAAAAACAACTAAATTATGTATGTAATACCGTAAGTAGAGTAACCAGAATTCAAAACTAAAAGTAAAAACTCAGAACCTGTGATGCTTCCATGTTTTAACTCTTAGGGATTTCGACCTAGTGTTGAGTGCTAAATACTCTGAAAAAAAGTTGAATCTTTTAGTCACTCAGTCATGTCTAACTCTTTGTGACCTTGTGGTCTTTCCATGGAATTCTACTCTTAGGGAATTTCGGGGATCCCCACTCCAAACTTTATTGGAACTAAAAAAGACTAAACACAGAAACTTTATTTGGAAGGCTGAGATGAAACATCTTCAAAAAGCCTTCTTTATTTATAAATATAAACCCTCAAATTCTCACTTAAACTTGTAAAAGAGAAATTTTAGAGTAAAAAGGTGTAAGTAATTTTTAGCTATGCTTTAAAAAATACTGTGCTACTGACAAGAAAAAGAATTGCTCTTTCTATTGTACGTTACATGGCCAAAGGGGCAACTCCCTTAACTGACTGGAGGAAGTTAGCTGTTGGTTTCAAAATCACTCTTTCCAGAGAAATAGGGTATGTGACTCAGATTCCTACACCAAGGGGGTCCCTAAGAGAAGTCTCTAGATTTAGAATAGGTCATGTGAAATTCTTTGGTGTCACTTATTATTTCCCTTAGGCAAGCCACACATCAGAGAACCTCAATCTGAAAATGACACAGGTTACATGTGTTTCTTTCCATACTTCTCTAAAAGGTTTTTATGTCTTTGAGTTTTCATGTGTGCCCTTCACTGGTATTTTCCTATAAATAAATGTACTTAGAAAGAAGAAAGTCATTCCAGTTCTCAGTTGAGAGATCTTTTCTATCCATCTTCTAGAAAGCTGGCATAAAATGTGACTTGAAACTGAACATACACAAATTGGCATACAGATTTCCACACTTTTCAAAGGTAATAAATTGTTGAAATGATAAGAAAAATGAGAGGGAAAGAGTTATCATTATTTAGTAAATCAGTGTATCTCTCATACCATGACAGATATTTTTTACACAGTATTCAGTTTAGTCTTACTCCATTTTATTGATGAAGCATGTGAAGTGTGGAGATATAAAAACAACTAAATTATGTATGTAATACCGTAAGTAGAGTAACCAGAATTCAAAACTAAAAGTAAAAACTCAGAACCTGTGATGCTTCCATGTTTTAACTCTTAGGGATTTCGACCTAGTGTTGAGTGCTAAATACTCTGAAAAAAAGTTGAATCTTTTAGTCACTCAGTCATGTCTAACTCTTTGTGACCTTGTGGTCTTTCCATGGAATTCTCTAGGCAAAAATACTGGAGTAGGTAGCTATTTATTTCATTTCCTGCAGGTGGCTAATAAAGTGGAGATCCCCCACTCCAAACATATAAAAAATTGAAATTTAAAAAAATTAATTTTTAAAAATATTTTCAGAGTTAATGTTCCAATAGTATTTTGGCATCCATAAAAGACAAATGTATTCAATAAGTGGTGCTGGGAAAACGGGACAGATGCACGTAAAGGAGTGAAATTAGAACACTCCCTAACACTATACACAAAAACAAACTCAAAATGGATTAAAGATACTAAATGTAGGGCCAGATACTTTAAAATTCCTGAAGAAAACATAGGCAGAATACTCTTTGGCATAAATCATAGTAATATCCTTCTGGATTTGTTTCCTAGTGCAATGTAAGTAAAACTAAACAAACAGGACGTAATTAAACACAAAAGCTTCTTCACAGTAAAGGAAACTACAAACAAAATGAAAAGACAGCATTCAGAATGGTAGAAAATACTTGCAAATGAAGCAAATGACAAGGGGGTTAATCTCCAAAATCTACAAATAGCTTATGAAGCTCAATATCAAAAAAAAAAAATCAAAGAATAAGTAGAAGATCTAAATAAACATTTCTCTCAAAAAGGCATACAAATGGCCAAAAAGCACATGAAAAAATATTCAACATCATTAATTATTAAAGAAATGCAAATAAAAACTACAATGATGTATCACACCACTGAGAATGTACATCATCAAAAAAATGCAGAAGAGTGTATGGATAAAAGGGGAAATTCTTGCACTGTTAGTGGGAATGTTCTCTATGCAGAGTAACATGGAGGTTCCTTAAAAGTTAAAAATAGAACAACAATATGATCAAGCAATCCCGTTTTTTCAGTTTATTTTCTTACTCCATTTTATTGATGAAGCATGTGAAGTGTGGAGATATAAAAACAACTAAATTATGTATGTAATACCGTAAGTAGAGTAACCAGAATTCAAAACTAAAAGTAAAAACTCAGAACCTGTGATGCTTCCATGTTTTAACTCTTAGGGATTTCGACCTAGTGTTGAGTGCTAAATACTCTGAAAAAAAGTTGAATCTTTTAGTCACTCAGTCATGTCTAACTCTTTGTGACCTTGTGGTCTTTCCATGGAATTCTCTAGGCAAAAATACTGGAGTAGGTAGCTATTTATTTCATTTCCTGCAGGTGGCTAATAAAGTGGAGATCCCCCACTCCAAACATATAAAAAATTGAAATTTAAAAAAATTAATTTTTAAAAATATTTTCAGAGTTAATGTTCCAATAGTATTTTGGCATCCATAAAAGACAAATGTATTCAATAAGTGGTGCTGGGAAAACGGGACAGATGCACGTAAAGGAGTGAAATTAGAACACTCCCTAACACTATACACAAAACAAACTCAAAATGGATTAAAGATACTAAATGTAGGGCCAGATACTTTAAAATTCCTGAAGAAAACATAGGCAGAATACTCTTTGGCATAAATCATAGTAATATCCTTCTGGATTTGTTTCCTAGTGCAATGTAAGTAAAACTAAACAAACAGGACGTAATTAAACACAAAAGCTTCTTCACAGTAAAGGAAACTACAAACAAAATGAAAAGACAGCATTCAGAATGGTAGAAAATACTTGCAAATGAAGCAAATGACAAGGGGGTTAATCTCCAAAATCTACAAATAGCTTATGAAGCTCAATATCAAAAAAAAAAAATCAAAGAATAAGTAGAAGATCTAAATAAACATTTCTCTCAAAAAGGCATACAAATGGCCAAAAAGCACATGAAAAAATATTCAACATCATTAATTATTAAAGAAATGCAAATAAAAACTACAATGATGTATCACACCACTGAGAATGTACATCATCAAAAAAATGCAGAAGAGTGTATGGATAAAAGGGGAAATTCTTGCACTGTTAGTGGGAATGTTCTCTATGCAGAGTAACATGGAGGTTCCTTAAAAAGTTAAAAATAGAACAACAATATGATCAAGCAATCCCGCTCCTAGGCATATACCAGAGAAAGCCTGAATTCAAAAAGATATATGCACTTCAATGATCATTGCAGCACTATTTACAATAGACATGGAAGCAACCTAGAATTCACCAACAGAGAATTCGATAGAAAACTGTGCTACATATATACAACGGAATACTGTTCAGCCATAAAAGGGACAGAATAATGTCACTTATAGCAATATGGATGCACCTAGAGATTTTCATACGGAGATTTTTCAGAGGGAGAAGACAAATATTATATGATATTAATTATATGTGGAATCTAAAAAAAAGGGTAGAAGTGGACTTATATAAGAAACAGAAACAGAGTCATGGATGTAGAAAACAAGTTGATGATTACCAGTGATAAGGTGGAAAGGGAGATTGGGATTGACGTATAATACTACTATATACATAATTGACAACCAGTAAACACCTACTGTGACTTCCCAGGTGAACCCACCTGCCAATGCAGGAGACATAGGAGACTCAGGCTTGATCCCTGGGTAGGAAGATCCCCTGGAGGAGTAAGTGGCCTCTCCAATATTCTTGCCTGGAGAATCCCATGGACAGAGGAACCTGGAGGGCTACACTCCATGTGGCTGCAAAGAGTTGGACACGACTGAAGCAATTTAGTACACATGCATGCAGGGACCTACTAGCAGACTTATAGCAGAGGGAAGTTTACTCAGTTGATGAACTATAAAAAGTAACAAACAAAGAAATAAACAAAAAGTTAGAAGAATCAAAAAATAAAAAACAAATTGACAAGGGGATTAATCTCCAAAATCTACAAATAGCTTATGAAGCTCAATATCAAAAAAAAAAAATCAAAGAATAAGTAGAAGATCTAAATAAACATTTCTCTCAAAAAGGCATACAAATGGCCAAAAAGCACATGAAAAAATATTCAACATCATTAATTATTAAAGAAATGCAAATAAAAACTACAATGATGTATCACACCACTGAGAATGTACATCATCAAAAAAATGCAGAAGAGTGTATGGATAAAAGGGGAAATTCTTGCACTGTTAGTGGGAATGTTCTCTATGCAGAGTAACATGGAGGTTCCTTAAAAAGTTAAAAATAGAACAACAATATGATCAAGCAATCCCGCTCCTAGGCATATACCAGAGAAAGCCTGAATTCAAAAAGATATATGCACTTCAATGATCATTGCAGCACTATTTACAATAGACATGGAAGCAACCTAGAATTCACCAACAGAGAATTCGATAGAAAACTGTGCTACATATATACAACGGAATACTGTTCAGCCATAAAAGGGACAGAATAATGTCACTTATAGCAATATGGATGCACCTAGAGATTTTCATACGGAGATTTTTCAGAGGGAGAAGACAAATATTATATGATATTAATTATATGTGGAATCTAAAAAAAAGGGTAGAAGTGGACTTATATAAGAAACAGAAACAGAGTCATGGATGTAGAAAACAAGTTGATGATTACCAGTGATAAGGTGGAAAGGGAGATTGGGATTGACGTATAATACTACTATATACATAATTGACAACCAGTAAACACCTACTGTGACTTCCCAGGTGAACCCACCTGCCAATGCAGGAGACATAGGAGACTCAGGCTTGATCCCTGGGTAGGAAGATCCCCTGGAGGAGTAAGTGGCCTCTCCAATATTCTTGCCTGGAGAATCCCATGGACAGAGGAACCTGGAGGGCTACACTCCATGTGGCTGCAAAGAGTTGGACACGACTGAAGCAATTTAGTACACATGCATGCAGGGACCTACTAGCAGACTTATAGCAGAGGGAAGTTTACTCAGTACTCTAGAATGAACTATAAGGGAAAAGAATTTAAATTCCACTTCACTGTTGAAATTAACATAACATTGTAAATCAATTATGCTGTAATAAAAATCTTTTTTAAAAAGACAAATTTAATTGGAAAAGTGCATAATTAACTTTGATACATGAGATTCCTGAGGAATTTCACACATATGTAGGGTTGAGCATCCAGCATTTTTTTGCACATATACAATGTATGTTTAGAAATTGGTTTGACCAACTCTGGAACTTAGGTATTATATTACCCTCAGAGTCTTTTGGATTGTAACCCATTTTGGCATTATGCCATCTTTCTTAATTGTGTTTTACCCCTTTATAAGCACCACAGTTTCCTATTAAGCAGGAAATATGACATGTAGTCTAGCTTGAGAATCACCAATATGAAATAGTTACACTATTTATAAACTGTGTAAAATGAATCAAATATCTTTGTATGGCCATCAGTCTACTGTTAAAACTTCATTAAACTGGTGTTGCTATATAGATTCTTCCTTCTTATGAGACTAGACAGCATATTTGAAAATAGATTTGATTTTAAAAAGTTTTTTTTATTTCAACTATTATAATAACCTTAAAAATAAACCTATGACACTGGTATTATTATTATCCCTATTCTAAGGATAACAGGCTAAGGATAAAATACAAAGATAAGGGAAAAGGGCCTATCTGATTTCCTGAGTCAAATACCTCAAAAGTGGTGGGTTTGGACTAAACCCAATCTTTCTGTTGCTGACAATCAGACCTGCTTGCTTTCCTGTAAGGTTATATTGTCTTCTTTTTTCTCTAGATATCAGCACTATTCTAGAGACAAAAGAAATAAAAATTAGGAAAAACAAAAATCAGATACTGATGTATTTGTATAATGCAGGAGACATAGGAGACTCAGGCTTGATCCCTGGGTAGGAAGATCCCCTGGAGGAGTAAGTGGCCTCTCCAATATTCTTGCCTGGAGAATCCCATGGACAGAGGAACCTGGAGGGCTACACTCCATGTGGCTGCAAAGAGTTGGACACGACTGAAGCAATTTAGTACACATGCATGCAGGGACCTACTAGCAGACTTATAGCAGAGGGAAGTTTACTCAGTACTCTAGAATGAACTATAAGGGAAAAGAATTTAAATTCCACTTCACTGTTGAAATTAACATAACATTGTAAATCAATTATGCTGTAATAAAAATCTTTTTTAAAAAGACAAATTTAATTGGAAAAGTGCATAATTAACTTTGATACATGAGATTCCTGAGGAATTTCACACATATGTAGGGTTGAGCATCCAGCATTTTTTTGCACATATACAATGTATGTTTAGAAATTGGTTTGACCAACTCTGGAACTTAGGTATTATATTACCCTCAGAGTCTTTTGGATTGTAACCCATTTTGGCATTATGCCATCTTTCTTAATTGTGTTTTACCCCTTTATAAGCACCACAGTTTCCTATTAAGCAGGAAATATGACATGTAGTCTAGCTTGAGAATCACCAATATGAAATAGTTACACTATTTATAAACTGTGTAAAATGAATCAAATATCTTTGTATGGCCATCAGTCTACTGTTAAAACTTCATTAAACTGGTGTTGCTATATAGATTCTTCCTTCTTATGAGACTAGACAGCATATTTGAAAATAGATTTGATTTTAAAAAGTTTTTTTTATTTCAACTATTATAATAACCTTAAAAATAAACCTATGACACTGGTATTATTATTATCCCTATTCTAAGGATAACAGGCTAAGGATAAAATACAAAGATAAGGGAAAAGGGCCTATCTGATTTCCTGAGTCAAATACCTCAAAAGTGGTGGGTTTGGACTAAACCCAATCTTTCTGTTGCTGACAATCAGACCTGCTTGCTTTCCTGTAAGGTTATATTGTCTTCTTTTTTCTCTAGATATCAGCACTATTCTAGAGACAAAAGAAATAAAAATTAGGAAAAACAAAAATCAGATACTGATGTATTTGTATAATGTTTCACATTTTTCAAAGCAATTTTTCTTTGTAATTGCCAAGATAGAGGACAACAGAAATTTATTTCTATAAAGTCAAAGGATAGTCTTCATATAAGAAAAGAACTTTTATATAAAACTTTAAGATTTGAAGGCCTCTCCCATATAGTTTGTTTTATTCAACATTATCAACTTAAATAGGAAGCACATCAAATATCTAATATTCTCACACATGGACTAAAATCTGCACTTGGAGTTGGTATCAGAAGACTTCAGTTGCCTTATGGCTTGTAATCCTAGACATTAAAACTAAACTTCAAGTTCCTTGTATAACAAGATTCAAAGATTGAGAAATTAGTCCATAACCACATTTAAAACCTTGGAAAATGTTGCTTATGTGTTATATCCTCATTAATTGTTGTATTACAGCACTCAGCATGATGCCATGCCCACACAGGTAATATCAGTGGAAGGTTTGTGATTTTATATGATTCAAAACTTTAGCACAAACAATGACTTTTATTGCCTGGTATTTAGGGGAATACGGGAAAAGAGCCCGAAGCTGGGAAAAATTGAAGGCAGAAGGAGAAGGGAACGACAGAGGATAAGAATGGTTAGATGGCATCACTGAGTCAATAGACATGAATCTGAGCAAGTTCCAGGAGATGGTGAAGGAGGGAAGTCCATGGGATCCAAAGAGTCAGACACGACTGAGTCACTGAACTGAATTGAAGATTTTGCAAATAAGAGGTACATTTTCTTACTCTTTTTAAAGTGTTTTAACTGTCATAGAACATGATATGTTTCCTTTTTAATCTTTTAAAATTATAAAGAATCTAAAAACAGGTTAAATTTGTAGTCATATTCAATTCGAAGTGGAATAAGAAACAATACACAGATCATTAAATTTACTGAAACTTACGGAGAACATAAAATGCCATAGGATGTAAACCATCTAATTTACACAAATTTTCTTAGAGGCCATGATTACTCATGAAGTAGACACAATATCACTAACAATATCCAATGAGAAAATGGAAGCCTACATAGACATGTCCAGAGTCAGGGTCACCTATCTAGTGAAATGGCAGGACTGGAATTCAAATTCAAGCCTATCTAAATCTGGAGCTCTGGGGGCCTGAATTTAGGAGAGTTAGTGTTGAACTAACCTAGACAGTTTGCAGTGTTTTCCTCGAATCTTAGGGAGCCAAGATAGAGGACAACAGAAATTTATTTCTATAAAGTCAAAGGATAGTCTTCATATAAGAAAAGAACTTTTATATAAAACTTTAAGATTTGAAGGCCTCTCCCATATAGTTTGTTTTATTCAACATTATCAACTTAAATAGGAAGCACATCAAATATCTAATATTCTCACACATGGACTAAAATCTGCACTTGGAGTTGGTATCAGAAGACTTCAGTTGCCTTATGGCTTGTAATCCTAGACATTAAAACTAAACTTCAAGTTCCTTGTATAACAAGATTCAAAGATTGAGAAATTAGTCCATAACCACATTTAAAACCTTGGAAAATGTTGCTTATGTGTTATATCCTCATTAATTGTTGTATTACAGCACTCAGCATGATGCCATGCCCACACAGGTAATATCAGTGGAAGGTTTGTGATTTTATATGATTCAAAACTTTAGCACAAACAATGACTTTTATTGCCTGGTATTTAGGGGAATACGGGAAAAGAGCCCGAAGCTGGGAAAAATTGAAGGCAGAAGGAGAAGGGAACGACAGAGGATAAGAATGGTTAGATGGCATCACTGAGTCAATAGACATGAATCTGAGCAAGTTCCAGGAGATGGTGAAGGAGGGAAGTCCATGGGATCCAAAGAGTCAGACACGACTGAGTCACTGAACTGAATTGAAGATTTTGCAAATAAGAGGTACATTTTCTTACTCTTTTTAAAGTGTTTTAACTGTCATAGAACATGATATGTTTCCTTTTTAATCTTTTAAAATTATAAAGAATCTAAAAACAGGTTAAATTTGTAGTCATATTCAATTCGAAGTGGAATAAGAAACAATACACAGATCATTAAATTTACTGAAACTTACGGAGAACATAAAATGCCATAGGATGTAAACCATCTAATTTACACAAATTTTCTTAGAGGCCATGATTACTCATGAAGTAGACACAATATCACTAACAATATCCAATGAGAAAATGGAAGCCTACATAGACATGTCCAGAGTCAGGGTCACCTATCTAGTGAAATGGCAGGACTGGAATTCAAATTCAAGCCTATCTAAATCTGGAGCTCTGGGGGCCTGAATTTAGGAGAGTTAGTGTTGAACTAACCTAGACAGTTTGCAGTGTTTTCTCTCAGGTCACATAGTGGCCTGAGGCTTCTACAGGCTATTTGGGAACAAATGTGAAATTAGTTGGTTTCTTATGCCTATTGTTCGTTCATTAGAAGTTTTACAGTTCTTATCTGCTTACACAGAAGGCAGAGAGATACAATTACAAGGAGGGTTTGAAATAACTCCAGGTTTTTCCTACTCACTGACCAGGAAGAATCCAAATACTTATTGTGCATAATGGAGCCATTACTTCATTCTACTCTATTATTTCTCCTAAAATGTACACAAATAAACTATTAGCTCATTCAACTATTAGCTTGGGAGAGAAATAGCAACTGAAGTTTAAATCTTAAAACCTAGCCAGAAAACTATCTGTATAGGAGTGTATTATGCCTTATTACTATCTTGTTTTGATTGTATCAGGCAGTTGGAACCAATAGGTCAAGCAAGACCTGTGAATTAATGTGTATTTGTACACATGCTTTCTAGCTGAAAGTGGTAATGTGATTATTAGAAGTGATACTGTCATTAAGTGATAAAAGGACTTAAAATGTTTTGAATGCTCCCTAAGTCTGAGCACCAGTTTACATGCTCCATGTGGATTATTTCACAACATTTTGGAAAAGGGTATTGACCTCTTTTTACAGGTGAGATAATTTAACTTGCCCAGCAGTGCACAGCTGGCAACTGGCATTCTTACTTCAGAGCTCATTCTGAATTTCTATACGATCTTGGCATGATATATTTTATTACTGGAAGTCAAATGGAGTGATTACCTTACAAGCAATATGATTCAACTGTTCTAAAAGCAGGAACTCCTGGGTTCCTGCCACTTCTCCTGCCATCATTCATCAGTTGGTATCTTTGGACCAGTTGATTACTTCTTTTGTTAACTGAAGATTATAGACTGCTATTATTTTACTGCACATGTTGGTATGAAGTTGAGACAAACTTATGCATATAATTCATGTTAGCATAGCAACTAGAAAATAGTAATAAATTTTTAAATTTATCTGACTTCTGGTTCCATAAGTTGATTCAGGCTCTGAAAATATGCAACAAATGCATTAGGCAGTTTTGATTGCTTTCTTTAACTCTTGACTTGGCAGCTTTATATTTTTCAACAGTGTAGCATAATTTGGCATTTGCAGAGTTCTTTACCCACAAGGACAACTGATCTCACTACTCATCAGTCAACTTGCAACCTAGCACAGAATTAGAAAAACCACATATTTCAAAGAGGAAATGGGCAGGCAAGTGAGAAGTCTTGCCGTAGGACACACTCAATTCAAGGAGGAGTGAGGAGTTGCACTGACACATGCTACCTCATATTACCAGAGGAACCACTTATCTTTTCTGAGTTTCTGACAGCCTGACAAATGAAGGAAGCAAAGACTTAGAGATTTCAGGAAGAAAGAACAGACATCAGAGAAAGAAACATGGCTAGTCAATGGCTTAGGGGGACCCCAAAAAGTCTGCATAAATCTTAAAACCTAGCCAGAAAATTTGATAGGAGTGTATTATGCCTTATTACTATCTTGTTTTGATTGTATCAGGCAGTTGGAACCAATAGGTCAAGCAAGACCTGTGAATTAATGTGTATTTGTACACATGCTTTCTAGCTGAAAGTGGTAATGTGATTATTAGAAGTGATACTGTCATTAAGTGATAAAAGGACTTAAAATGTTTTGAATGCTCCCTAAGTCTGAGCACCAGTTTACATGCTCCATGTGGATTATTTCACAACATTTTGGAAAAGGGTATTGACCTCTTTTTACAGGTGAGATAATTTAACTTGCCCAGCAGTGCACAGCTGGCAACTGGCATTCTTACTTCAGAGCTCATTCTGAATTTCTATACGATCTTGGCATGATATATTTTATTACTGGAAGTCAAATGGAGTGATTACCTTACAAGCAATATGATTCAACTGTTCTAAAAGCAGGAACTCCTGGGTTCCTGCCACTTCTCCTGCCATCATTCATCAGTTGGTATCTTTGGACCAGTTGATTACTTCTTTTGTTAACTGAAGATTATAGACTGCTATTATTTTACTGCACATGTTGGTATGAAGTTGAGACAAACTTATGCATATAATTCATGTTAGCATAGCAACTAGAAAATAGTAATAAATTTTTAAATTTATCTGACTTCTGGTTCCATAAGTTGATTCAGGCTCTGAAAATATGCAACAAATGCATTAGGCAGTTTTGATTGCTTTCTTTAACTCTTGACTTGGCAGCTTTATATTTTTCAACAGTGTAGCATAATTTGGCATTTGCAGAGTTCTTTACCCACAAGGACAACTGATCTCACTACTCATCAGTCAACTTGCAACCTAGCACAGAATTAGAAAAACCACATATTTCAAAGAGGAAATGGGCAGGCAAGTGAGAAGTCTTGCCGTAGGACACACTCAATTCAAGGAGGAGTGAGGAGTTGCACTGACACATGCTACCTCATATTACCAGAGGAACCACTTATCTTTTCTGAGTTTCTGACAGCCTGACAAATGAAGGAAGCAAAGACTTAGAGATTTCAGGAAGAAAGAAAAGACATCAGAGAAAGAAACATGGCTAGTCATAGAGCCTGACACAGGTCCTTGTCCAGGGCTGGGTACTTACCAACCACATTAAAGTGCTCTACACTAGACTTGCTCAGTTGTCTTGGCACACTCTGTCTTGGATAAGACAACAAATAAACTGCCCAATGGAAAAGAAAAACAGCAAGATTGTTGTAACTGGCTGTACCTCATTAACCCTAAGATTCTATACACAAAAAGAGTTTTTCTTGGTTCGTGAGATGATCTAATAAATTTTAGAAGGGGTTAGTTTTTCAGATTTATTTATTTATTTTTACCAACTATTATAGTATGTACATTGATAACTACATTCGCATAAAAATAAATCCATGTATGCATTTCTGTGGAACAGAAGCCTCCATGCAAGATGCTCGGTTTGGTTACTGAAAGTGCCTCATCCCACCCCGCGTTTTGTACCCTCTTCCTCACACTCTGAAAACATTTGTTCTTGTCACTTCATTATTATTAAAACAGAATGATTTCAGTTTCATAAGGTAATTGAGATAAAGTGAAATAATTTTGATATAATTCAAAGATATATATATATATATATATATATATATATACACACATACACACACACACACACACACACACAAATACACACATATATACTCTTTCATATATTTTGGAGAAAGTTATAAAGTAGGAGGTCATCAAATATATAAACTTGGTAGTTTGATTTCACCAAAAAAAGGAGACAGAAGAGACTAAAAGCCATTTGCGGTAATTGAAGACATTCATTGAGGTTAGGACCTGGGCATGGATATATGCTACATATTTCAGTTGGATTTCAAATCACACTAGCTACCCAAAAAATGAGAGGGATGGATAATAAGCTCAGAGTAAAGATGTTAGGCAGTTTTGATTGCTTTCTTTAACTCTTGACTTGGCAGCTTTATATTTTTCAACAGTGTAGCATAATTTGGCATTTGCAGAGTTCTTTACCCACAAGGACAACTGATCTCACTACTCATCAGTCAACTTGCAACCTAGCACAGAATTAGAAAAACCACATATTTCAAAGAGGAAATGGGCAGGCAAGTGAGAAGTCTTGCCGTAGGACACACTCAATTCAAGGAGGAGTGAGGAGTTGCACTGACACATGCTACCTCATATTACCAGAGGAACCACTTATCTTTTCTGAGTTTCTGACAGCCTGACAAATGAAGGAAGCAAAGACTTAGAGATTTCAGGAAGAAAGAAAAGACATCAGAGAAAGAAACATGGCTAGTCATAGAGCCTGACACAGGTCCTTGTCCAGGGCTGGGTACTTACCAACCACATTAAAGTGCTCTACACTAGACTTGCTCAGTTGTCTTGGCACACTCTGTCTTGGATAAGACAACAAATAAACTGCCCAATGGAAAAGAAAAACAGCAAGATTGTTGTAACTGGCTGTACCTCATTAACCCTAAGATTCTATACACAAAAAGAGTTTTTCTTGGTTCGTGAGATGATCTAATAAATTTTAGAAGGGGTTAGTTTTTCAGATTTATTTATTTATTTTTACCAACTATTATAGTATGTACATTGATAACTACATTCGCATAAAAATAAATCCATGTATGCATTTCTGTGGAACAGAAGCCTCCATGCAAGATGCTCGGTTTGGTTACTGAAAGTGCCTCATCCCACCCCGCGTTTTGTACCCTCTTCCTCACACTCTGAAAACATTTGTTCTTGTCACTTCATTATTATTAAAACAGAATGATTTCAGTTTCATAAGGTAATTGAGATAAAGTGAAATAATTTTGATATAATTCAAAGATATATATATATATATATATATATATATATATACACACATACACACACACACACACACACACACAAATACACACATATATACTCTTTCATATATTTTGGAGAAAGTTATAAAGTAGGAGGTCATCAAATATATAAACTTGGTAGTTTGATTTCACCAAAAAAAGGAGACAGAAGAGACTAAAAGCCATTTGCGGTAATTGAAGACATTCATTGAGGTTAGGACCTGGGCATGGATATATGCTACATATTTCAGTTGGATTTCAAATCACACTAGCTCAACCATAAGATTTCTTAGCCTCCAAAGGAGAATGTTCTTTCCAGAGGGCATGGAGTAAATAAGCTCAGAGTAAAGATGTTCTAGGAAAATTATAAATGGAAATGTTTTGGACTGAAGGTTTGTGTTCCTCCAAAATTCCTATGTTGATGCCATAACCCCTAAGATAAGAGTATTTGGAGCTGTGCATTTCAGATATAATTAGGATTAGTTAAGTCTTCGGGGGGTAGTCCTCATTATGGGATTAGTGCCACTAAGAGAAGAGTTAAGAGTCAGGAAATTTCTCTCAAGCACATATGAGGATATAATGAAAAGATGGCCATCTGCAAACAAATCTGGTGGTGTCTTGTTCTTGGACTTGACTTCAGAACTATGAGAAATAAACATTTGTTGTTTAAGCCATCCAGTCTATGGTATTTTGTTACAGCATCTTGAGCAGACTAAGACAGAATGTGCAGCCTGTTTTAGGCACCATAATAACCAAGGTAAAGTTCCTTTTTTGCTGGGTGCCCATCTACCTTCGTCAGGACAGCTGCTCCCTTCTGATACTCCCACTACCCTCCTACTCTCCTTAATTAGTGTCAAAGGACAGCTGAGAGATAAAATGTTAGGCAGGACAAACTTAAGGTCTTTGCCTTTCAAAGGAGATTTCAAATCTATAAAATAAAAAAGATTTTCAAGGGGGATCAATAAGATGTGAAAATATATAAGCTGTGCATTTTGCCTAAGATTGATTTAAATCTTCCATTTCCTTTCAGTATTTATGTATATAGTATTCATTAAGTAATATCTTGGTTAATATCAAAATATTATCATTCGTGGTAAACAAAATAAGATTATGAAATGGTTCTTCCCTAAGCCTGAAATCTGTTGAAGAGCTAAAAGGAGATTATATTCTGTAGACACATGCTCATATACACTACACAAATATGTACATATACACATGCACATATTAACTCACTACAACACACAAATATCCCAATATCAAAAAACATGCCAAGTTTTTAAAGTTGTTGCTTAAGTTCAGGAAAGAGAGATTAATATGAGTTTTTATGTTTATTGTTATTTTAAAACATTGTGAAGTACATTCTGAATTCCAAAGAGAAAACCTCAATTGAGTGAATCCAATCTCATATGGCTAGCAAACTTTTTCCATAAAGGAACATATATAAATAGTTCAGACTTTGTGAACCAGTATCTTCAGTTATAATCCTTTTACTTTTAGAATAGATAGTCATTATCACTCAAATGTTTGCCTTCAGTCAAGGATCAACTAAACTAATAAAGTTTCTTGAAGTCAATCTTGCGAAGTCAAGCTGGTAAAAAAACATCATCTGAGTTTAATATTGGGGACAGAGTAGATTTGTAAGAAAATACTACTGTATATGAAATTCATGTGGAAACTTATGTATGAAGGGGACCTGAATATGCTACCTTAAATAAATTCAATTTTGTCAAATGGATAATTCTGAGTTAAAGGCAATTAAAAACAGATGCAGGAAGAATTCTCTGTCCTCCCTTAACTGCCTTAAAGCAGCTATTAAATTCTCCTTGTGAAGGTGTGAAGGTAGTCACACCCTCAGAAAAACTGTTCAAAAACAGGAAAACAATACATCATCAGAGATGGAACCAGGAGGAGTCTGAATAAATAAACTTTACTAAATAACCCTAATCTACTATTACCTTCCCCCAAATCCTTACTTTCCTACAATTTACTGAAGCCCCAAATCATTATTATCTCCCAATTTGATCATTTTCCCACAATTTATTGCCTTTTGTTAAATAAAATGGTATATAAGCTCCCAAATATAACTGTACTTGGGACTTTCATTTTTTTCCTGTGCAGTTTCTATACATGTAACATTAAAAATAAAACAGGTGCTTCTGCAGACTCCAGGCGATAGTGAAACACAGAAAAGCCGGGAATGCTGCAGCCTATGGGGTCATAGAGTGGGACACAACTTAGCGACTGATGAACAACAGCAACATATAAAGAAATGTTTATTTAAAATAAATTTATAATTTATTAATCCTCTCAGAAAAACACAGGTGTTTGTTTTCTTCTGTTAAGCTATCTTTTGGCAGTTTACTTTGGTTCAGATCTTAAGAAAGTAAAAAATTTTGAGTGTCAATCCTAAATGTCTTACATTTTTTTTGCCAAGTTTTAAAGTTGTTGCTTAAGTTCAGGAAAGAGATTAATATGAGTTTTTATGTTTATTGTTATTTTAAAACATTGTGAAGTACATTCTGAATTCCAAAGAGAAAACCTCAATTGAGTGAATCCAATCTCATATGGCTAGCAAACTTTTTCCATAAAGGAACATATATAAATAGTTCAGACTTTGTGAACCAGTATCTTCAGTTATAATCCTTTTACTTTTAGAATAGATAGTCATTATCACTCAAATGTTTGCCTTCAGTCAAGGATCAACTAAACTAATAAAGTTTCTTGAAGTCAATCTTGCGAAGTCAAGCTGGTAAAAAAACATCATCTGAGTTTAATATTGGGGACAGAGTAGATTTGTAAGAAAATACTACTGTATATGAAATTCATGTGGAAACTTATGTATGAAGGGGACCTGAATATGCTACCTTAAATAAATTCAATTTTGTCAAATGGATAATTCTGAGTTAAAGGCAATTAAAAACAGATGCAGGAAGAATTCTCTGTCCTCCCTTAACTGCCTTAAAGCAGCTATTAAATTCTCCTTGTGAAGGTGTGAAGGTAGTCACACCCTCAGAAAAACTGTTCAAAAACAGGAAAACAATACATCATCAGAGATGGAACCAGGAGGAGTCTGAATAAATAAACTTTACTAAATAACCCTAATCTACTATTACCTTCCCCCAAATCCTTACTTTCCTACAATTTACTGAAGCCCCAAATCATTATTATCTCCCAATTTGATCATTTTCCCACAATTTATTGCCTTTTGTTAAATAAAATGGTATATAAGCTCCCAAATATAACTGTACTTGGGACTTTCATTTTTTTCCTGTGCAGTTTCTATACATGTAACATTAAAAATAAAACAGGTGCTTCTGCAGACTCCAGGCGATAGTGAAACACAGAAAAGCCGGGAATGCTGCAGCCTATGGGGTCATAGAGTGGGACACAACTTAGCGACTGATGAACAACAGCAACATATAAAGAAATGTTTATTTAAAATAAATTTATAATTTATTAATCCTCTCAGAAAAACACAGGTGTTTGTTTTCTTCTGTTAAGCTATCTTTTGGCAGTTTACTTTGGTTCAGAACTTAAGAAAGTAAAGGAAGACATTTTCTTCCCACAAATATACTTGTAAGTAATACACAAATATAGCAGAATAAAAGATAATACCTATGAAAAAGCTCTTTCACTACTGGAATGAAAAAGCTGAGGGCAAGGAGAAATCATCACAGGATAAAGGCCAAATCGCTGAGAAATGACCATGAAACACCTGATTTTGCCAAACAGTGAAACTTCTCGATCCATGGGTGTCTGTATGCCACTTTCCTCTAACTACCGTTTTTTTGTTCATCTGAGTAAGGAAAATACTTTTTTGTGACTCCATACACTAGAATTTTGGGCTTCTCCAGTGGCTCTGTGGTAAAGAATCCATGTGCAATAGAGGAGATGGGGGAGACACAGATTCAATCCTTAGGTTGGGAAGATTCCTGGGAGAAAGAAATAGCAACTCATTCCAGTATTCTTGCCAGGGAAATCACATGGTCAGAAGAGCCTAGCGGGCTACGGTTCAAGGGATCGCAAAGAGTTGGACACGACTGAGCATGCAGCACACATACGCTAAAATGTTAAGCTAATTCTTTGCAACCAAAATCTCATTCAGATAAATGTTTTCCAAACATACATACATTGTATCTTCCATTTTTAGAACATATTGTAATGTAATGAAAAAAGACATATCTTCTTCCAAGTAAAGCTGGTTGTGAATCTTAGATTCTTCACTAACCTGTTGGGTGTACTTCAACAAGTTTTAAAATTTCTCCCTGATCTAAAAAAAATAACGAACTTAACTAATGTGAGGTATTGGCTCCTAGGTTTATTGTGATTTAACAAGATTAATATGTGCAATCTATGATACCATAAAATTTGTAAGGCAATTAAGATGAGAATATAACTTACCATCTTCTCAAATGCATTATGATTTTACATAAATTATAATATTTTAAAATAGACACACTCAAAAGTCAAATATTAAAAATTAGAGTCACTCTGATAGAGGATTATAGCAGTCATTTGCTCAAGAAATCGTAGGTGTTAAATTATTTATCTATTGAGTCTGCTATACAGGAAATGCTGATAAATCCAAGAGCCTTTCCATATACCAGCCTATAATTTCCTAAGGAGAAAATTTATCAGATATATATTGTTTATGTTAAAGGGAAAAGTCATGAAGTAAAATATACTCTCACTAATTCTATTATTTAATTAATTACACAATGCAATGATAGAATTATGAGAAAGAAAACAAAGGCGGAGGCATAACCCTCAGTGATTTCAAACTATACTACAAAGCCGTAGAAATCAAAACAGTATTTGCCATAAAAACAAAGAGATCAAGGAAACAGATCCCTAAATTCAGAAATAAACCCACATATACACAGTCAACTAATTTATGACAAAGGAGCCAAGAATATGCAATGATGAAGGGATAGTCTTGATGGAAAGCTGGAAAGCCACATGCAAAAGTAGGATACTGAACCCCTATCCTACACCATACACAAAAGTCAACTCAAAATGAACTGATGACTTGAATGTAAGACCTAAACCATAAAGGTCCTAGAATAAAACATAGAGGGTAAACTCCTTGGCAATATATATATATATATGTTGGCATTTGACTCCAAAAGCAAGACAACCAGAGCAAAATAAATAAGTGGGACTACATTGATCTAAAAAGCTTCTGCAGAGCAAAGGAAGCTACTAATACAAGGAAAAGGCAACCTACATAAATGAAGAGGACATTTGAAAATTATATATCTGATAAGGAGTTAACATTCAAAATTTACAGAGAACTCATGCAGCTCAACAGCATAAACAAAAATAATCTGCCTGGAAAATGGGCAGAATAACTCAACAGACATTTCTCCAAGAAGACATCCTAATGGCCAACAGATAAGATGATCAACATTACTAATCATCAGGAGGAAAATGCAAATCAAAACTATAACGTGACACCACTTCATACCAGCTAAATGGCCATCATCAAAAAAGATGAGAGAAAACATGTGTTGGCAAAGATGTAGGAAAAAGGGAACCTGTTGGTGTGAATGTAAATTGATATAGATAGTATGGAAAGTGGAAGGAAGTGCCTTAAAATACAATAATAGAATTAGCATAAGATTCAGCAATCCTACTTTTCAGATACACACACACACACACACATATGTCAAGGAAACAAAATCACTAACCTAAACAAATATCTGAACTCCCATGTTTGTCACAGCATTATGTACAATAGCCAAGGTATAGAAATACACAATGCTAACTGTCCACTAACTGATGAATGAAGAAGGAAAATGTGGAATATTGTATATGTATAATGGGATAATAGTCAGCCAAACAAAGGTGAAATCCTCCCCATTTTGTCAGTATGAATGGATTTTGAGGGTATTTTGCTAAGTGAAATAAGTCAAACAGAAAAATTACTGTATGACTAACTTACACGCAGAATCTTAAACTCATAGAAATAGAGAACGGATTGCTGGTTGCCAGATGAGGGATGGGGGTGGGGAAATGAGTGTAAGGTAGCCAAATAGTACAGTCTTCAGTTATAATATGAATAAATTCTGGGAATGTAGAGCATGGTCACTCTAGTTAACAATGTGTGCTATGTGCTCGGTCATGTGTGTCTTTGTGACCCTCCCAGACTATAGTGTTGTATATTTGAAAGTTGCTAAGAAAGTAGATTTTAAAGGTTCACATCACATGAACAATTTTATAATTACATCCAGTGAGAGAAATTATCCAAACTTATGTGGTAGTCATTTCCCAACATATGTATATATCAAGTCATTTTGCTGTGCACCTCAAACTGATGCAATATTATGCATCAGTTGTATCTTAACAAAATTGGAAAGACACAATGTAAGTGAAGAAGGAAGAACGGTCATTCATGTGATCATTCTTAACAAATTATTATTCTACTTTGGTATACTGGTACTGGTTTAAAAGGTGAGAGTGGGAACAAAAATATAAGAAAATTCATTGTAAATTTGAATATGCAATTCTGGTTTCCACTTTCATCTCATAACTGGGGTTGATCTGTGTCATTTGTGCTGCTAAATGGTTACTTTATACACTGAATACTGACCACCTTCTAAAATCTCTAGAAGTTTTGTGGGCTGGGGAGCTGATGGTAAAGATCAAAGATATTCTAAATATATAGATTCCCAGTATCAACACTATAAAAGATAGAGTTTTTCTCTCTTCTTCCATTTAGCATTTCATTTAAAAATTTTAAAAACCTTTTTTACATTGCTGACTACCTAATCCATTTCAAGTTATTTAGCAGTTTATATTATGTCCTATTTCTTTGTTTGACATTTGTTTTTATTTCATTATAACCAAGTTTTATTTCCTCCAGACACTATTAAAATTTTGCCCAGTTACTCAGATATTTTTTTCTGCAAACCTTTGAATTCACTTAGGTGGAGTGATCTTTTTGTGAGCTCTATTAAACCTAAAAAAAAAAACAGAAAGAAAAAAAAAAAAAGAATCCTTGCCCTAAATATCTAGCAGTGTTAGCAAAGGTTGATAAAGTGAAAAAAAAAATAACTGTAAAGTTTTTCTTCACAACAAAATTAGGCACACAAAATCAAGAGAAGTATGCACAGAAGAGAGGCCTGGCTGTGGTGGGTATGGGGTGGTGATCAAGAACTACACTTTTTTCATATTAAAAACTTTTATCCAGATATAAATCAAAGGATTTTTCTCCATATTAAAAAATATTTTACTTAAGTATAGTTGATTTACAGTGTTAATTTTACTATATAGCAAAGTAATTCAGTTATATATACATATGCTTTCATATTCTTTTCCATTATGGTTTATCACAGAATACTGAATAAGTTTTCCTTATGTGCATATATTTTTAAAAAAAAAATTATTGGAGTATAGTTGACTTAAATGTTGTGTTAGTTTCAGGTGTACAGCAAAGTGGATCAGTTTCCTATACGACACAATGTAAAAAGGTGAAGAAGGAAGAACGGTCATTCATGTGATCATTCTTAACAAATTATTATTCTACTTTGGTATACTGGTACTGGTTTAAAAGGTGAGAGTGGGAACAAAAATATAAGAAAATTCATTGTAAATTTGAATATGCAATTCTGGTTTCCACTTTCATCTCATAACTGGGGTTGATCTGTGTCATTTGTGCTGCTAAATGGTTACTTTATACACTGAATACTGACCACCTTCTAAAATCTCTAGAAGTTTTGTGGGCTGGGGAGCTGATGGTAAAGATCAAAGATATTCTAAATATATAGATTCCCAGTATCAACACTATAAAAGATAGAGTTTTTCTCTCTTCTTCCATTTAGCATTTCATTTAAAAATTTTAAAAACCTTTCTTACATTGCTGACTACCTAATCCATTTCAAGTTATTTAGCAGTTTATATTATGTCCTATTTCTTTGTTTGACATTTGTTTTTATTTCATTATAACCAAGTTTTATTTCCTCCAGACACTATTAAAATTTTGCCCAGTTACTCAGATATTTTTTTCTGCAAACCTTTGAATTCACTTAGGTGGAGTGATCTTTTTGTGAGCTCTATTAAACCTAAAAAAAAAAACAGAAAGAAAAAAAAAAAAAGAATCCTTGCCCTAAATATCTAGCAGTGTTAGCAAAGGTTGATAAAGTGAAAAAAAAAATAACTGTAAAGTTTTTCTTCACAACAAAATTAGGCACACAAAATCAAGAGAAGTATGCACAGAAGAGAGGCCTGGCTGTGGTGGGTATGGGGTGGTGATCAAGAACTACACTTTTTTCATATTAAAAACTTTTATCCAGATATAAATCAAAGGATTTTTCTCCATATTAAAAAATATTTTACTTAAGTATAGTTGATTTACAGTGTTAATTTTACTATATAGCAAAGTAATTCAGTTATATATACATATGCTTTCATATTCTTTTCCATTATGGTTTATCACAGAATACTGAATAAGTTTTCCTTATGTGCATATATTTTTAAAAAAAAAATTATTGGAGTATAGTTGACTTAAATGTTGTGTTAGTTTCAGGTGTACAGCAAAGTGGATCAGTTTTACATATACATATATCCATTCTTTTTTTCTTTCTTTCCTTATACACATCATTAGAGTACTGAATTGAGTTACCTGTGTTATAAGCAGGTCCTTATATCAGTTATCTATTTTATATATAGTACTTTGTATATGTCAAAGGACTTTTTAAGGTAGAATTATCTGCAAATTTTAGCTTCAAATCAATGTATTTTTCTCTGTGTGTTTCCTGATTCCCTGAAAATAACTCAAAGTTAAGATAATATGAAAGATATAATACAGTAGCAAGGGAAGTTTTTATCTTTAAGGCAAAGACTATGAAGTTTTGAAATACTTGAGCTCTTTTTACCCTGGGCCTTTTCTTACATGGTCCCTTCTAATTAGAACATTTTACCTTACCTTTCTCTCCACACTGCTTATATAGAGCAAGTAAAAGGCTAATCAGGCAAAATTCTCGAAAGCTTTCTCAGGCTGTTGCTTCTATCAATATATCCAACCTTTCTCTCTATTTCTGTCCTGTCTTTATGACTGCCTTTTCTATTTCTGCAGGTACTTGTATAATTGACTGCTTCATATAAGCACAGAGAATCAGACATTTCTTCAGTTAAATAGTTGTTAAGTGCTTTCTAGTATAAGTTGTCAGAAGAATCGGGGTTTTCCAACAATATTAACTACATGTTTCTATAGGAACAAAATGTTAATGGCCACTCTCCATGGGACCAGGACTTGGGGTTGCCACCCATTGTTGGGACTAAGATTTGTGTGGGACCATCAATATTTTTGCCTCACCACTTCATGCACACATAATGACATGCTGAAGTTAGAGGAATGTCTGTGAAACAGTTTTTATCCATTGTGCAAAATTTAGTAATCCGTGCAAATATCTAATCAGAAACCTTCATTGCATTACCAATGGGATCTAGTCAATGGATTCGACTAGCACAGATAGTTTTACATTATTAATCTATCACTCTAAAGCACTCAGCTTTGGGGGCTTCCCTGGTGGTCCAGTGGGTAAGGATGCCGCCTTGCAGTGCAAGGGGCACCGGTTCGATCCCTAGCCTGGGAGGATCCCATGTGCCGCGGAGCACCTGGACCGATGTGTCCAATTACCGAGCCGGAGCTCTGGAGTGCATGCACCCAGAGCCGGTGCTCTGCGACAACAGGGGGCACCACAATGGGAGGCCCACACGGGCCAAAGAACAAAGATGGATGAAAATGGATAAATGAAAGACCAATGGAAGTGGCCCGCCCGCCCCCCTCCCCAACCACCCCCCACCAAATAAATAAATAAATATTAAAAAAAAAAAAAGCACTCAGCTTCATTTAGACCATCTAGGTCCTATTCTCTTATTCCTCTGCCTACCTCCCTCTTCAAATATGTTTACATGAAAATAGGGTTTCATGGCTTGGGATTTTGGCTATGGTCCTGGCAGAATTTATCCCCTGTGGGCCCATAATTCTCTTCCTAGTGAGTTAATATAATTTCAAGGACATTATCTATAACAACTGAAATTCTATAACTATGGAAATAATAATTTAAATTAATGCTCTGGAGAATTCAAGATTTTGGGTTGATAAATAGGGAAGTCATTTCATCATTACTGAAAATTCAGTGCATGAAGTAGCAACAGCAAGAGTTTAACAATATAATACTAACAGATCAAAGAATTTATGACTGAAAAAAAAAAACTGCTTTTTAATTAGCCAGATTAAAAAAAAATAAAACATGCATGAGAGAATACTCCATAATCATGGAAGTATGATTTTAAAATTTCATAGACTTCTTTGAGTTCAGAGGCTAAGGTTAGCAGAAGAATTGTAGTTGCATTATATTCTGTTATCATAATTTTACTCAGTTCTTTTCATGAGAAAATAATGTGGATTGCTAAAAGTGGACTCCAGTGACTAACATGTATGTTTCTGCTGAATTACCACACTTAAGCACATTTTATTAGGTGCATTTATTCCCCAACTATTGTAACATGAAGGTAAAAAATTACCAGAAAGAAAATAGGAAAAGAAATGATGTTTTATTTTACTTATCCCACTAGAACAGGGAGCAATTTAAATGTACAAATGTAAAGCATTGCTTCACAGCTAGCGATTGGTCATTGCTCCTGTCTTAAAGTAACAGATTATTTAAAGTGCAACAGTCATGCACTCACTGGTCTAATTTGTACAGCAAGATATTATAAATACATTAGTCTCCTCGAGTAGAAAATTCACCATCAGTATGCCTTGAGGTTCTAATGGAGAAAGCGAGAAGAGAGGTTATAGTGACAATTGCCCAAGGTGGGCGTGCATACTCGTCTTCTACTCTTGCTCTAATGGATTGAGAGCCAAGGCAGCAATAATACGAAAGAAGGTAGAAAGCATGTTTGCTAAGAGTCTAGGAGAAATACACAGAGACCATACATACTCAGTCTCAAGCATAGGCACAGGAGCAGACAGGAACCTGAAAAACCAGTCTGAGAAACACTAAAAGTCACTCTGACAGATGGAGTCTAGAAATCCTTTGGTAGGGTGCGGGGGAAACAGCTTTTAGGGATCCCCAGTATAGAAAACACAGTGGATGGTTTACAATGGTCCTGGCAGAATTTATCCTGTGGGCCCATAATTCTCTTCCTAGTGAGTTAATATAATTTCAAGGACATTATCTATAACAACTGAAATTCTATAACTATGGAAATAATAATTTAAATTAATGCTCTGGAGAATTCAAGATTTTGGGTTGATAAATAGGGAAGTCATTTCATCATTACTGAAAATTCAGTGCATGAAGTAGCAACAGCAAGAGTTTAACAATATAATACTAACAGATCAAAGAATTTATGACTGAAAAAAAAAAACTGCTTTTTAATTAGCCAGATTAAAAAAAAATAAAACATGCATGAGAGAATACTCCATAATCATGGAAGTATGATTTTAAAATTTCATAGACTTCTTTGAGTTCAGAGGCTAAGGTTAGCAGAAGAATTGTAGTTGCATTATATTCTGTTATCATAATTTTACTCAGTTCTTTTCATGAGAAAATAATGTGGATTGCTAAAAGTGGACTCCAGTGACTAACATGTATGTTTCTGCTGAATTACCACACTTAAGCACATTTTATTAGGTGCATTTATTCCCCAACTATTGTAACATGAAGGTAAAAAATTACCAGAAAGAAAATAGGAAAAGAAATGATGTTTTATTTTACTTATCCCACTAGAACAGGGAGCAATTTAAATGTACAAATGTAAAGCATTGCTTCACAGCTAGCGATTGGTCATTGCTCCTGTCTTAAAGTAACAGATTATTTAAAGTGCAACAGTCATGCACTCACTGGTCTAATTTGTACAGCAAGATATTATAAATACATTAGTCTCCTCGAGTAGAAAATTCACCATCAGTATGCCTTGAGGTTCTAATGGAGAAAGCGAGAAGAGAGGTTATAGTGACAATTGCCCAAGGTGGGCGTGCATACTCGTCTTCTACTCTTGCTCTAATGGATTGAGAGCCAAGGCAGCAATAATACGAAAGAAGGTAGAAAGCATGTTTGCTAAGAGTCTAGGAGAAATACACAGAGACCATACATACTCAGTCTCAAGCATAGGCACAGGAGCAGACAGGAACCTGAAAAACCAGTCTGAGAAACACTAAAAGTCACTCTGACAGATGGAGTCTAGAAATCCTTTGGTAGGGTGCGGGGGAAACAGCTTTTAGGGATCCCCAGTATAGAAAACACAGTGGATGGTTTACAAGTTAGCCTGATTTTCATGCTGCTGAAAATGTACATACTCCAGACAAAAAGTAATAATTAAAGAATCTAGCCAATTAGGGAAAGCAGAAAGAACGGCCTTGTTATTAGTGGTTCTTTTCATTTGCAAAGCATAGACAGCATCAATTACCTTAGAAAACAGAATTTTATGGTAAAAACCAGAAGAAATAGAGTTTTATGGTAAAACAAAATTGGGGAGATCTGAACACTGTTCATGTTATCTTAGCTACTCTACTATCAGTAATTTGGGAGTTTAGCATCTTCTAGTTTCAGATTTCTATCGTCTCTGCTTCTCCCCTGCTCTTCTTATCTTTCAACGTTTTGCTTGTCTACTGCTCAGCTTCTACTACTTTAATACTAGTGCTGCTGCTTCCTGGCCTCTGCTGGCTCCATCTCAATCACCTTACTCTTTTCAGTTGTTCTTTGTGTGTGCTATGGTCAGACTCTCCTTTAGAAGATTGAATTGGTTGAGCTTGTCCCTTCCTAGTATAGAGCACCTCCATTCTACAGAGTTTTCACAGAAAGACACTTATTTGATACTTTGGTTCAGGCATGATTTCCTGATCCCATCATTTTGACGCAGACGGCAGTGTGATGTGGTACAAAGCATTAAGGGAACCCTGTATCATTCACTGTGTTTAGAGAGCTTTCCTAGATACCCATATGGCTCATTCCCTCACCTCTTTCAGGTCTATACTCAAATATCCTCTTCTCAGAGAGATCTTCCCTGCTCTTTGTGTTTAAAATTTAGCTGATTACCTTTCTAACATTTTCCCATCCACAGGCAATCCTTATCCTTTTACTTCTTTATTTTCTTTCTACATATCTACTGACATCAGACAAACTATACAGTCTTCTCATTTTCTTTGTTCATCTCCTTCTAATGGAGTATAAGTTCCATAAGTACAGGACTTTTTTTATTTTCTATTACTGGATATCAAGAGCCTAGGACAGTACCTGGCACACAGTAGCCACTCCAATAAACACTTTTAGACCAAACATACTTAGATTGAAGAGCGGCTACAGCAAAAGTTAAAGGTGGAACTGACACAGAAAAAGAGTGACTACAAGCCTGAGTTTGCTACAGCAAACGTTAACAATTGCCTAGTTCAAAGCAGGAGGCAGGGGTCTCTGGAAATCAAATCTGGAAATCAAACCTCAACACAGAATTTGACTGGACATTACATTTAGTGGAGAAGAATAAATAAATATTGTTTTCTAAAGTTATAATCATTTTATGTGTGTACTATATATTTTACTTTGAAAAAACATGCAATAAAAGATAAATACATATACTGAATGACATAAAAAAGGCTGAATGACAAAGAATTGATGGCCTTGAACTGTGGTGTTGGAGAAGACTCTTAAGAGTCCCTTGGACTGCAAGGAGACCAAACCAGTCAATCCTAACGGAAATCAACCCTGAATATTCATTGGAAGCACTGATGCTTACGTTGAAGTTTCAGTACTTTGGCCACCTTATCCCTAGAGCTGACTCATTGGAAAAGACCCCAATGCTGGGAAAAATAGAAGGCAAAAGGAGAAGGAGACGACAGAGGATGAAATAGTTGGATGGCATCACCAACTCAATGGACAAGAGTTTGAGCCAACTCTGGGAGACAGTGAAGGACAGGGAAGCTTGGTGTGCTACAGTCCATGGGGTCACAAAGAGTCAAACATGACTGAGTGACTGAACTGAACTGAACTTTAAAATAATATACCTTTTACTATTCTAGATACTCTTGAATTAACCCTTGAGGATTTTACCAGAGTGATTTTTTTTTTTTAAGCACATTTAATCATGTCCCATCTCTGAAAAAGCTAACCTTTTCAATGCTCTTAGGATAAAGACAAAACTTGTCCTCACAGACCACCAGGCTCTGCATGGTGCTGGCCTGTCTATTTCTCTACTCTTATCTCACACCACACTATTCCTCTATCTTTGTTCTCCAGGCTTGTGGGACTTTCTGTACCTTTTCTTTATCTTGTTCTCTGTTACCACAGGATATATTTTTTTCCTTCAGTGTGGCAAAAATCTATCTTCTCTTTTTATCTAGTTAACCCTTCTCTGTTTTCAGCTTATTCAGCACAAACCTTTTCTTCAAAGAAGTCTTTCCCGATCTTTCTAAAAAGGTCAAATTCCTCTTTTATAGAAATTCATACCACATAACCCTTCTTTTTTCACTTGCCCTATTTAAATTTTGACATTTACTTGTATTACCATTTTATATGTTTGTCATCTTCTCTTGGTTGAAAATCTATAAAAGAGGAATATTCTCTGTTTTTACTCACAATTTGCTATAGTCAGAATATTCGTATATGTTGAAATTTTAATGGCCTGTGTGAAAGTTTTAGGGACTAGAGCCTTTGGGAGGTGATTGGGTCATGAGGGTAGCGCCTTCATGAACAAAATAAATGCCATTTCACAAAGGCTCCAGAGAGCTAACTCACCCTTTCACAGATAAGGCATGAGAGAAGTCAGCAGTCTACAATTTGAAGAGGGTCTTCACCCGACACTGAATGTTCCAGCACCATAATGTTGGGCTTTCCAGTTTTCAAGACTAAGAGAAATAAATTTCCACTGTTTATAAGTCCCTGAATATTCATTGGAAGCACTGATGCTTACGTTGAAGTTTCAGTACTTTGGCCACCTTATCCCTAGAGCTGACTCATTGGAAAAGACCCCAATGCTGGGAAAAATAGAAGGCAAAAGGAGAAGGAGACGACAGAGGATGAAATAGTTGGATGGCATCACCAACTCAATGGACAAGAGTTTGAGCCAACTCTGGGAGACAGTGAAGGACAGGGAAGCTTGGTGTGCTACAGTCCATGGGGTCACAAAGAGTCAAACATGACTGAGTGACTGAACTGAACTGAACTTTAAAATAATATACCTTTTACTATTCTAGATACTCTTGAATTAACCCTTGAGGATTTTACCAGAGTGATTTTTTTTTTTTTTAAGCACATTTAATCATGTCCCATCTCTGAAAAAGCTAACCTTTTCAATGCTCTTAGGATAAAGACAAAACTTGTCCTCACAGACCACCAGGCTCTGCATGGTGCTGGCCTGTCTATTTCTCTACTCTTATCTCACACCACACTATTCCTCTATCTTTGTTCTCCAGGCTTGTGGGACTTTCTGTACCTTTTCTTTATCTTGTTCTCTGTTACCACAGGATATATTTTTTTCCTTCAGTGTGGCAAAAATCTATCTTCTCTTTTTATCTAGTTAACCCTTCTCTGTTTTCAGCTTATTCAGCACAAACCTTTTCTTCAAAGAAGTCTTTCCCGATCTTTCTAAAAAGGTCAAATTCCTCTTTTATAGAAATTCATACCACATAACCCTTCTTTTTTCACTTGCCCTATTTAAATTTTGACATTTACTTGTATTACCATTTTATATGTTTGTCATCTTCTCTTGGTTGAAAATCTATAAAAGAGGAATATTCTCTGTTTTTACTCACAATTTGCTATAGTCAGAATATTCGTATATGTTGAAATTTTAATGGCCTGTGTGAAAGTTTTAGGGACTAGAGCCTTTGGGAGGTGATTGGGTCATGAGGGTAGCGCCTTCATGAACAAAATAAATGCCATTTCACAAAGGCTCCAGAGAGCTAACTCACCCTTTCACAGATAAGGCATGGAGAGAAGTCAGCAGTCTACAATTTGAAGAGGGTCTTCACCCGACACTGAATGTTCCAGCACCATAATGTTGGGCTTTCCAGTTTTCAAGACTAAGAGAAATAAATTTCCACTGTTTATAAGTCCCTGAGTCCATATCATTTTGTTACAAGCAGCTTAAATAGACTGTTATGACACCATCACTCCCCCCCAGTGTCTTTTTGATAGTACATAGTGCAAAGAGGTGCTTAAAAATGATGTACATGTTGAAAAAAACCAATCTTTGACAATGCTACTTTGCTTATTTTAAATTTCTTCTTGAAATACTCAAGGAACAAATACAGATTAAATGAATGTGTACCCCTGACTATAGTTTCAGGTGATATGCAAGAATTGTTCATGTTAAAGACATACTGGGAAAAAAAATAGCCATAGAGAAGGCAAGATAATGAGAATCTCATCTCTTAGGATTACACGTGTCCTACTTTTTTTTTTTTTTTTCAACCAAATTCTCAGTGTATGCTCAAGATCAATTTCCAAGTCAGCTACTCAGAAGAACATGTGTTTTTCTTGGCTACTTCCTCAAAACATCATGCTTCAATTGGAAATCAGAGGGAAATTAAAGTCATCTGAAATTTCATCTCTGGTTTTGATTTGACTATTCCAAATTGTTCTATAAATAGTTGTGTAAAAGCATAACAAGCAAACCATAAATAAACAAAAATTAAAACAAATAAACCTTTGGAAACATGGTGCTTGCTTATCCAAACTAGGTTGGGTAAAGAAAAAAATTTACAGGAATTTGACTTAACCTCTACAATGTTCTTCCAAGAGCATGTGTGACTTATTTTGCCCAAGGACATAAAAATATCTATTTTGATTTAAAATAAAACTTATGATCAGTCTTTCTTTTCTCATATTGCATTTTTGGTTGAAAATCTGTTTTTTAAAGGGAATATTCGTAGAAATTTTAATGGCCTGTGTGAAAGTTTTAGGGACTAGAGCCTTTGGGAGGTGATTGGGTCATGAGGGTAGCGCCTTCATGAACAAAATAAATGCCATTTCACAAAGGCTCCAGAGAGCTAACTCACCCTTTCACAGATAAGGCATGGAGAGAAGTCAGCAGTCTACAATTTGAAGAGGGTCTTCACCCGACACTGAATGTTCCAGCACCATAATGTTGGGCTTTCCAGTTTTCAAGACTAAGAGAAATAAATTTCCACTGTTTATAAGTCCCTGAGTCCATATCATTTTGTTACAAGCAGCTTAAATAGACTGTTATGACACCATCACTCCCCCCCAGGGTCTTTTTGATAGTACATACTGCAAAGAGGTGTTTAAAAAATGATGTACATGTTGAAAAAAACCAATCTTTGACAATGCTACTTTGCTTATTTTAAATTTCTTCTTGAAATACTCAAGGAACAAATACAGATTAAATGAATGTGTACCCCTGACTATAGTTTCAGGTGATATGCAAGAATTGTTCATGTTAAAGACATACTGGGAAAAAAATAGCCATAGAGAAGGCAAGATAATGAGAATCTCATCTCTTAGGATTACACGTGTCCTACTTTTTTTTTTTTTTTTCAACCAAATTCTCAGTGTATGCTCAAGATCAATTTCCAAGTCAGCTACTCAGAAGAACATGTGTTTTTCTTGGCTACTTCCTCAAAACATCATGCTTCAATTGGAAATCAGAGGGAAATTAAAGTCATCTGAAATTTCATCTCTGGTTTTGATTTGACTATTCCAAATTGTTCTATAAATAGTTGTGTAAAAGCATAACAAGCAAACCATAAATAAACAAAAATTAAAACAAATAAACCTTTGGAAACATGGTGCTTGCTTATCCAAACTAGGTTGGGTAAAGAAAAAAATTTACAGGAATTTGACTTAACCTCTACAATGTTCTTCCAAGAGCATGTGTGACTTATTTTTGCCCAAGGACATAAAAATATCTATTTTGATTTAAAATAAAACTTATGATCAGTCTTTCTTTTCTCATATTTGCTATCAGATACTTCAAATATTATCAATTCACGAGCTCTGACTTGAGTGAATGGTAAAGGAAGCCATGTCAAGTGGATTGGCCTAAGTTTAAAAATCAAAAGCAAAGTTGTTTAAGAAAATTAATAAATTATAGTTAAAGTGGCAAAATATAAGAGTGGTTTAATATGGCTTAATTTACTGAATGAAAAAAAAGAAAAAAACTGTATCTTTTTGAGAAGACATCATAGTGCACACTCCTTTGAACAGTGGCTAAGCAGATCCCGTGGATTTGTGAGAACAATTTAATCTCTAACTTGTGAACTGGGAAAGTGAGAAAAATAGTACATTTATCATACCATAAATGAGCAGATTAAGTAATAAATCACTTTGAGAAAATACCTGGCATGGATTAGGAATTCAATAAAAATTGTTTCTTTTCATTAGTATTAGTCTCAGAGATGATTATATTAGAACAGGGGCTAGATAATAGCTTTTTTTCATGTATAATTATGAGTCAGAATTAAAAGTGGTACCTCACAGGAGTCAATCAAAAAACATTTTCCAAATAAATATATATCAAGTACTGTTATCATTATAATCAATTAATTCCTATTACACAAAGGAAAATGATACTTCTTTGCTAAGCATAACTAAGAGTTAAATTAGAGTGATCATCTCTGTCTGTATTAATTTTTCTTGCAGCAAAACCAGTGGTTCTCCTAGTGATTAAGACAAAAAATTATTTGGTAGGCGTAAAGGAACAAAGGAAGGAAGTAAGGAATGAGATATGAAGTGTTAACCAAGTCAGCTACTCAGAAGAACATGTGTTTCTTGGCTACTTCCTCAAAACATCATGCTTCAATTGGAAATCAGAGGGAAATTAAAGTCATCTGAAATTTCATCTCTGGTTTTGATTTGACTATTCCAAATTGTTCTATAAATAGTTGTGTAAAAGCATAACAAGCAAACCATAAATAAACAAAAATTAAAACAAATAAACCTTTGGAAACATGGTGCTTGCTTATCCAAACTAGGTTGGGTAAAGAAAAAAATTTACAGGAATTTGACTTAACCTCTACAATGTTCTTCCAAGAGCATGTGTGACTTATTTTTGCCCAAGGACATAAAAATATCTATTTTGATTTAAAATAAAACTTATGATCAGTCTTTCTTTTCTCATATTTGCTATCAGATACTTCAAATATTATCAATTCACGAGCTCTGACTTGAGTGAATGGTAAAGGAAGCCATGTCAAGTGGATTGGCCTAAGTTTAAAAATCAAAAGCAAAGTTGTTTAAGAAAATTAATAAATTATAGTTAAAGTGGCAAAATATAAGAGTGGTTTAATATGGCTTAATTTACTGAATGAAAAAAAAGAAAAAAACTGTATCTTTTTGAGAAGACATCATAGTGCACACTCCTTTGAACAGTGGCTAAGCAGATCCCGTGGATTTGTGAGAACAATTTAATCTCTAACTTGTGAACTGGGAAAGTGAGAAAAATAGTACATTTATCATACCATAAATGAGCAGATTAAGTAATAAATCACTTTGAGAAAATACCTGGCATGGATTAGGAATTCAATAAAAATTGTTTCTTTTTCATTAGTATTAGTCTCAGAGATGATTATATTAGAACAGGGGCTAGATAATAGCTTTTTTTCATGTATAATTATGAGTCAGAATTAAAAGTGGTACCTCACAGGAGTCAATCAAAAAACATTTTCCAAATAAATATATATCAAGTACTGTTATCATTATAATCAATTAATTCCTATTACACAAAGGAAAATGATACTTCTTTGCTAAGCATAACTAAGAGTTAAATTAGAGTGATCATCTCTGTCTGTATTAATTTTTCTTGCAGCAAAACCAGTGGTTCTCCTAGTGATTAAGACAAAAAATTATTTGGTAGGCGTAAAGGAACAAAGGAAGGAAGTAAGGAATGAGATATGAAGTGTTAACCAATTTTATTCCTGGCTCATACACTCTTTTTCTTAGTGACCTCATAGCACTCATTTCTGAATTTTAACAGTGACATCCTGTATTTCATAACATTTGTGAGGTAAAAAAGGAAACATAAAACTATTTTTATAGCATTAAAAATGTTCTGAAAAATAAAAGACCATCATTATATTCTCCTTACTGCTTACTATATTTCAAAAACAAAGCTACCATTGTCATATTGTCTTCTGCTACTTTTTGCTTTAAGTTTTCAAGTTGAATATTTATGTGCATTATTCTGTACCTGTGAGAATAAGTTCCAAACTTTTTCTCAATGTAAGCCAATATCAATGCTATTACTTTTTACTAAGTAAATTTCAAAGTTAAGGAGGGAACGTAACATCCTGTTTAGTGTCTCTCTCCAATTCTGTTTTACTTGATTTTTTGTTTGTTTTTTTAAAAAATAAGGGCCAGTAAAGAGATAAATATAGGGAAAATAAAGAGGAGAAAAAAAATTTAAATTAGGTTAAACCAGAAATAGACATACATACTGACAATTTGATTTAGCAATAATGAAAATGAAAGAACTTTAAATGCATAAAGAGATAAAATCTCAACAGATACGCATGCAGAAATCAAAACACATGCACCAGAAGTAGCACGTTAACTAACCTGTATACTGAGAAAAGGGCTTCCCTGGTGGCTCAGAGGTAAACAATCTGCCTGTCAATTCAGGAGAGGGGGATTCAATCACTGGGTTGGGAAGATACCCTGGAGAAGGAAAAGGAAATGGAAACCCACTCCAGTATTCTCACCTGGGAAATCCTATGGATGAGGAACCTGGCAGGCTATAGGTCATGGGGTCACAAAAGGGTACGACTTAACAACTGAACAACAACAAAATACTGAGAAAAGAATCTTTATCAAAAAACAAAAGTTTAGGAACATATATTTTTATCTAATTGGGGACAATATGATCTTGTGAACTTTTAGAACATAATTCATATTTTTAAATTGCAGTTCTGCAAATAGAAGCATGCCTTGTTTTATATTTTTTGGTCCTTATGTCAAAAGAATTGAGGGTCAGATCCACCTTGTAAGTCCCCACATTTCCAACTCAAGTCTACAATTAAGCACAGTCTTATATTTAAATATCAGAATTAAAAATTGACTTCTGTTGAATTTTAGTATAGGGATGCATTTATTTTAACTAAAATGAAATTAGATATACTCAGGTGCTTCTTCACCATGTTCAGGAACTTACATGGCTTATTTTCTGACCCTTTATTATCCGTTATTAGTTGTATAACTCTAAGTTTAAATTAATTAAATGTTCTTAGATTTTAAGGAATAGCTGCTTCTTAAGGTGATATGAGTGGATTTATCAATTACTCAGGGACACTTAGCTCAGCTCTTAAGTGGTCCAGTTCCAGAGAAAAATGACATCTTATTCTGGACATGGTAATAGCCCTACTGAACCTATAGTCTCTGTAGAATCATGCCATTCTGGACACTCAGCTTTTCTCTGTCTGTTTCTTTCTGCATCTGTATCTATTTTCCTTCCATACTGTGGCTTCTGTTTAATCACAGCTTTTATTGCTTTGCTGCATCTGCATACTCTTTGTCTTGAGTATGTTTCAGTTTCTATGATTTCCAAAGGTCTGTATGCATTTAATTTGCAAAACTGTAAGAGAAGAAATGTTCTCCTCAATCAATCACTGTCTTTATAGGACTTGCACCAGCACCTAAAATAGTTGCTTGTAGTCAGGCACTGCTCTCAATTTCATTTAGTTGAGACCATGGTGACTATATTACATATTATCAGATATGGAGACCTGTGTGGAAAGAATGGTCTGCAGCTGTCTCACCAGATGAATCTGAAAGTATGGTTAGTGCTTATGCTACAGCCAGTTTAATATGGTAGCATTTATGTATTTCATGAGCTCTAAACAGTTTACAAGTCGATGTGGCTATGCTATGTAAACTATGTATTGTATGAAAAATTCCACTTTATCTCCTAGATGTTTTTGAAGTTAAAAGCACTTAGGAAAGCACTGAGTTGAGTGAATTACATAGCACTACCCTAAAGTGTAAGCTGTTACATATCTACTGATCACATTTATTTAAGTTAATGAAGCTTTCACTGGAAACTGGGTTCCTGATTGAATTCATTGAACTTGACATCATATTACACTGCTTCTGACTACTTAAGTATGGAATTGATAAGTTAAGACTGCATTTCCTTTATGGAAGAGATAATAATAAATTACATTGCGGTTTTTGTTGTTCAGTCGCTCAGTCATGTCTGATTCTTTGCGATCCCATAGATTGCGCCCAATTTTACCACCTCCAGAATTTGCATGGCTTATTTCTGACCCTTTATTATCCGTTATTAGTTGTATAACTCTAAGTTTAAATTAATTAAATGTTCTTAGATTTTAAGGAATAGCTGCTTCTTAAGGTGATATGAGTGGATTTATCAATTACTCAGGGACACTTAGCTCAGCTCTTAAGTGGTCCAGTTCCAGAGAAAAATGACATCTTATTCTGGACATGGTAATAGCCCTACTGAACCTATAGTCTCTGTAGAATCATGCCATTCTGGACACTCAGCTTTTCTCTGTCTGTTTCTTTCTGCATCTGTATCTATTTTCCTTCCATACTGTGGCTTCTGTTTAATCACAGCTTTTATTGCTTTGCTGCATCTGCATACTCTTTGTCTTGAGTATGTTTCAGTTTCTATGATTTCCAAAGGTCTGTATGCATTTAATTTGCAAAACTGTAAGAGAAGAAATGTTCTCCTCAATCAATCACTGTCTTTATAGGACTTGCACCAGCACCTAAAATAGTTGCTTGTAGTCAGGCACTGCTCTCAATTTCATTTAGTTGAGACCATGGTGACTATATTACATATTATCAGATATGGAGACCTGTGTGGAAAGAATGGTCTGCAGCTGTCTCACCAGATGAATCTGAAAGTATGGTTAGTGCTTATGCTACAGCCAGTTTAATATGGTAGCATTTATGTATTTCATGAGCTCTAAACAGTTTACAAGTCGATGTGGCTATGCTATGTAAACTATGTATTGTATGAAAAATTCCACTTTATCTCCTAGATGTTTTTGAAGTTAAAAGCACTTAGGAAAGCACTGAGTTGAGTGAATTACATAGCACTACCCTAAAGTGTAAGCTGTTACATATCTACTGATCACATTTATTTAAGTTAATGAAGCTTTCACTGGAAACTGGGTTCCTGATTGAATTCATTGAACTTGACATCATATTACACTGCTTCTGACTACTTAAGTATGGAATTGATAAGTTAAGACTGCATTTCCTTTATGGAAGAGATAATAATAAATTACATTGCGGTTTTTGTTGTTCAGTCGCTCAGTCATGTCTGATTCTTTGCGATCCCATAGATTGCAGCACACCAGGCTTCCCTGTCCTTCACCACCTCCCAGAATTTGCTTAAACTCACATCCATTGAGTTGGTGATGCCATCCAACTATCTCATACTCTGTGGTCACCTTGTCCTCCTGTCTTCAACCTTCCCCAGCACCAGGGTCTTTTCCAATGAGTTGTTTCTTCCCATCAGCTGGCCAAAATATTGGAGCTTCTGCTTCAGCAAGTCCTTTCGATGAATATCCAGGGTTGATTTCCTTTGATCTGGTTTGATCTCCTTGCAGTCCAAGGGACCTTCAAGAGTCTTCTCCAGCACCACAGCTCGAAAGCATCAAGTCTTCAGCACTTAGCCTTCTTTATGGTCCAACTCTCACATCCATACATGACTACTGGAAAAACCATAGCTTTGGCTATATGGACCTTTGTTGGCAAAGTGATGTCTCTACTTTTAAACATGGTGTTTAGGTCTATCATAGCTTTTATTTGAAGGACCAAGTATCTTTTAACTTCATAACTGTGGTCAACATCTAAAGTGATTTTGGAGCCCAAGCAAATAAACTATGGTTTCTTCATTCCTATCTTGAGGGGAAAAGTTAAACAAGTTTAAACAAAGCACAATAATGAAGCTTAGTGAGACCACATTTGTAACTGTATATCTACCCATGATTATAAATCCATAAAAATGATTTAAAGGTTTTTTGTTTGTTTGTTTGTTTAAGTCCAGCAACAGAGAAAACAAGCTTCTATAGGAAAGGTACTGAATATACTTTTTTTCCTCTAGAAAAGTAAATATTAATTTCATAAGAATAAGGCAGAGCAAACATAATGAATATGGACTTATGTGACAAATTAGAGCAGGAGAACTTGTTTGAATGATGTTACTCAAACAAGAGATATAAGATATGTAAGTAAAATGTTCAGAGATGATGTTAGATGATCTAAGTGCTAGATGATGCTTATAAAATGGAATTACTAGTAATTTTGATTGAAGAATTTTTCCTAAGTACAAAAATAGTACATTACCAACATAGAAATTATAGGAAATGAATAGAGAAGAAAGAAAAACTAAAACAACCTACTTTCATACACATACACATAATTGTGAGTCTGTTGTGCTGTCATCAAAACACTCTTAAGTATGGAATTGATAAGTTAAGACTGCATTTCCTTTATGGAAGAGATAATAATAAATTACATTGCGGTTTTTGTTGTTCAGTCGCTCAGTCATGTCTGATTCTTTGCGATCCCATAGATTGCAGCACACCAGGCTTCCCTGTCCTTCACCACCTCCCAGAATTTGCTTAAACTCACATCCATTGAGTTGGTGATGCCATCCAACTATCTCATACTCTGTGGTCACCTTGTCCTCCTGTCTTCAACCTTCCCCAGCACCAGGGTCTTTTCCAATGAGTTGTTTCTTCCCATCAGCTGGCCAAAATATTGGAGCTTCTGCTTCAGCAAGTCCTTTCGATGAATATCCAGGGTTGATTTCCTTTGATCTGGTTTGATCTCCTTGCAGTCCAAGGGACCTTCAAGAGTCTTCTCCAGCACCACAGCTCGAAAGCATCAAGTCTTCAGCACTTAGCCTTCTTTATGGTCCAACTCTCACATCCATACATGACTACTGGAAAAACCATAGCTTTGGCTATATGGACCTTTGTTGGCAAAGTGATGTCTCTACTTTTAAACATGGTGTTTAGGTCTATCATAGCTTTTATTTGAAGGACCAAGTATCTTTTAACTTCATAACTGTGGTCAACATCTAAAGTGATTTTGGAGCCCAAGCAAATAAACTATGGTTTCTTCATTCCTATCTTGAGGGGAAAAGTTAAACAAGTTTAAACAAAGCACAATAATGAAGCTTAGTGAGACCACATTTGTAACTGTATATCTACCCATGATTATAAATCCATAAAAATGATTTAAAGGTTTTTTGTTTGTTTGTTTGTTTAAGTCCAGCAACAGAGAAAACAAGCTTCTATAGGAAAGGTACTGAATATACTTTTTTTCCTCTAGAAAAGTAAATATTAATTTCATAAGAATAAGGCAGAGCAAACATAATGAATATGGACTTATGTGACAAATTAGAGCAGGAGAACTTGTTTGAATGATGTTACTCAAACAAGAGATATAAGATATGTAAGTAAAATGTTCAGAGATGATGTTAGATGATCTAAGTGCTAGATGATGCTTATAAAATGGAATTACTAGTAATTTTGATTGAAGAATTTTTCCTAAGTACAAAAATAGTACATTACCAACATAGAAATTATAGGAAATGAATAGAGAAGAAAGAAAAACTAAAACAACCTACTTTCATACACATACACATAATGTGTCTGTGTATTTCAGTGACCACTGCTGTGCTCAGTCTGTTGTGCTGTCATCAAAACACTCTTTAGTGTCAATTTCCAACCATGTCATTTTAGCAGATGCTGTTGGTACACTATATATACTGTATTTCTGCAGAACTTCCCTATCCACTGTGGCTTTTTGTATCTCTCTCTGTGTGGGAGCTTTCTTCTCTCCTGATCCTGCTTAGTCAGTACAAAGCAGTGTGGACCCAGACCCATTAATGCCTCATGAGCAACCATCGGCTAACAAGAGACAAGAGTTTTGTGTGTAACATTTCAGTTTCCTTTCCTTTAACAAGACAATTCTGTTTTGCCTTATATGTTCTCTCACAGGATTCCCCCATGGGGATCCACATATGGGCCATGAGTAATCCAGGTAATTCCATTCTTTAATACTCTCTTTATTGGTCTTCTTTCCCTCTCTGCTCACTTCTGTACTATCTCACTAGAGGAGTCTATTTTCACATAAACCAAATTATAATGGTCATAAACAAAGAAAGATAGACCGTGGGTTTTCAAAATAGGTATTCAGAGAGAATGGGAAGTTTTAGACCACCAAATTTAACGCAAAAAAAAAAAAAAAAAGAAAGAAAGAAACTTGTATGTAGCTTTATTTTTGTTTGGTCACCACTGTCTTTAGCAGGAGTATTTTTCACTGTTCATGCCTCCTCTGGTTCTAACATAGTGAGGCAGCTTGGTGTTCAAAAAAAGGGTCTCAAAAGTGAAACACACAGAAATACACTCATGCCTTGGTCACCACTAGTCAGTCTTCTAACCTCTCAGAGCCTCCATTTCTTCATTGATAAAATAGGGATAAAACATCTGTAGTGTCAACTTCACAGGCTTTTCACAAGCCTTAAATGAGACTCTTTATGGCAGTGTTTTTCTATGCAATAGTTTAGGAGATAACAGGAACTAGTATCGAATTTATACCAGGGCTTTGATCTCCACCTCTCACTTCCTTTGCTCTTACGTGTTTATATATTTGGTAACTTTGCCTAACTTTCTTTAGAGTTCCATGTGCTGACTTAAGAATGTGAACTTCATGTTATTCATTCATCTATGAATACACAAAGACTGACAGTTAACAAACATTATGGTGCTGAGAGAAAAAAATACAGTTGGTATTTTCTCATGGAGGTCTCTGCAGCAAGAGCCTGACTACAGTGCTCCCACAAAGGAACTTAACCTAACACCAGATGTCTTCTCTAATTCTTGATCAATCAGGAGGTGCAAAGCATATGGTTCTCCCACTTAGGAGCAATTTCTGTTACCACACCATTTTGAAGTCGGAAATTCTTGCTTCCTCTAGAAGCAGCCATCTGGAATCACTATTAGTAAATCAGAGAGATCAAATTACAAGCATCTATTTGTAGGGGAAACTCTTGCCAGTTTTTAAAGGAAAGTCTTGTGTGGAGCCAAGGTCTGGCTGGTTTGCCTATGGGAAATAAACTCAGGTGTAAAGATGGACTCTCTATCAGAGAGAAAAAGGAAAAGGAAGGAGATGGTCTTCTTTCCCTCTCTGCTCACTTCTGTACTATCTCACTAGAGGAGTCTATTTTCACATAAACCAAATTATAATGGTCATAAACAAAGAAAGATAGACCGTGGGTTTTCAAAATAGGTATTCAGAGAGAATGGGAAGTTTTAGACCACCAAATTTAACGCAAAAAAAAAAAAAAAAAGAAAGAAAGAAACTTGTATGTAGCTTTATTTTTGTTTGGTCACCACTGTCTTTAGCAGGAGTATTTTTCACTGTTCATGCCTCCTCTGGTTCTAACATAGTGAGGCAGCTTGGTGTTCAAAAAAAGGGTCTCAAAAGTGAAACACACAGAAATACACTCATGCCTTGGTCACCACTAGTCAGTCTTCTAACCTCTCAGAGCCTCCATTTCTTCATTGATAAAATAGGGATAAAACATCTGTAGTGTCAACTTCACAGGCTTTTCACAAGCCTTAAATGAGACTCTTTATGGCAGTGTTTTTCTATGCAATAGTTTAGGAGATAACAGGAACTAGTATCGAATTTATACCAGGGCTTTGATCTCCACCTCTCACTTCCTTTGCTCTTACGTGTTTATATATTTGGTAACTTTGCCTAACTTTCTTTAGAGTTCCATGTGCTGACTTAAGAATGTGAACTTCATGTTATTCATTCATCTATGAATACACAAAGACTGACAGTTAACAAACATTATGGTGCTGAGAGAAAAAAATACAGTTGGTATTTTCTCATGGAGGTCTCTGCAGCAAGAGCCTGACTACAGTGCTCCCACAAAGGAACTTAACCTAACACCAGATGTCTTCTCTAATTCTTGATCAATCAGGAGGTGCAAAGCATATGGTTCTCCCACTTAGGAGCAATTTCTGTTACCACACCATTTTGAAGTCGGAAATTCTTGCTTCCTCTAGAAGCAGCCATCTGGAATCACTATTAGTAAATCAGAGAGATCAAATTACAAGCATCTATTTGTAGGGGAAACTCTTGCCAGTTTTTAAAGGAAAGTCTTGTGTGGAGCCAAGGTCTGGCTGGTTTGCCTATGGGAAATAAACTCAGGTGTAAAGATGGACTCTCTATCAGAGAGAAAAAGGAAAAGGAAGGAGAAATGGAAACAAACTAGATTTTACACTTTTGTTACATGATTCAAGTCACTTAAAATAAAATAAGAATTTATTTTAAACATATTTTATAACTTATTTTTTTTAAGATTACAGCATATGGTTTTCTTCCATAGCAGAGAGGGAGCAATCAAGCTCAAGTTACAAAGTGAGGAAAAAGATGAAAGTTTAGAAAGCCTTAGAACTTTGCTGACTTACAGGCAGAAGGCAGGGGGAAAGGCTGAAAGGCAGGAAATAATGATTACTATTTATGCTCTATTTCATAGTTTCCACTTTGGTTAAACCAACTGGAAGGAAACAAGTGATTAGGTTACTTGTGTCATCACTTACATCAGTAATTTTATTTTTGAAAAAAAAAATCATTATCTTTCCTTATTCAGGAAGAATGACAGTAAATTGCCCAATCTTTTTCTAATGTCTCAAGCTAAATATTTTTGTTACAAAGACTAGGAAATATTGAAATCTACATTGGTGTATACAGTAGTTTGATCACAGCAGTGGTTGTAAATTTAGTATTAGAGACCAGATGTTACAGATCACAGTAAACAAAATATCATTTGTGGACATCTATCTTCATGCCAAGGTTTTATTCATCTCTGTTCCTCTCCATGAGTTTCAACAGTATCAATGAAGAGTGCCTTTCCAAATACATAATCTTTCACTTATAAAATTTCCCACTTTTTTGGCTTATATGAATTAATTTTATTTATCCCTTTAAAAAGTGACCTGATATGGTTCCCTTTTAAAAGCAATAAAATGAAAAAATTAGTGAGCACCTACTCTGTGTTAACATTAGACTGGAGGTCATATATGCAAACTCACCTTCATATGAAGTAGAGGCACTATCCAATATACAAATGAAGAAACTTTTCCCCTGGATTCCTCCACCACTTAGAGTTGGTAGCAAAAGTGCTGTCACTTAGCTGTGTCATATACATTGTTTAATTATTGTTTCCAATGGGTTTATCTTAACCCCAAACACTGTTTTCAAGTCTTTTGAAGAGAGACATTGTAGAATATTAAGTATGTGCTTAATCAAATGCTTCTTGATTGTTACATCTTAGGTCTATTACCTAATCTAATGTGACGTCTATCTATTCTTAAAATAAAAGAAACTGTATTTTCAGTGACCAGGAAATGAAAAAGACACAGGCTAATACTGTCATTGTCAGTTGTATGACTTCATGTAAAATACAATCTCTATTTACCTGTTCAATATTATTAGGCTAAGAGAAAGGGAAGGTTGTGGGATCCAAAAGAAAGAAATTCTGCATCATAGTCATAACTGCAAAGAAGAAAGATCTGGAATCACTCAAATGATATCTATGTAAGGTATAAGGCAGTGTCTCTCAAACCATCTGGAGTGAAAGACGATTCTCATCCTCTTCCCCTATTAATCTATTCTGGATTAATAATTTTATAAAATACATTCAAATGAATGACTGAAAAAGAGAAATACAAAATTATGTTCCATTTTTTTACTGTCATTCATTGCACAAAACTTACCATGCCAAACTGCCATGAATGTTTACTTTAAATTTCTAAATGACTTTGTCACTGATCAATTATACATGATTGATCAGAATTTCTATACATTAGAGACCAGATGTTACAGATCACAGTAAACAAAATATCATTTGTGGACATCTATCTTCATGCCAAGGTTTTATTCATCTCTGTTCCTCTCCATGAGTTTCAACAGTATCAATGAAGAGTGCCTTTCCAAATACATAATCTTTCACTTATAAAATTTCCCACTTTTTTGGCTTATATGAATTAATTTTATTTATCCCTTTAAAAAGTGACCTGATATGGTTCCCTTTTAAAAGCAATAAAATGAAAAAATTAGTGAGCACCTACTCTGTGTTAACATTAGACTGGAGGTCATATATGCAAACTCACCTTCATATGAAGTAGAGGCACTATCCAATATACAAATGAAGAAACTTTTCCCCTGGATTCCTCCACCACTTAGAGTTGGTAGCAAAAGTGCTGTCACTTAGCTGTGTCATATACATTGTTTAATTATTGTTTCCAATGGGTTTATCTTAACCCCAAACACTGTTTTCAAGTCTTTTGAAGAGAGACATTGTAGAATATTAAGTATGTGCTTAATCAAATGCTTCTTGATGGTTACATCTTAGGTCTATCACCTAATCTAATGTGACTTCTGTCTATTCTTAAAATAAAGGAAACTTGATTTTCAGTGACCAGGAAATGAAAAAGACACAGGCTAATACTGTCATTGTCAGTTGTATGACTTCATGTAAAATACAATCTCTCTATTTACCTGTTCAATATTATTAGGCTAAGAGAAAGGGAAGGTTGTGGGATCCAAAAGAAAGAAATTCTGCATCATAGTCATAACTGCAAAGAAGAAAGATCTGGAATCACTCAAATGATATCTATGTAAGGTATAAGGCAGTGTCTCTCAAACCATCTGGAGTGAAAGACGATTCTCATCCTCTTCCCCTATTAATCTATTCTGGATTAATAATTTTATAAAATACATTCAAATGAATGACTGAAAAAGAGAAATACAAAATTATGTTCCATTTTTTTACTGTCATTCATTGCACAAAACTTACCATGCCAAACTGCCATGAATGTTTACTTTAAATTTCTAAATGACTTTGTCACTGATCAATTATACATGATTGATGAACCAACCAGAGCCCGCAGATCCATTTTCATAGAAGGACTGATATACATCTTAATCCTATCTAAACAGCAAGTTGCTTACTAAATACAAGCAACCGACACATCATAAAACAACAAAAAAACAAGAGCTATAGTATTTTTAGTTGGGGAACTTTCCTACTGGACTGAGAAATGGACTTTGAGTAGCATGCCACTGCAAAGATATGCACAGCTGATACTCTCTACTTTTCCTTTTTGTTTTTCCTTCACTTTCATTTTGTGTAATATAGGTAAATCCTATTTTTCCTTATATTCAACTTTTTCAATGATATTCAATACATGAATATAAATATCACAGGAAATTTTTCTTATTTCCCTATTTCTTGAATTCCTTTGCAATGTCTAAATAACACTGGTGGTTGAATTCTATTAAGCATTATAAGACAGTAGGTAAATCTTCTTTTATATTCAGCATTTCATAATGATTTCAAGAGTTAGTTCAAAAGAGGCTTTTCTGACTACCAGAAACAATGAAATTAAGTAATTTCCTTAGTATGACAACCATCACTTTCTTTGAAGTTAATGTCAAATTTATGATATAAACATGTGTGTACTTAACAAAGATGGAGACTGAAATGAACTTTATTTAGAAATATTCAAGTTTACTCAGAAATCATTTTCCCTATATATGTATATCTATAATTGATCAAATGATCACTTAAATTTTTTCACTTAAATATTTTTTTAGGTGACAGCACATAACATACAAGATATTAAGTCCCTGAAAGTAGAAGTGAAAGGCATTCAGTCGTGTCTGACTCTTTGAGACCGCATAGGCAAGCCATGTAAATCTCCACGTAAGAATATTGGTGTGAGCAGCCATTCCCTTCTCCAGAGATCTTCCCAGGGATATAACCCAGGTCTCTTGCATTGCAGGTGGATTTTTGACCATCTGAGGTACCAGGGAAACCTGACCAGGGATCAAATCTGCATACTCATAGTAGAAGAACAGATCCTGAACCACTGAGCATCCAGGGAAATCCCTGTTCTGACAACTTAAATCTTAACATTGCCATCTGGTGGGAATGCCAATGCAATGATAGATACATACATGCTACAGGTAATACTTGATGAGTTAACAGTAGCTAACTAACACCATAAGGAAGAATATCTTTTATATAATTCTTTTTCACCATTTAATTCCTCATTTGGTCTGAACTAAAGGAGCAAAAAAATAGGAAAACTTTATTCTTTTATTTCCATGTATTGAAGACACATTTATATATATTCACTCCACCTTGGTTTCATTCTTTTGAGACTGATACAGAATTTATTTTTATGCATTATTTAAGAGGGACTAAGCTCAGATAGGTTATCTTACTTTCTAAGGTACTGTGGGAAGATGTGAACAACAGAGAAAAACAGCCAAGATCTGTATTTGTATGTATTTTCACTAGTTTATTAATCTTACACGTTAAAAGTTAAGAATTTATTATTACATGGACTCCACTATTTCCTTTCAAGTGTTAGTTGCCTAAGTAGAATGTATAACATGCTTCTTTTATATTCAGCATTTCATAATGATTTCAAGAGTTAGTTCAAAAGAGGCTTTTCTGACTACCAGAAACAATGAAATTAAGTAATTTCCTTAGTATGACAACCATCACTTTCTTTGAAGTTAATGTCAAATTTATGATATAAACATGTGTGTACTTAACAAAGATGGAGACTGAAATGAACTTTATTTAGAAATATTCAAGTTTACTCAGAAATCATTTTCCCTATATATGTATATCTATAATTGATCAAATGATCACTTAAATTTTTTCACTTAAAAATTTTTTTTGGCCACATCACATAACGTACAAGATATTAAGTCCCTGAAAGTAGAAGTGAAAGGCATTCAGTCGTGTCTGACTCTTTGAGACCGCATAGGCAAGCCATGTAAATCTCCACGTAAGAATATTGGTGTGAGCAGCCATTCCCTTCTCCAGAGATCTTCCCAGGGATATAACCCAGGTCTCTTGCATTGCAGGTGGATTTTTGACCATCTGAGGTACCAGGGAAACCTGACCAGGGATCAAATCTGCATACTCATAGTAGAAGAACAGATCCTGAACCACTGAGCATCCAGGGAAATCCCTGTTCTGACAACTTAAATCTTAACATTGCCATCTGGTGGGAATGCCAATGCAATGATAGATACATACATGCTACAGGTAATACTTGATGAGTTAACAGTAGCTAACTAACACCATAAGGAAGAATATCTTTTATATAATTCTTTTTCACCATTTAATTCCTCATTTGGTCTGAACTAAAGGAGCAAAAAAATAGGAAAACTTTATTCTTTTATTTCCATGTATTGAAGACACATTTATATATATTCACTCCACCTTGGTTTCATTCTTTTGAGACTGATACAGAATTTATTTTTATGCATTATTTAAGAGGGACTAAGCTCAGATAGGTTATCTTACTTTCTAAGGTACTGTGGGAAGATGTGAACAACAGAGAAAAACAGCCAAGATCTGTATTTGTATGTATTTTCACTAGTTTATTAATCTTACACGTTAAAAGTTAAGAATTTATTATTACATGGACTCCACTATTTCCTTTCAAGTGTTAGTTGCCTAAGTAGAATGTATAACATGCAATTTAGAATAATAAGCAATTAGAATTCTAAAGATAGTTGTTTCACCAGTTTTAGATGATAAGAAAAGTTACTTTTGAATTTTACCGTATCTGAAAATGTGTAATATTTCACTAGCCATAAAGCAAATTATTGAAATAAATACCTAATAAATGTATTGTGCTACAGATTTTAGAGATCACTGAACACAGTCAAAGATTTATACATGGAACAAAGAAACTAGCGATATGGCACATCTAACATTAACAATATTTCTGAGCTCATCATGGCCTTAGAATTCAATTGTGAGCATTCAACTCCTTATCCTATTGAATACTAACACTTACATAAACCTTGTTATGCAATGATCGAAGACCACATGGCATTTAATTAGAAAGTTAGCAAGCAGGAAACAGATCTCTAAAAAGAAGTGAGTACCTTCTGTTGAGGAGAAAGGAAAGAAGAATTGCTCTTTGTTTTCTTTTCATGCTTTGAGTATGAGGAGCAACAAAGACTTTCAATGACTGAGAAATGTCAGTTGGTCAATAGAGGATGAATAGAAACAAGAACATAAAAGCCAATTATAATAACATGAATTTCACAAAGTCTCTGGTGAGAAATTTAAACATATTGCAATATGTTGGGAATTTCCAGTTTGTTAATATTTCCCCTGGTTTAACCATTTTTTTTTCTATAACACCACATCAATAAGAATTTCAGTGTTGAATAACAAAGGGAGCCAAAATATATAATTCAGGGGTGAGTACAACTGACATTTACCTTCCCATGAGAGAGATGATGAGAACTCCCCTGTGGTGATACAAAGAGTCATCTTTGTGCTCTTTATATGAAGATTAAAATTACATCAGGAAATTAGGTATTTTCCTTTCTAGTACGTAGTCTTCTACTGAAAGATTTTTGGAAAAATACGCTACTGTTTTTGGTACAGATCTTCAGTGTTGAAGACCAACTTATCACCAGTTTTGAACAAAACAGCTGTTTCAGTTGAACTTCTAAGGATATCTAACTTTAATACTAGAAACAAAGGCTATAAATTAGGTGGAGGCTTTTTTGAAAACAAGCACTAAACAAACAAATACAGATACACATCATAATCCAAATACCTTATTCAATCTCTAAAAATGGCTTATTACAGTATAGTTGTGGAAGGGGTTAGATTTTTGCATAATCAAATATTTTGAAAAATAAACTACCTTCACAAAGGAAAAGCAACATAGGCATATGCTTTTTATTTGTAAATGGTTAACAATTCTTTTGCTTTGAGTATCAGTTCAGTTCAGCCACTCCTTCATGTCCGAGTCTTTGTGGCCTCATGAACGAAGCACACCAGGCTTCCCTGTCCTTCACGATCTCCCAGTTTGCTCAAACTCGTGTCCTTTGAGTTGGTGATGCCACCCAACCATCTCATCCTTTGTTGTCCCCTTCTCCTTTGCCTTCTATTTTTCCTAGCATCAGGGACTTTTCTCAGAGATCAGCTCTTGGTATCAATGACCAAACTATTGGAGCTTTGGCTTCAGCATCAGTTCTTCCAATGAATATTCAAGGTTGATTTCCTTTAGGATTGACTGGCTTGATTTCCTTGCTGTTCAAGAGAAAATCAAGAGTTTTTTCCAGCACCACAGTTCAAAGACCTCAATTCTTTGGTGCTCAGCCTTCTTTATGGTCCAACTCTCATATCCATCCATGACTACTGGAAAAACCATACCACTGATCATACGGACTTTTGCTGACAGTGATGTCTCTGCTTTTGAATACACTGTTTCTTCTAAGGAATAAGTGTCTTTTAATTTCATGGCTGCAGTTACTATCCACAGTGACTTTGGAACCCAAGAAAATAAAATCTGCCATTGTTTCCACTTTTTCCCCATCTATTTTCTATGAAGTTATGGCACTGGATGTCATGACCTTTGCTTTCTGAATGCTGAATTTTAAGCCAGTTTTTTCACTCTCTTTCATCCTCAAGAGGCTGTTTAGTTCCTTTTAGTTTTCTGCCATTAGAGTGGTATCATCTTCATATATGAAATGCTTGATATTTCTCCCTGAAATCTTGATTCCAGCTTGTGACATTTTACATGATGTACTCTGCATATAAGTTAAATAAGCAGGGTGACAATAGGTATCTGGGATAAATATACATTTTCACTTTATTTAAACCTCAAACACTCAGGGTTAGTACCAAATTTCTGTCTTCATCCCTGCATTTATTCTAGAGTGTATAGTATCATCCACTCTACAGGCAATGATGAAGGACAGGGAAGCTTGGTTTGTTGTAGTCTATAGCATTGCTTGACTTTAGTGAGTGAACAAGAAGAACAATAAACTCAAGTAGAAGATATATTTCATATCCTCTTCAGCAAAATGGAACGGCCAATATCTAGAGAAGATTTACTGAACAAAAATTCTTTTGCTTTGAGTACAGTTCAGTCAGCACTCCTTCATGTCCGAGTCTTTGTGGCCTCATGAACGAAGCACACCAGGCTTCCCTGTCCTTCACGATCTCCCAGTTTGCTCAAACTCGTGTCCTTTGAGTTGGTGATGCCACCCAACCATCTCATCCTTTGTTGTCCCCTTCTCCTTTGCCTTCTATTTTTCCTAGCATCAGGGACTTTTCTCAGAGATCAGCTCTTGGTATCAATGACCAAACTATTGGAGCTTTGGCTTCAGCATCAGTTCTTCCAATGAATATTCAAGGTTGATTTCCTTTAGGATTGACTGGCTTGATTTCCTTGCTGTTCAAGAGAAAATCAAGAGTTTTTTCCAGCACCACAGTTCAAAGACCTCAATTCTTTGGTGCTCAGCCTTCTTTATGGTCCAACTCTCATATCCATCCATGACTACTGGAAAAACCATACCACTGATCATACGGACTTTTGCTGACAGTGATGTCTCTGCTTTTGAATACACTGTTTCTTCTAAGGAATAAGTGTCTTTTAATTTCATGGCTGCAGTTACTATCCACAGTGACTTTGGAACCCAAGAAAATAAAATCTGCCATTGTTTCCACTTTTTCCCCATCTATTTTCTATGAAGTTATGGCACTGGATGTCATGACCTTTGCTTTCTGAATGCTGAATTTTAAGCCAGTTTTTTCACTCTCTTTCATCCTCAAGAGGCTGTTTAGTTCCTTTTAGTTTTCTGCCATTAGAGTGGTATCATCTTCATATATGAAATGCTTGATATTTCTCCTGAAATCTTGATTCCAGCTTGTGACATTTTACATGATGTACTCTGCATATAAGTTAAATAAGCAGGGTGACAATAGGTATCTGGGATAAATATACATTTTCACTTTATTTAAACCTCAAACACTCAGGGTTAGTACCAAATTTCTGTCTTCATCCCTGCATTTATTCTAGAGTGTATAGTATCATCCACTCTACAGGCAATGATGAAGGACAGGGAAGCTTGGTTTGTTGTAGTCTATAGCATTGCTTGACTTTAGTGAGTGAACAAGAAGAACAATAAACTCAAGTAGAAGATATATTTCATATCCTCTTCAGCAAAATGGAACGGCCAATATCTAGAGAAGATTTACTGAACATTGCTTTGTAAGTCTCTTAAGAATTAGAACTCATAGTGATAAATCCAATTATCTTTTCCCAGATGAAGAAGAAAACTTAGGAAAGAATCAAACCTATAGGTAGAAAAGGAGATGAATAAATAGAAGTGAAGTACAATTTCTTCTTTACCCTGTTCAGGAGAGAGCCTTTTATAACTCATAGAAATAGCTCTCTTTGTTGAGATACCAAAGGGATTTTTTTTTTTTCAATTTATGGCCAATCAACTTTAAGTATACCTAATAGCACCTTGTAAAATCTAAGCAGTTTAAACAGCAGGCCCTGTTCTGATGTGATGGTTTTTTGAGTCATTGCTTCTTTAAAAGGCTGAATTGATCTTTTCTATCTTGACTCTGGTAAAAATCTGAGGGGTTTTTTGGTCAAACAAGTTCCCTGCCTATTAAACTATTTTCTTTGACTTTTGAGGACAGAGTGGGTTTTCCCTCTGTCTGTCATAAAGAAGTCTGAAAAATAAATTGAAATATTTTTTCAAGAATGACTCATACCAAAACCTTTAAAAGGTATCCATTAAATTTTTACTGTACTAGCAGTCCTGCCATAAAATGAATCTGAATTTGATTCTTCTCTACCTTCATGTTAATACACAATATTAAGCCTGAGACACTCAGAAAAAGAATTTACAAGTGAGAGACCATCAAACTGCTTGACCAGTTTTCAGCCTTAAATTTTACTTGTTTTTAGTAGATTTTTAGCTTTTAAGTCAATGACTGGTTGGATGGGGAAGTATTTCTGCGTAAGAAGCATATGATGCTTGGAACTCAAAGGAAAATACAGCAATAGCTTGTTTTATGTTTCTCTGACTAACAAAGTAATGATTCTAATAAACAGAGTTTCTTAGTATGCTGTCTGGCTCTCAATCTATTTCTATATGTAAAATATTTAGTTTCTGATTTATTGCCTGCCTGGTTAAGGAGGAATTTCACAAAGCAAATAACAAAATAATTATTAAACTCTAAACAAAATCAGGAATTTTGTTGGGGAAGGAACTTTTTAATAGTCTATAGCATTGCTTGAAGTAGAACAAGAAGAACAATAACTATTTACATATCCTCTTCAGCAAAATGGAACGGCCAATATCTAGAGAAGATTTACTGAACATTGCTTTGTAAGTCTCTTAAGAATTAGAACTCATAGTGATAAATCCAATTATCTTTTCCCAGATGAAGAAGAAAACTTAGGAAAGAATCAAACCTATAGGTAGAAAAGGAGATGAATAAATAGAAGTGAAGTACAATTTCTTCTTTACCCTGTTCAGGAGAGAGCCTTTTATAACTCATAGAAATAGCTCTCTTTGTTGAGATACCAAAGGGATTTTTTTTTTTTCAATTTATGGCCAATCAACTTTAAGTATACCTAATAGCACCTTGTAAAATCTAAGCAGTTTAAACAGCAGGCCCTGTTCTGATGTGATGGTTTTTTGAGTCATTGCTTCTTTAAAAGGCTGAATTGATCTTTTCTATCTTGACTCTGGTAAAAATCTGAGGGGTTTTTTGGTCAAACAAGTTCCCTGCCTATTAAACTATTTTCTTTGACTTTTGAGGACAGAGGGGGTTTTTCCCCTCTGTCTGTCATAAAGAAGTCTGAAAAATAAATTGAAATATTTTTTCAAGAATGACTCATACCAAAACCTTTAAAAGGTATCCATTAAATTTTTACTGTACTAGCAGTCCTGCCATAAAATGAATCTGAATTTGATTCTTCTCTACCTTCATGTTAATACACAATATTAAGCCTGAGACACTCAGAAAAAGAATTTACAAGTGAGAGACCATCAAACTGCTTGACCAGTTTTCAGCCTTAAATTTTACTTGTTTTTAGTAGATTTTTAGCTTTTAAGTCAATGACTGGTTGGATGGGGAAGTATTTCTGCGTAAGAAGCATATGATGCTTGGAACTCAAAGGAAAATACAGCAATAGCTTGTTTTATGTTTCTCTGACTAACAAAGTAATGATTCTAATAAACAGAGTTTCTTAGTATGCTGTCTGGCTCTCAATCTATTTCTATATGTAAAATATTTAGTTTCTGATTTATTGCCTGCCTGGTTAAGGGAGGAATTTCACAAAGCAAATAACAAAATAATTATTAAACTCTAAACAAAATCAGGAATTTTGTTGGGGAAGGAACTGAATAGGGGTTGTTAAGATAAAAATGGTATTACATTTATATACTCAGATCAGTAATGCTATTCATTAATATTATTGTAAAATCTACAAAGGATTTATCTATAGATTTCCCAATTATTCTAAAATAAAAGCTGAGAAAGCATGCTATTGTTACGCTAATATGCCTGCTCTTTTGTTTTATGCTTTAAAAAAATACATGAAATGCCTCATGGATTTCCATGTCATCCTTGCACAGGGACCATGCTAATCTTCTCTGTAGTGTTCCAGTTTTAGTATATGTGCTGCTGAAGTGAGCACTATGCTTTTTTTTCCTTTTTGGCCACTTCTATTGGTCTTTCCTTTATTTATTTTTGTTTTTTGGCCTGTGTGGGTCTCCCATTGCAGTGGCCTCTCTTGTCACAGAGCACCGGCTCTGGGCACATGCGCTCCAGAGCTCCTGCTTGGTAGTTGGACACATTGGTCCAGCCACCCCGTAGAATGTGGGATCTTCCCGGGCCAGGGATCAAACCAATGCCCCTTACACTGCAAGGTAGTGTCCTTACCCACTGGACCACCAGGGAAGCCTGACTACACTTTTTTAAAATTTCCCTTTAAATTTGTGAATGACATCGTAACTTTTAGGTGAGTTCTAACTAGATATATGTGCATGTGTCAATGTTTTCTTCTTAAAAAAGAATTTAAAATGAAACTGCTTGACCAGTTTTCAGCCTTAAATTTTACTTGTTTTTAGTAGATTTTTAGCTTTTAAGTCAATGACTGGTTGGATGGGGAAGTATTTCTGCGTAAGAAGCATATGATGCTTGGAACTCAAAGGAAAATACAGCAATAGCTTGTTTTATGTTTCTCTGACTAACAAAGTAATGATTCTAATAAACAGAGTTTCTTAGTATGCTGTCTGGCTCTCAATCTATTTCTATATGTAAAATATTTAGTTTCTGATTTATTGCCTGCCTGGTTAAGGGAGGAATTTCACAAAGCAAATAACAAAATAATTATTAAACTCTAAACAAAATCAGGAATTTTGTTGGGGAAGGAACTGAATAGGGGTTGTTAAGATAAAAATGGTATTACATTTATATACTCAGATCAGTAATGCTATTCATTAATATTATTGTAAAATCTACAAAGGATTTATCTATAGATTTCCCAATTATTCTAAAATAAAAGCTGAGAAAGCATGCTATTGTTACGCTAATATGCCTGCTCTTTTGTTTTATGCTTTAAAAAAATACATGAAATGCCTCATGGATTTCCATGTCATCCTTGCACAGGGACCATGCTAATCTTCTCTGTAGTGTTCCAGTTTTAGTATATGTGCTGCTGAAGTGAGCACTATGCTTTTTTTTCCTTTTTGGCCACTTCTATTGGTCTTTCCTTTATTTATTTTTGTTTTTTGGCCTGTGTGGGTCTCCCATTGCAGTGGCCTCTCTTGTCACAGAGCACCGGCTCTGGGCACATGCGCTCCAGAGCTCCTGCTTGGTAGTTGGACACATTGGTCCAGCCACCCCGTAGAATGTGGGATCTTCCCGGGCCAGGGATCAAACCAATGCCCCTTACACTGCAAGGTAGTGTCCTTACCCACTGGACCACCAGGGAAGCCTGACTACACTTTTTAAATTCCATTTAAATTTGTGAATGACATCGTAACTTTTAGGTGAGTTCTAACTAGATATATGTGCATGTGTCAATGTTTTCTTCTTAAAAAAATCTCTGTTTTGTTCTTCAATTTAATGAATTTGCATCAGAGTCACTATTGTGAAAGAACTGAATATAGCAAGCCTTCAAGAAAGAAAGGTGGAAGAGTTCAAAGCAGGGTAAGGAATTAAAATGCTTATTGTTGCAGAAAAAGGCAGCCTTCCTATTTGTTGATTTTCATCCTTGGAAAGAGGAGGTCTTTTTTGATAAGAAGATAAAGAGATCATGCTATAAGAAGTGCTAAATTGATGACACAAAAGGCCATTATGCTAAAGCAACTCCAATTCCAAAACAGTCTATGTAAGCAAACTGAAATACAAACCAATAGACCTCTTGTTTACAAAGTCAAAAACACTAAACAGGAGCTTCCTTGGTGGTCCAGTGGGTAAAGAGTCAGCCTTGCAGTGCAACAGATGCCGGTTCAATCCCTGACCTGGGAAGATCCCACATACCGTGGCGAGGCTGAACCTGTGTGTCCAATTATGAGCCAGGGCTCTGGAGCGCATGCACCCAGAGCTGGTGCTCTACTACAAGAGAGGCCACTGCAGTGGGAGGCCCACACAGACCAAAGCACAAATATGGATGAAAATAAATAAATGAAAGGCCAATAAAAGAGGCCAAAAAAAAAAAAAAAAAAAAAAACCCACAACAAAACCCACTAAGGAAAACCAATCACAAACGGTCAACTAGACTTTAAACTATAGCCAAATAGTTTCCTTTCTTTGTTCTGTACTTTTTCTGTCTTTTCCCTGGTGTCTCACCACTTTAGGTTTGGTGTTCATTAATTTCAGTGGATGGGCTTCCCAGGTGGTCCAATTGTGAAAAATAGGTCTGTCAATATAGGTCTTTCCTTTATTTATTTTTGTTTTTGGCCTGTGTGGGTATCCCTTTGCAGTGGCCTCTCTTGTCACAGAGCACGGCTCTGGGCACATGCGCTCCAGAGCTCCTGCTTGGTAGTTGGACACATTGGTCCAGCCACCCCGTAGAATGTGGGATCTTCCCGGGCCAGGGATCAAACCAATGCCCCTTACACTGCAAGGTAGTGTCCTTACCCACTGGACCACCAGGGAAGCCTGACTACACTTTTTAAATTCCATTTAAATTTGTGAATGACATCGTAACTTTTAGGTGAGTTCTAACTAGATATATGTGCATGTGTCAATGTTTTCTTCTTAAAAAAATCTCTGTTTTGTTCTTCAATTTAATGAATTTGCATCAGAGTCACTATTGTGAAAGAACTGAATATAGCAAGCCTTCAAGAAAGAAAGGTGGAAGAGTTCAAAGCAGGGTAAGGAATTAAAATGCTTATTGTTGCAGAAAAAGGCAGCCTTCCTATTTGTTGATTTTCATCCTTGGAAAGAGGAGGTCTTTTTTGATAAGAAGATAAAGAGATCATGCTATAAGAAGTGCTAAATTGATGACACAAAAGGCCATTATGCTAAAGCAACTCCAATTCCAAAACAGTCTATGTAAGCAAACTGAAATACAAACCAATAGACCTCTTGTTTACAAAGTCAAAAACACTAAACAGGAGCTTCCTTGGTGGTCCAGTGGGTAAAGAGTCAGCCTTGCAGTGCAACAGATGCCGGTTCAATCCCTGACCTGGGAAGATCCCACATACCGTGGCGAGGCTGAACCTGTGTGTCCAATTATGAGCCAGGGCTCTGGAGCGCATGCACCCAGAGCTGGTGCTCTACTACAAGAGAGGCCACTGCAGTGGGAGGCCCACACAGACCAAAGCACAAATATGGATGAAAATAAATAAATGAAAGGCCAATAAAAGAGGCCAAAAAAAAAAAAAAAAAAAAAACCCACAACAAAACCCACTAAGGAAAACCAATCACAAACGGTCAACTAGACTTTAAACTATAGCCAAATAGTTTCCTTTCTTTGTTCTGTACTTTTTCTGTCTTTTCCCTGGTGTCTCACCACTTTAGGTTTGGTGTTCATTAATTTCAGTGGATGGGCTTCCCAGGTGGTCCAATTGTGAAAAATAGGTCTGTCAATATAGGAGATGAGAGTTTCATCCCTGGGTCAGGAAGATCCTCTGGAGAAGGAAATGGCAACTTAACTCTAGCATTCTTGCTTGGGAAACCCTATGAACAGAGGAGACTGAGGAGCCAAAGTCCGTGGGGTTGCAAAAGAGTCAGACACAATTGAGGGTGTAAACAGCAGCAATAAACCAAGCCCTGGGCTTTCCTGGTAAAGAGTCTGCCTGGCAATGCAAGAGAAGCAGGAGACATGGGTTTGATCCCTGGTCCAGGAAGATCCTATGGAGGAGGAAATGGTAATTTACTGGAGTATTCTTGTCTGGAAAATCCCTGCTGGGCTACATACAGCTCATGGGGTCACGAATCAGACATGACTTGGCATATCTACAATAACAACAATTTCAGTCAATGTGAAGTGACAGTTGCTCAGTCATGTTCAACTCTTTGAAACCCCATGGACTGTAGCCTTCCAGGCTCTTCTCACCATGGAATTCTTCAGGCAAGAATACTAGAGTGGGTCCCAACATCAGGGGCTTTTTCAATGAATCAGCTCTTTGGATCAGGTGACCAAAGTGTTGGAACTTCAACTTAAGCATCAGTCCTTCCAATGAATATTCAGGGTTGATTTCCTTTAGGATTGACTGGCTTGATCTCCTTGCAGTACAAGGGACTCTCAAGAGCCTTTTCCAATACCACTGGTCAAAGACATCTATTCTTCATCATTCAGCCTTCATTATGGTCCAGCTCTCACATCCATACATTACTACTGGAAAAACCATAGCTTTGACTATACAGCCTCTTGTTGGCAAAGTGTTTTCTCTCGGTTTTCTCCCAAGGAGCAAGTGTCTCTTAACTTAATGTCTGGCAATCACCATCTGCAGTGATTCTGGAGCCCAGGAAAATAAAGTCTGTCATTGTTTCCATTGTTTTCCCATCTGTTTGTTATGAAGTGATGGGAGTAGATGCCATGATCTGCTTTTTTTTTGAGTGTTTAGTTGTAGGCCAACTTTTTCCCTCTCTTTCACCTTCATCAAGAGGCTCTTTAGTTCCTTTAGCTCCTCTTTGCTTTCTTACATATGAAAGATATCACCTGCATACTGGAGGTTATTAATATTTCTTCTGGAAATCTTCATTACAGCTTCTGCTTCATCCTGACTGGTATTTTGCATGATGCACTGTGCATAGAAGTTAAATCAGCAGGGTGACAATATATAGCCTTGACATACATCTTTCCCAATTTGGAACTAGTCCGCCGTTCTATGCACAGTTCTAACTGTTGCTTCTTGCCCTGCATACAGGTTTCTCAGGAGGCAGGCAGGGTGGTCTGGTATTCCCATCTCTCAGAATTTTGCACAGTTTGTTATGATCCACATAGTCAAAGCCTTTAGCATAGTCCATTAATCAGAAGTAGATGTTTTTCTGGAATTCCCTTACATACTGTATAAGAACTAAAATATATTCCAAACATAATCTTATAGAATATTGATGGAATAATAGCAAATAGGATTTATTCAGGAATGTAGACAAGAATAAGTAAACAATCAACTAAAATAATATAACAAAGTAATTCACAAAGAGACAAAAATCAAAAGGTTTTACAATAACTGCCATAAACCACTGGATAAAATTCAACGTGTATTTATGGTTTTATGATCTTAATAAAACAAGGAAAAAGAGTACCCTTTAATAAGACAAATGTACATTTTAAACTAGGCAGTATCACATTTCAGTGTTGATTACTGGAATAATTCTCACTCAAGTAAGAAAAATGCAGAGAGCATATGATACCACCACTATAATTTCTCAGATTCCTAAAGCGTTATGATAGTACAACTGACAAGATAAGGAAGGCAAGAACCATAAACATTAGAAATAAACCAACAAAACTATTTACCATTAACTTAATAGTCTACATGAGAATCCTAAAAGAGATTTAGTGGAAAAGATAAAAAATAGATAGTTCAGGTTAATTACTAAATTATTTTTTAATCCAGTAGCTTTTCATATGCCAAATATAGATTACAAAAATATAATGAAAAAAATCTCATAAACTATAGCAAAAACCATAAAATAAATTCGTTTGGAATGAACTCAAGATGAAATGTATAAGAACTATAAAGAAAAAAACTTTAAAATCCTATTAAGGGACAAGCTGGTATTTTGAAAACAAGATCGACATTAATGGAATAGAAAGTATATATACCAAAATTTGAAAAAATCGTAAGGGTACAATTTGATGAATTTTCACACAATGTGCACATTCACACAACCTTCAAAGAAATGAACAAATTAAATATACTACCATTATATTTAATATTTGACTGAAATTATGTATTGTTTGACATTGGGGCCACGATACTGTATAAAGTATTCTAACCACCACTGCATTCACGATACAAAATATTTCGATCATTCCAAAAAATTCCCTCAAACCTCTTTACAAATAAATGAAAATCCATTTCTAGCTCCTGGCAACTAATGATCTATTTTCTGTGAATAAATTACAATGTTACTCTTTTGTTATCTGGCTTGTTTTATTTAGTATAATGCCTTTGAGATTGGCTAATTTGCTCCATGTGTCAATATTTAATTGCTTTTTTTTTTTTCCTAAGTGGTCATATGACATTGAATGGATGCATTCTTTATTCTTTCTATTTATTCTTTCATTTTAGATGAATATTTGGATTGTTTCCAGTTTGGGGTTACTTTATATACAATTCCTATGAACATTCATGTAAAGTCTTATGTGGCTATGTTTTCAATTTTCTTAAACAAATGCAATTTTGACACTACCCGGAGTCAGGTCAAACTTCACAGAGTATACTCTTCACATGACTGCCCTCAGTTAGCAGTGGTTGAGGGTTCTCATGCCACATACACTTTTGACCAGTTGCCCTCGGTTCTCACTGCTCTAGAGGGTAATTTTTTAGAACACCTCATACAACTCGGGACAGTGCTAAATATGCAATTACAGTTTTATGATAGCAAAAGGATACAAGTCAAAATTAGCCAAAACAAGAGACACACAGGGAGAGGTATGGGAGAGGTTCAAACAAAGCTTTCACGTTCAAATTAGCCAAAACAAGAGATCCACTATTCAGTGTGACTTAATAGTCTACATGAGAATCCTAAAAGAGATTTAGTGGAAAAGATAAAAAATAGATAGTTCAGGTTAATTACTAAATTATTTTTAATCCAGTAGCTTTTCATATGCCAAATATAGATTACAAAAATATAATGAAAAAAATCTCATAAACTATAGCAAAAACCATAAAATAAATTCGTTTGGAATGAACTCAAGATGAAATGTATAAGAACTATAAAGAAAAAAACTTTAAAATCCTATTAAGGGACAAGCTGGTATTTTGAAAACAAGATCGACATTAATGGAATAGAAAGTATATATACCAAAATTTGAAAAAATCGTAAGGGTACAATTTGATGAATTTTCACACAATGTGCACATTCACACAACCTTCAAAGAAATGAACAAATTAAATATACTACCATTATATTTAATATTTGACTGAAATTATGTATTGTTTGACATTGGGGCCACGATACTGTATAAAGTATTCTAACCACCACTGCATTCACGATACAAAATATTTCGATCATTCCAAAAAATTCCCTCAAACCTCTTTACAAATAAATGAAAATCCATTTCTAGCTCCTGGCAACTAATGATCTATTTTCTGTGAATAAATTACAATGTTACTCTTTTGTTATCTGGCTTGTTTTATTTAGTATAATGCCTTTGAGATTGGCTAATTTGCTCCATGTGTCAATATTTAATTGCTTTTTTTTTTTTCCTAAGTGGTCATATGACATTGAATGGATGCATTCTTTATTCTTTCTATTTATTCTTTCATTTTAGATGAATATTTGGATTGTTTCCAGTTTGGGGTTACTTTATATACAATTCCTATGAACATTCATGTAAAGTCTTATGTGGCTATGTTTTCAATTTTCTTAAACAAATGCAATTTTGACACTACCCGGAGTCAGGTCAAACTTCACAGAGTATACTCTTCACATGACTGCCCTCAGTTAGCAGTGGTTGAGGGTTCTCATGCCACATACACTTTTGACCAGTTGCCCTCGGTTCTCACTGCTCTAGAGGGTAATTTTTTAGAACACCTCATACAACTCGGGACAGTGCTAAATATGCAATTACAGTTTTATGATAGCAAAAGGATACAAGTCAAAATTAGCCAAAACAAGAGACACACAGGGAGAGGTATGGGAGAGTTTCAAACAAAGCTTTCACGTTCTTGAGATATATCACCCTACCAGTATACTAATCAGAGAAACTTACCTGAGCTTCAGATGCCCAGAGTTGCTGCTGGAGTTTCATTATGTAATTGTGATCACTGAATCAGTGGTTACATGATTAAACTCAATCTTCATCTTCCTTCCACTCCCTGGAGGTTGGGAGTTTGAGCTGACATCACGAAAAACCTCAGTCCTCTACTCACATAGCTGGTCTTTCTGGCAAAGTTAGCCTTCATCCTGAGATCATCTAGGAGCCCACAGTGGGTCATTTCATTAGCATAAACTCAGAAGGTATGATCAGAGCCCATCATTAATAACAAAGACACTCCCATTACCAGGGAAATCCAACATTTAGAGAATCTCTTCCTGAAATAATTATAAGAAGGTATAATAATTTCTTTATTGTGTAACATTAGATAATATCTAAGAGAGAAACTATATGTTTTATTTTTGTGAAACTAAAAAATTGTTTTTCTAAAGTGGCTCTAAAATGTTTTCTTCTGATAAACAGTACATGAAACTTCCCATTGCTCTACATTTTTGCTATTATTTGGTACAGTTGATCTTTTAAATTTAGCAGTTTTACTTAGTGTACAGTGGTATCACATAATGAATTTAATTTAAATTTCACTAATAATTAACGATGTTAAGATATTTTCATGAGCTTACCTGCAGTTACTAGCTCTTCTTGGGTGAAATGTCTGTTAAAATTTTGCATGTATTTTTAATTGCTTGACTCTTCAGTAGTTTTTAAAAGATTTATTCTATATATTTACTCATTTTTCATTTTTACCTTTTATAGAACAACTCTATGCAGGTATGATTTACATACCATACAATTCACCACTTTGAAGTGTACAAATAAATGGTTTTTAGGGCATTCAATGTTATGAAACCACCACTATTGTTATGGGCTGAATTGTATCCCCACAAATTCCTGCACTGAATTTTTAGAACACCTCATACAACTCGGGACAGTGCTAAATATGCAATTACAGTTTTATGATAGCAAAAGGATACAAGTCAAAATTAGCCAAAACAAGAGACACACACGGAAAAGTATGGGAGAGTTTCAAACAAAGCTTTCACGTTCTTGAGATATATCACCCTACCAGTATACTAATCAGAGAAACTTACCTGAGCTTCAGATGCCCAGAGTTGCTGCTGGAGTTTCATTATGTAATTGTGATCACTGAATCAGTGGTTACATGATTAAACTCAATCTTCATCTTCCTTCCACTCCCTGGAGGTTGGGAGTTTGAGCTGACATCACGAAAAACCTCAGTCCTCTACTCACATAGCTGGTCTTTCTGGCAAAGTTAGCCTTCATCCTGAGATCATCTAGGAGCCCACAGTGGGTCATTTCATTAGCATAAACTCAGAAGGTATGATCAGAGCCCATCATTAATAACAAAGACACTCCCATTACCAGGGAAATCCAACATTTAGAGAATCTCTTCCTGAAATAATTATAAGAAGGTATAATAATTTCTTTATTGTGTAACATTAGATAATATCTAAGAGAGAAACTATATGTTTTATTTTTGTGAAACTAAAAAATTGTTTTTCTAAAGTGGCTCTAAAATGTTTTCTTCTGATAAACAGTACATGAAACTTCCCATTGCTCTACATTTTTGCTATTATTTGGTACAGTTGATCTTTTAAATTTAGCAGTTTTACTTAGTGTACAGTGGTATCACATAATGAATTTAATTTAAATTTCACTAATAATTAACGATGTTAAGATATTTTCATGAGCTTACCTGCAGTTACTAGCTCTTCTTGGGTGAAATGTCTGTTAAAATTTTGCATGTATTTTTAATTGCTTGACTCTTCAGTAGTTTTTAAAAGATTTATTCTATATATTTACTCATTTTTCATTTTTACCTTTTATAGAACAACTCTATGCAGGTATGATTTACATACCATACAATTCACCACTTTGAAGTGTACAAATAAATGGTTTTTAGGGCATTCAATGTTATGAAACCACCACTATTGTTATGGGCTGAATTGTATCCCCACAAATTCCTGCACTGAAGTCCTAACCCAGAGTTTTTTTTTTTTTTTTTCAAAGTAAAAGTTTTACAGAGATATGCTGACGTGACGTAATTAGGGTGTGCTCTAATCTGACTTATGTCCTTATAAAAAGGGAAATTTTAGACCCAGAGATATTTATAGAGGGAAGATGATATGAAGAGACCAATAGTGAAGAAGACCATCTACACACTAAAGACACAGGCCTGAAACTTATTCTTCTCTTGTAGACCATAGAAGGAACCAACCCTGCTCACTGACACCTTGATTTTAGGATTGTCAGATAATCAGTTTCTCATGTAACCCATCTATCGTGTGGTGCTTTATTACAGTAATCCAAGCAACCTAATACAACTGTCACAAAATTTATTACTCCCTAAAAAATCATGTACCCATTAGCTGTCACTCCAAATTTCCTACAAAACCCCCTTGTCTCCAAACACAGGCAACCACTGTTTATTTTCTGTTCTTAAGATTGGTCAGCTCTGAGTATCTGTATATTTAATTTACCAAGGAACTGGCTGTTCTCCACACTATTTATACCTATTACATTCCTACTAGCAGTGTATGAGGGTTCCATTTCTCCACATCCTCACCAATGCCTGCTATTACCTGTTTTTTAGATTATAGTTATCCTAAAGAATAACTAGTGAAATAATATTCCTTTGTAGCTTGCCTTGCCCTGAGGCCTAATAATGTCGACTGCCTCTTCATGTATTTATTGGCCATTTATAAACCGTTATTGAAGAAATATATCTTGTAGAGTAAATTGCCTTTTTATCTCTGTTGCAAACTCAGTGACTACATATACATGGGGTTATTTCTGCACTCTGTCTTCTGTTCTACTAACATATTTGTATACCTCAATGCAATAACTACAGTGTGTTTCATTTTGTCTGAAAACAAAGTGTTTTATAATATAGCATAAGTTAAGCAAAATCTAAAATACATATATAATATGATATGTGTAGTACAGTATGACATACAATTTGTACATGTAGATAAAAAAGCTAAAAAAAGATGAGCATCAAAATACATATGATATGTATTTTCAAGTATTATAGACTCTTCCTAAACTTTTCCACAGAGACCATATACTAATTCTATAATAAAAACAGACCATCGATGCTATAAAAATAGAAAAATAGAACTAAATTAGGGTCCTAGAAATTAACACAACTTCAAACATGGAATTTTCAATGCAGCATAGTGTAGGGTATTTTTCACCTATTTATTCATCATATTTCTATGAACGGAAGCTTGAGATTGCATTTTTTTTTCATAGTAATAATATCTCATTATTGACTTACTCCGAGTTTAGAGTTAGCAAAAACTCCCAGATCTTTTCTCAGGAACTGCTTTCCAACCCAAATTTTCTGCTTCTACTCCTTTTCATTTTTGGAGAAAAAAACATTTAAGCATCTTCTGTTATGTGCGTGAGTGCGTGCTAAGTAATTTCAGCTGTGTCTGACTCTTTGCCACCCCATAATCACCTGATAAAAATAAAATCCAACTGAAATAAAACAATACATGCCTATACATAGTAAAAAGAGCAACTACAAAATAAATTGCTTATACCCCATGTGCTACTCTATAGTGGTATGCTATGCTGTACTACTATGCTCAGTCACTCACTTATGTCCGACTCTTTGAGATCCCATGAACTATAGCCACCAGGCTCCTATGTCCGTGGAGTTTTTCAGGCAAGAATACTGGAGTGGGTTGCCATTTCCTACTCCAGGGGCTTTTCCAGACCCAGAGATTAAACCTATATTTCTTGCATCTCCTGTATTTAATCACTTTCATATATTCTAGCTGATTCTTTAGATTTTCTCTCCATATTAAAACACACACTCGCACACTTACACTGATATTTCTTGATTTTTTCAATTTTAGGACTTATCTACAATGAAAGTTAAGATTCTAATATGGTACCCACGATTCCTGGCTCTTAGCATCCACACCTTTGTGAGACCCACATCACTTCCTCCTGAGTTTAGGAGGAATGTACTACTTGTTCTAACCAATAAAAGATGGCAAAATTTAAAGAGTGTCACTCTTGAAATTATGTTAGATTATATGGCAAGAGTGTATTTGTGTGTGTATATGTGTTTATGTGTGTACTTAAGCTCCTTATTCAGTTGAGCTATTCAAAAAGGAAATTATTCTGTGTGAGTCTGGCCAATCAGGAAAGTCTTTTAAAAGATGATCTAGATGTATGTGATTAGAAGCATTTCTCCCCCCGCCACTCCCAGTTGAATGTGTGTGCACACGTGTGTTGCTAGGTTTGAAGAATGAAGCTGCCATGATTTCAGCAGGTACAAAAATGATTTCTGCTACAAAATTTAGGGAATTAAGATTTGAATCTTACAATAGTTGAGCCTCCAGATGAAAATACAGCATAGTCTACAACCTTTCTTCAGCTTTGGGAGACCCTGAGCAGAGGACCCAGTCAAGCGGTACCTTGACCTCTGACCCTCAGGAACTATATGATAATAAACAAGGGTTATGGTAATTTGGGATGCAGAAATTGGGTAAGTTATGAAGAAACAGTAAGTTTGGCAATGCCACACAAAGCAACAAAAATGAATATATCTACTCACTTTCTGTTAGGAAATGGCTATTTTCACCAGTCATTCTCCCAAATGGAAGTCTTTGCTCCTACCACCACATACATGTACATGCCTATTCTCTGAATATAAATGTATAACAATTTTGGAAAAGGTTAGTGCTTATATAATATAGATTACACTATTCACAACTGAGCCTTGAAACATACTATGTTTCTTTTTAACATTTGTCATGTTTTTTGTTTCTTTGTGGTCTTCACAACTTTGAACATTGCTTTTTATAAGACACTGTGTTCATGGGCTTATTTTGCTGAAGTTCCATAACTTCAATCACTTACCCCTAAAAGAATACTTATCATTACTCTATCCATTCCCTACCTTTAGGATGAGAACCTCATAGGTATTCTCCTAGAATGAAGATACTCATCAAATCTGCTGGCACTGAGGGGGACCATAGCTTAATTCTTTTCTTTTGTTACTTCCCTACAGGTAGATGACCTAGTACAAATTATTTTCAAAATAGGAAAAACTATTCTACTCAGGTAATCCTGACTTATTTCTCCTGAGACTATACCACTCTCCAAGTTAGTGAGTCTTAATTTATTTCTATATTTAACCCTCTTCACTGTACTATGTTAACTGGTAATGTCAGCATGTCTTGTTAAGGGGCTGGGGTCAAAACTGAATTTTTGTAGAATGTTCATAACTGCTTTTAAATTATTCTGTGTGAGTCTGGCCAATCAGGAAAGTCTTTTAAAAGATGATCTAGATGTATGTGATTAGAAGCATTTCTCCCCCCGCCACTCCCAGTTGAATGTGTGTGCACACGTGTGTTGCTAGGTTTGAAGAATGAAGCTGCCATGATTTCAGCAGGTACAAAAATGATTTCTGCTACAAAATTTAGGGAATTAAGATTTGAATCTTACAATAGTTGAGCCTCCAGATGAAAATACAGCATAGTCTACAACCTTTCTTCAGCTTTGGGAGACCCTGAGCAGAGGACCCAGTCAAGCGGTACCTTGACCTCTGACCCTCAGGAACTATATGATAATAAACAAGGGTTATGGTAATTTGGGATGCAGAAATTGGGTAAGTTATGAAGAAACAGTAAGTTTGGCAATGCCACACAAAGCAACAAAAATGAATATATCTACTCACTTTCTGTTAGGAAATGGCTATTTTTCACCAGTCATTCTCCCAAATGGAAGTCTTTGCTCCTACCACCACATACATGTACATGCCTATTCTCTGAATATAAATGTATAACAATTTTGGAAAAGGTTAGTGCTTATATAATATAGATTACACTATTCACAACTGAGCCTTGAAACATACTATGTTTCTTTTTAACATTTGTCATGTTTTTTGTTTCTTTGTGGTCTTCACAACTTTGAACATTGCTTTTTATAAGACACTGTGTTCATGGGCTTATTTTGCTGAAGTTCCATAACTTCAATCACTTACCCCTAAAAGAATACTTATCATTACTCTATCCATTCCCTACCTTTAGGATGAGAACCTCATAGGTATTCTCCTAGAATGAAGATACTCATCAAATCTGCTGGCACTGAGGGGGACCATAGCTTAATTCTTTTCTTTTGTTACTTCCCTACAGGTAGATGACCTAGTACAAATTATTTTCAAAATAGGAAAAACTATTCTACTCAGGTAATCCTGACTTATTTCTCCTGAGACTATACCACTCTCCAAGTTAGTGAGTCTTAATTTATTTCTATATTTAACCCTCTTCACTGTACTATGTTAACTGGTAATGTCAGCATGTCTTGTATCTAAGTCTGGCTTTGTAAAGACTGGGGTCAAAACTGAATTTTTGTAGAATGTTCAAATGACTTTTCTTTAAAAAGAGAATTATTATTTCTTCAAACTTTTTTGGATATGGCTGTGTCTGTGTGTTCACTTAAAATCCTGATAATTTTAAGAGGTCTAAGATTAAAATGACAGTCAATTGAGAAAGGGGCAGACAACTGTCAAACTGTATTCTTTCACCCATTCACTTGGAGAAGGATACATAAGACAGAACACCTCTGAGGAACCACTCAGTGGTATTTCCTTTGCTTCTTTTCACCCTGGCTAGTTACGTTAGAATGCCTACTTACAGATGCACACACATTCTCTGGATCCCTTTTGTATATAAGACATTAAATTATCTGAAAAAAATATACATTTAGGAGGATTAAGATTTTGAGTAAAGTATCAAGATGAAGTGCCAAGATATGAAAACATGTATTTACCATGCTGAAGGTCAAATGTTGAATATGACAAAAAATGAAGTGAGTTCAGAGTATATAAGATATAGTTGAAAGTTTTGGTATTTATAGTGGGAGAAAACTGGAACTGATGGGAGGGATTTGGGATATATTTTGCATTTCATAATCTTAAAGTATATTTGTGAAAGCCTCTTTCTGAGTCAGGCTTGGACTGAGTCATTGCCAGTCAGTGGCTCTCTATGCTAATGAGCTATCTGATTACCTCAGAGTCCACAGATACAAAGTTAAGTTGGTATGACTACATGGTTACCTGCATTAGAAGCAAAGTTAAGTTTGGTTTTGATAAGACTCTACCATTCCCTACCTTTAGGATGAGAACCTCATAGGTATTCTCCTAGAATGAAGATACTCATCAAATCTGCTGGCACTGAGGGGGACCATAGCTTAATTCTTTTCTTTTGTTACTTCCCTACAGGTAGATGACCTAGTACAAATTATTTTCAAAATAGGAAAAACTATTCTACTCAGGTAATCCTGACTTATTTCTCCTGAGACTATACCACTCTCCAAGTTAGTGAGTCTTAATTTATTTCTATATTTAACCCTCTTCACTGTACTATGTTAACTGGTAATGTCAGCATGTCTTGTATCTAAGTCTGGCTTTGTAAAGACTGGGGTCAAAACTGAATTTTTGTAGAATGTTCAAATGACTTTTCTTTAAAAAGAGAATTATTATTTCTTCAAACTTTTTTGGATATGGCTGTGTCTGTGTGTTCACTTAAAATCCTGATAATTTTAAGAGGTCTAAGATTAAAATGACAGTCAATTGAGAAAGGGGCAGACAACTGTCAAACTGTATTCTTTCACCCATTCACTTGGAGAAGGATACATAAGACAGAACACCTCTGAGGAACCACTCAGTGGTATTTCCTTTGCTTCTTTTCACCCTGGCTAGTTACGTTAGAATGCCTACTTACAGATGCACACACATTCTCTGGATCCCTTTTGTATATAAGACATTAAATTATCTGAAAAAAATATACATTTAGGAGGATTAAGATTTTGAGTAAAGTATCAAGATGAAGTGCCAAGATATGAAAACATGTATTTACCATGCTGAAGGTCAAATGTTGAATATGACAAAAAATGAAGTGAGTTCAGAGTATATAAGATATAGTTGAAAGTTTTGGTATTTATAGTGGGAGAAAACTGGAACTGATGGGAGGGATTTGGGATATATTTTGCATTTCATAATCTTAAAGTATATTTGTGAAAGCCTCTTTCTGAGTCAGGCTTGGACTGAGTCATTGCCAGTCAGTGGCTCTCTATGCTAATGAGCTATCTGATTACCTCAGAGTCCACAGATACAAAGTTAAGTTGGTATGACTACATGGTTACCTGCATTAGAAGCAAACAGTTGAAAATCTTATCCAACTGTAAATTTTAAGCATCTCACACTAACTTTTTTCTTTTGATTTTATCTGAGAGTATGCTCTTTATAATGGGTTAAACCAAACATAGTTTCCCTGAAGAGAAATCTAATCTCTACAAAATTATTTTACTATTATTTTAAAACAAATATTCTCTTACCAAAGTATGAGATCTCAGCTAGAATTTTATTTCATATATATATATAGATATAGATATAGATATATGTGCTAATCAAGAATCCTAAGATGTACTAATAGGTACTGTGTTCATATAAATACAACTGCTCTTAGTATCACTACTTCTGGCTAACATTTATTGAGTTTTTATGTGCTATTTATGGTTATTATGATTTTATAAATCATCTCATGTTATGTTCTCAGTAAACCTCTCTGGTATCCTCACACACACATTTTATAGAAACGGATTAGAAGCCAATGGAGGTGGCTTAACTTCAATGAACAAATGGCAGAGTTGAAATTTTGATTCAGCTTTGACTACCTTTATATCAGGAGATATGAACTTTTTCTAACTTTCATTCCAGTTTCAGGCTATCTGGCCAGCTGAGGGAATGATACAGAGAAGTAAAATCTTTGACAAACCTGAGAAGATTGAGAGCAGAAGTGTACTGGGGTTTCATGCTATAGGACTAAATCCTGGGGGATACTTACCAATGGCAGGGGAGACAAGATGAAAATCACCTCTACATGAGGCAGAAATGGGCATGTGCCTGCCCATATGCACACATTGTCATGAGTAATATATACATCAGCGGAAAGACATTAATTAGTGAAATGGAGCTTAGCTTTCATTCTACTGGGACGAACAATCACTTGTTATCTAGTCTCATGATCAAGGACTTACTTCTGTCCTCACACAAGACCCCATTTCTTTTCAGATGAACTATACTTGGTTACTATCTGTTTTAAATTCCAGTGGGTATCACTCTCCTAAAAATTCTCCCTCCAAATCCATTCTTCATACTTTCATCTGATTTATCTTCCTATGACGCAGATTTTTGATAAGTTTCAGTATTAACTAATAGATTAATGCTAATCTTTTAGGAAAATAGCCAACCTCCTTCAGAGATGCCTCATCTTTTTTTTCTCATTACAAATCTTTGCCTTCCCTCAACACTGTATCTCTGTTTCCAGGCCCAGAGGGGCAATGGTGGTAATTATAAGAACTTAGATTCAAGTGTCTTGTCTATAGACTTAGGAATAATCTCCTCAAACTGCTTTAGATTTCTGAAACACTGAGAAAGGCAACACTAAACATGATGGGAGGATTTTTTAATATTAATGAACAAATACAGAGCAATGAGTATCTAATTATATAAAGAATATGCAATCCTCTTAGACAAGAGAAAAATTCAATAAATTTATCATAAGTTCAAAGATTAAGAAAAGCAATTTAAAAAGTCTAGAATTAACACACATTATTTAGGATTCAGTCTTGCTTAGAAAATCAAAGGGATTTTGGATATATATTTTTTTACATACCTTTATCATTAGTTTCAAGTCAGAAGGAATGGGATTTTTTTTTTTTTTAAAGAGAAAGATCCATTGACTTAGCTGCAAAAAAAGAAATATCTGTAAAAGAAGGTACAAACTAAAGAATAGGCTAGTAGGAAGTTATGAAAGGGGAAAAAGGGAAATGCATCCCAGTTATTCTGCTGATTCTATTTATTCCTCCCCATCTCCCTTCTTTCTTTTACTTTTTAGTATTTTAGTATTTCAATTTTATTTTGAAATACTTCAGACTTACAGAAAAATTCCAAAATGGAACAAACAATTCTCACATATTCATTACTTAGATTCCTCAAATATTATTTCGCCACATTAATTTTCATTCTTTGTCTCCGAATCACTTAAGTTGCTTTTAAAAAGCAAAACAAACAAACAAACAAACAAAAAAAACAAAGTTACTGATATGATGCTCTTTTAACCATAAATACTTTGGCATATATTTCTTCAAAACAAGGATCTTTTCCACAGCACAGCACAATTATTAGAATCATGAAGGTTATACTGATAAAAATTTTTATGACTTAGACACCTTATTCAAATGTCACTAATTGTTCTACTAATGTTCTTTAGAGCAAAAGAAAGAAAATTTCTGGTCTATTATCAACTTTTGCATTTACTTATCTCTTTAATCTATTTTAATCCCAGTCTGTCTTTCATGATTTTAATATTTTTTAACAATATAAGCCTGTTATTTTCCAGAATATCCTCATTTCCTCTTAACCCCTCCCTATTGGTTTCTGCCTCTACCACTTCATCTGCTCAAGTCCACCAATGACCCTCATGCTATATTTTATGACCTGCTCTTTGCTCTTATCTTGTGTGACCTAATTCAACATAGTGCTCACTCCATCCAAACTGTCTATAGACTTAGGAATAATCTCCTCAAACTGCTTTAGATTTCTGAAACACTGAGAAAGGCAACACTAAACATGATGGGAGGATTTTTTAATATTAATGAACAAATACAGAGCAATGAGTATCTAATTATATAAAGAATATGCAATCCTCTTAGACAAGAGAAAAATTCAATAAATTTATCATAAGTTCAAAGATTAAGAAAAGCAATTTAAAAAGTCTAGAATTAACACACATTATTTAGGATTCAGTCTTGCTTAGAAAATCAAAGGGATTTTGGATATATATTTTTTTACATACCTTTATCATTAGTTTCAAGTCAGAAGGAATGGGATTTTTTTTTTTTTTAAAGAGAAAGATCCATTGACTTAGCTGCAAAAAAAGAAATATCTGTAAAAGAAGGTACAAACTAAAGAATAGGCTAGTAGGAAGTTATGAAAGGGAAAAGGAAGTGCATCCCAGTTATTCTGCTGATTCTATTTATTCCTCCCCATCTCCCTTCTTTCTTTTACTTTTTAGTATTTTAGTATTTCAATTTTATTTTGAAATACTTCAGACTTACAGAAAAATTCCAAAAATGGAACAAACAATTCTCACATATTCATTACTTAGATTCCTCAAATATTATTTCGCCACATTAATTTTCATTCTTTGTCTCCGAATCACTTAAGTTGCTTTTAAAAAGCAAAACAAACAAACAAACAAACAAAAAAAACAAAGTTACTGATATGATGCTCTTTTAACCATAAATACTTTGGCATATATTTCTTCAAAACAAGGATCTTTTCCACAGCACAGCACAATTATTAGAATCATGAAGGTTATACTGATAAAAATTTTTATGACTTAGACACCTTATTCAAATGTCACTAATTGTTCTACTAATGTTCTTTAGAGCAAAAGAAAGAAAATTTCTGGTCTATTATCAACTTTTGCATTTACTTATCTCTTTAATCTATTTTAATCCCAGTCTGTCTTTCATGATTTTAATATTTTTTAACAATATAAGCCTGTTATTTTCCAGAATATCCTCATTTCCTCTTAACCCCTCCCTATTGGTTTCTGCCTCTACCACTTCATCTGCTCAAGTCCACCAATGACCCTCATGCTATATTTTATGACCTGCTCTTTGCTCTTATCTTGTGTGACCTAATTCAACATTGGACTTAGTAGCTCACTCACTAGCTCTCCCTGAAACTTTCTTTTCTTGGCTTCAACAGCACCACATTCTCCTAGACTTCCTCCCCTATCACTGGTCATTGTTTCTCAGCCTCCTCTTTGGCTTCCTCCTATACCCCTGACCTCTTAGACTTGGATGTTCCTCAAACCTACTCCTTTCCCTAACTATTCTTATTCCCTTGACTTTAAATACCACATATAGTTGTAACAACCAAATTTGTATCTTCACCTTGGACCTTTCATCTGAACCTTAGAACTATATTCTCCCATTTTGTTGAGCAGCTGACATTTTAGACTTAAAATATTTAAAATCTAATTTGTGATGGTCCCCACCCTCACTTGTAAACCTGTTTTTCCTTCAGTCTTCCTAGTTTCTGTAAATAGCTCCTCATTTTTCCAGTAAACAGACTAGACATTTGAGTAATTTTTCTAATTAATTAAACAAAAAACCTGAGTCATACTTCTCTTTTACTCATATACTCTACACAAAACTGTCAAATATCTTATTTTCCTGACCATTAAAATACATGCAGAATCTCATGATTGTTGTTGCCTCATTTTCAGGTATAATGTTCTCTTATCAAAAAAGGCCCTGATGCAGGAAAAGACTGAAGGCAAAAGAAGGGAATGATAGAGGATGAGATGGTTAAATAGCATCACCGACTCAGTGGACATGAATTTGAGCAAACTCTGAGGGATAGTGAAGATCTGGGCAAGCGGGCATGTTGCCGTCTATGGGGTCACAAAGAGTTGGAGATGATTTCACGACTGAACAACAACAATCTGGATAACTGCCTGCTTCTGCTGCTTCCCCCTATGATCGACTCTCAATAAGGCACCAAGAGTGATCCCTTTAAAGTGTAAAGCAGACCATGTTTCACACACTCAAATCTCTCCAAAATTTCCTCTTTTCCTTCAAAGTAGAAGTAAAAGAAGAAATAAATAAATAAATAAATAAATTAATTAAAAAAAAAAAAAAGTAAAAGAAGTTACAAGCGCTCTATTAAGACTATTACCATATCAGTTCACTTCCTCCCCCTCTTTCTTCATGCCTGCCTCATTGTCTTTCTTTTTCTCCTTCTGTTCTGTGAACACTGGCTTCCTCTTTGTTGCTACTTAACTCTCCAGTCACTCTATCACCATCAGTGTTAGCAGCTGCTAATGGTGTGCTCATCTGCAGCCATCTACACAGTTTACCATCTCATCTCCTTCAAGACTTCGTTTAAATGTCAACAGTGAGGCACGGAAATTAGCAATGAGGCTGCCCTGACATGCAATTTAAAACTACATGCTAATCACAAGACATCTGTATGTCCATCTTTATTTTATTCTACAGGACTTATTGTCACCTAACATACTATATATTACACCTTGTTTTTTTTACTGTTGATTTCTTTCCACTAGGATGCAAACTCTCATTTCTAATCTTTCATTTACTGTTATAATCCTGGATCTGATGAAAATTAGGTATTCTATAAATATCTGAGGAAAGCAAGGGTAGATAAAATATCTCTGTGTTTCTCCTGGTCTCCTGACTTCTTCCTTCACTAATGGAATTTAGTTTTATCTTCGCTTTGCAGCCAGCATGGTGATTTAAAGTTGGTTGAAACTGAAGATCAGATTGCTTAAAAAGCAAATCAAATAATTTCACTTTTCTCTCCAAAGTTTTCCCTTTGGCTTCATAGAAAAACTCAAAGTTACCAAGGCCTAGGAGGCTCAGCAGAATCTGCTCTTTCATCTTACTCTTCCTTGAGCACTCTTGCTATTCCTGGAGAACCCTAAGCGTATAAAAGAAGAGAAGACAAAGTATGTGAAGAGAAAAGAAAAGAAGCAAAAAGGAAGAAGGGAGGCAGAGAAAGAGAAAGGAAAGAAGATCCTTCCCAATGATCACACCTCCCCACTGTTACTCTCTTATTTTGGTTTCTGTTATCACTTAGCACCACTTAGCCCCCTTTCTTTTTTTCATCTGCCTCTCCATATATCACCTAATCTTCATTCATTTAACTATCTATCATTTATTGCCTGTTTTCTATGAGAAATGTAAATCCTTGTGAGGTTAAAAAATTCTAGGAAGAGTTCCAAGTACATACCAGACACTCATTATTAACAAAGCTTAAAGTTTTAGGAAAGCCTTTTATTTTCCTTTAATAATATTTTAAAAATGATTAACTATTCTTTTTTAATTTTGGACTCTTTTATTGGTTTTTTTATTTATTGATTTTTATCCATCTTTATTCTTCAGCCTGTAAGGGCTTTACATTGCAGTGGCCTCTCTCGTTGCTGAGCATCGGCTCTGGGAGCACACATCCCAGAGCACTGGCTTGTAATTAGACACACCAACCCAGCCACTTCATGGCATGTGAGATCTTCCCAGGCCAGGGATGAAACAGGTGACCCTTGCACTGCAAGGCGGACTCTTTGCCCACTGGACCACCAGGGAAGCCCTGATTAACTATTCCTATCTTGTGATTATCAGTCATCTTTAAAACATTTTTACTGAAATATAATTTACAATGCTGCATTTGTTTCAGGTATGCAGCAAAGTAATTCAATTATACATATATCTATCCTTTTTCAGGTTCCTTTCCCTCATAGTTTATTAACAAAATATTGAGTATAGTTCCTTGTGCTATTCAGTAGGTCTTATGGCAATCTATTTTATATAGATAGCAGTGTGTTTATGTTAATCCCAAACCACTAAATCATCCCTCTTCTACATCATTCCCTTTTGGTAACCATAAGTTTGCTTTCTATGTCTATAGGTCTATTTAAATCTGGTGCATTTCTATAGACTAACAGTAAGAAATCAGAAAGCAAAATTAAGGAAGAAAGTCCTTTGGTCACTAAATTCCTTGCAGAATCTGCTCTTTCATCTTACTCTTCCTTGAGCACTCTTGCTATTCCTGGAGAACCCTAAGCGTATAAAAGAAGAGAAGACAAAGTATGTGAAGAGAAAAGAAAAGAAGCAAAAAGGAAGAAGGGAGGCAGAGAAAGAGAAAGGAAAGAAGATCCTTCCCAATGATCACACCTCCCCACTGTTACTCTCTTATTTTGGTTTCTGTTATCACTTAGCACCACTTAGCCCCCTTTCTTTTTTTCATCTGCCTCTCCATATATCACCTAATCTTCATTCATTTAACTATCTATCATTTATTGCCTGTTTTCTATGAGAAATGTAAATCCTTGTGAGGTTAAAAAATTCTAGGAAGAGTTCCAAGTACATACCAGACACTCATTATTAACAAAGCTTAAAGTTTTAGGAAAGCCTTTTATTTTCCTTTAATAATATTTTAAAAATGATTAACTATTCTTTTTTAATTTTGGACTCTTTTATTGGTTTTTTTATTTATTGATTTTTATCCATCTTTATTCTTCAGCCTGTAAGGGCTTTACATTGCAGTGGCCTCTCTCGTTGCTGAGCATCGGCTCTGGGAGCACACATCCCAGAGCACTGGCTTGTAATTAGACACACCAACCCAGCCACTTCATGGCATGTGAGATCTTCCCAGGCCAGGGATGAAACAGGTGACCCTTGCACTGCAAGGCGGACTCTTTGCCCACTGGACCACCAGGGAAGCCCTGATTAACTATTCCTATCTTGTGATTATCAGTCATCTTTAAAACATTTTTACTGAAATATAATTTACAATGCTGCATTTGTTTCAGGTATGCAGCAAAGTAATTCAATTATACATATATCTATCCTTTTTCAGGTTCCTTTCCCTCATAGTTTATTAACAAAATATTGAGTATAGTTCCTTGTGCTATTCAGTAGGTCTTATGGCAATCTATTTTATATAGATAGCAGTGTGTTTATGTTAATCCCAAACCACTAAATCATCCCTCTTCTACATCATTCCCTTTTGGTAACCATAAGTTTGCTTTCTATGTCTATAGGTCTATTTAAATCTGGTGCATTTCTATAGACTAACAGTAAGAAATCAGAAAGCAAAATTAAGGAAGCAATTCCATTTATAAACACATCAAAACTAAAAAAAAAAGTACCTAGGAATACACCTATCTAAGCAGGCAGAAGACCTGTACTCCAAAAACTGTACTATGCAGATGAAAGAAATTGAAGATGGCACAAACAGAAAGATACACTGTGATCTTGGGTTGTAAAAATTAATACAGTCAAAATGACTATGCTACTCAAGGTGATGTACAGATTTAATGCAATTCCTATCAAATTACAAATGGCATTTTTCATAGAACTAGAACAACTTTTTAAAATTTGTATAGAAACACAAAATACCACGAATAGCCAAAGTAATCTTGAGAAAGCAAAATGAGTCACGTGGCATCAGGCTCCACTTCAGATTACACTACAAAGCTATAGTAATCAAAACACTATAGTACTGGCACAAAAACAGAAATATAGATCAATGGGACAGGTTAGAAAGCCCAGAAATAAATCTACAATCCTATAAGTCAATTCATCTACAACAAAAGAGGCAAAAGTAAACAATGGAGGAAAGACAGTTTCTTCAGTAAGTGGTACTGGGAAAACTGTACAGCCACATGTAAAAAAATAAAATTAGAACATTCTCCAACATCATGCACAGAAACAAATTTAAAATGGATTCAGCATCTAAATGTAATATCAGATACTACAAAATTCCTAAAACAAAACATACCAGAATACTCTCTAACGTAAATCATAGCAATAGCTCTTTGAATCTGTCTTCTATGGTAACGTAAATGAAAACATAAACAAATGGGATCTAACTAAACTTAAAAATGTCTGCATGGCAAAGCAAACCATAAACAGAATGACAACCTACAGAATGGAACAAAATATTTGCAAATGATGTGACAAACACAAGTAGCTCACACAGCTCAATACTCAACCCTGCTCAAAAACAAAAACAAAAGCCAAACAACCCAATCAAAAAATGCACAGAAGATCTAAGTAGACATTTCTCCAAAGGAGACATAAAGGTGGGAAAAACAGCACATGAAAAGATGTTCAACACTATTAATTATTAGAGAAATGTAAATCAAAACCACTATGAGGTATCACCTCACACTGGTCAGAAAGGCCATCATCAGAAAGTTTACAAATACTAAATGCTGAGAGGCTGTAAAGAAAACAGAACCCTGTTATACTGTTGGTGAGAATAAGAACAGCCACTATGGAGAGCAGTATGGATGTTACTTAAAAAACTAAAACTAGATGCTGCAATTCCAGATCCTAGGCATGTATTTGAAGAAAATCAAAGTTCAAAAAATCCAGGGCTTCCCTGGTGGTCCAGTGGTCAAAAAGTAAGCCTTAAAGTGCAGGGGTCACTGGTTTGACCCCTGGCCTGGGAAGATCACATGTGCTGAGGAGTGGCTGGGCCACTGTGTCCAGTACCAGCCAGTGCTTTGCAGCACATGCGCTCAGAGTCGGTGCTCTGTGATGAGAGAGGCCACTGCAATGCGAGGCCCACACATGTCAAAGAATAAAAAAGATGGATGAAAATAAATATAAATAAAAGAGGCATGATGGGGAAAAGAAAAAAATCCATTCACCTTAATGTTCACTTCAGCACTATTTGCAATAGCCAAGACATGGAAGCAGCCTAAATGTCCATGGACAGATGATGGGTAAAGAAGGTGTGACGTACATGTATGTACATAAAGAATGAGAGAGAATAGAATATTAGCTGTAAAATACATTGACTATTCTATTCTTTAAAATTTAATTTTTAAATTTCATAATGTCATTCATTTTTTGGATAAATCTTTTACTCAAGCAGGCTGCTATTCTTGGACGAGTCTCTTACTCCTCAAATCATAGCAATAGCTCTTTGAATCTGTCTTCTATGGTAACGTAAATGAAAACATAAACAAATGGGATCTAACTAAACTTAAAAATGTCTGCATGGCAAAGCAAACCATAAACAGAATGACAACCTACAGAATGGAACAAAATATTTGCAAATGATGTGACAAACACAAGTAGCTCACACAGCTCAATACTCAACCCTGCTCAAAAACAAAAACAAAAGCCAAACAACCCAATCAAAAAATGCACAGAAGATCTAAGTAGACATTTCTCCAAAGGAGACATAAAGGTGGGAAAAACAGCACATGAAAAGATGTTCAACACTATTAATTATTAGAGAAATGTAAATCAAAACCACTATGAGGTATCACCTCACACTGGTCAGAAAGGCCATCATCAGAAAGTTTACAAATACTAAATGCTGGAGAGGCTGTAAAGAAAACAGAACCCTGTTATACTGTTGGTGAGAATAAGAACAGCCACTATGGAGAGCAGTATGGATGTTACTTAAAAAACTAAAACTAGATGCTGCAATTCCAGATCCTAGGCATGTATTTGAAGAAAATCAAAGTTCAAAAAATCCAGGGCTTCCCTGGTGGTCCAGTGGTCAAAAAGTAAGCCTTAAAGTGCAGGGGTCACTGGTTTGACCCCTGGCCTGGGAAGATCACATGTGCTGAGGAGTGGCTGGGCCACTGTGTCCAATTACCAGCCAGTGCTTTGCAGCACATGCGCTCAGAGTCGGTGCTCTGTGATGAGAGAGGCCACTGCAATGCGAGGCCCACACATGTCAAAGAATAAAAAAGATGGATGAAAATAAATATAAATAAAAGAGGCATGATGGGGAAAAGAAAAAAAAAATCCATTCACCTTAATGTTCACTTCAGCACTATTTGCAATAGCCAAGACATGGAAGCAGCCTAAATGTCCATGGACAGATGATGGGTAAAGAAGGTGTGACGTACATGTATGTACATAAAGAATGAGAGAGAATAGAATATTAGCTGTAAAATACATTGACTATTCTATTCTTTAAAATTTAATTTTTAAATTTCATAATGTCATTCATTTTTTGGATAAATCTTTTACTCAAGCAGGCTGCTATTCTTGGACGAGTCTCCCCTTACTCCTCAAATATCAGGTACAAAACAATGGCATATAAATGTAAATAACCAAATTTTTGTGCATATCTGTGTTATTTCCTCAGAACAAATTCTCATAATAATACATTTATTAGGTCATGTTTTGTGCATTTAAAATTTGAAAAGCTTTAAAAGGTTTCCTAATCCTTGAGAAATTGATCTAAAAATTACATCTTTATAAGCAGCATTGATAATGATCCTCATGCCATATCCTCACCAGTACTGTAGTATCACTTTAAAAAAAAGATTTTTAATTTTAAAATATTAGTCTCATTAATATCATTTTTCATGCTCCTGGTTATTTTTGAATGAGTGTCAAATTTAGTGAATGACCTATTTTAGTTCTTTCCATGTTTTTTAAAAAGTATGTATGATTTTTCTTATTAACTTTTAAACAATTTATATTTTAAGAGCAATAACAACTTAATCTTATATATTTAACTTTTTCCACAATTGATTGCACACTTTTAAATTTTACTTTGGTATTTGATGTTACAATTTTATTTTTATATATATGTAGTCAAATAAATATTTCCTTTAGTTTCAATGCCATGTTTAGAAAATATTTTTCTTACCCCATAATGTAGAAACACTCAGAGGCATTTCTATTCATTTTTTCTACAATGATATTTTTAATGACTGTATTCTATTTTCTCATGTTTATGTGCCATACAGTTGCATCACACATAGGGTTTAATTTGCAAAATTAACAATTTAGAAAATAAGTAAAAAATTATAGAGGGTCAGATTCTCTCTTAATCACAATTTCTTTGAATGAATACCAAATGATTTACTTGGTTAACTTCAGATTATTCATAAACCACATTCACCATAAAAGGTGACTCCACCAAGAGGTGAAATGTGAGGATAGGAGGCAGAATTCTTCCCAAATAACATTTTCTCTAGGACCTAAACTTCAGAAGAAAGGCTTTGTGTTGGGCTACAAGAACATCACTGCTTAAATAGTTTCTCTTTCTTTCTTAAAATAAAAACTTATTTAAGTCTAAAGTGTACAACAGAATGGCATTTAAAACTAGGGTTACTTGTTTTCATGTATTAAGTCATGGTTAGTTTTTCACTATCATATATAATACTGTGACTGACAATTTTGTACACATTAGTCTTTATATCTTTATCATTTCTGAAAGCAGTTCAAAGTTTTGAAATATTCTTTAGGATTTTAAATAGTGTATGTTGGCCAATAGGTGTCAAGAAAGATTATAACAATCTACTTCTTTATGAGATTTTTGACAATTTGTCCTAAGACAAATAGAATTCAGACCACTATAAAAGGAAGAAAAGCACTTTAGGCTAAATGAGTACCATAAACAAAGACTCTGAAGTATGATAATTCACAAATATTCAGTGAAAGACAAGCTATCTGATACATGGAAAGGTCTTTTAACTGGTGATCGAATCTGGGTTCCCGTGCAAAATTGATAGCTTTTTTTGTTGTTGTTAATATCTGACTAAATTGGTCACTTATAATAGTTTTAGTAGTTTTTGTTATTAGATTGGTTATGTATAATACAGTTACACTAGTTTCCATATTATGCTGTGACAATCACAGAGACAAATTAGTAGATTGTAAATTCTTTGTATGCAGCCTGTCCTGTATTAATGCTGCCTCTGCTTAGTTGTCTAGTTGCGTCTGACTCTGTGGCCCGATGGACTGTCCCTCTCCAGTTTCCTCTGTCCATGGAAGTTTTCAGGCAAGAATACTGGAGTAGGCTGCTATTTCTACTCCAGAGTACCCTCCCCACCCAGGGATCGAACCCACATCTCTTGTGTCTCCTGCACTGTCAGGCATTCTTTACCACTGGCACCACCAGGGAAGCCTTCTGTATTAATAGCTGTCTCCAGATTCCCTATTATGTGCCTGCCACACGGTGGTGCTCCAAAGTACTTACTGAATGAGCGACGTGATTTTGTATAAAAACAGGAGAAAATTAAACGTTAACTCTGTCTTTTGGTTTTGATATTGAATTCCTGTCAGACTTGTGGCCTGTTTAGTTGATTTGGTAATTAATAAACCTGATATCTTTTGGTATTTTAAAATATTTTGAATTTTTTAATAACATTATTTAACTTGTCAAGTAATTATTTTGTTTCCACATCCTAGTTCTAAATATTTTGAGATCATAAATGATGTGTATCTTCTTTCAGCATCATTGATTATAATTAATAAACTGACTGATAATTTGAATATATTTCTAAAATGTATAAAGGTAATATTCCAATAAAAAAGAGGTCACATGAAAAGTTTAAGGATGATACTGACGTGTTTACATTTTTCTCTACATGTAGATAGAACCACGAAAAATAACAGGTCATGAAACTTACTAGCTGTGACCATAGACATTGACTCTGTGGCTTTGAATCTGTTTCTTTATATCTCTTGCAATATATGAAAAACTGGGATAGTAATGTGTATCTTTATGGTTATTGCAAATGTTAAATGAAATAGTAAGCATAGTGATAATAATAGTAATAACAAAAATTTGTTAAAAGCTTGAAAATAGATGAGAACTCTTTCTACCCCCAATCCACATACCTGGAGTCCTCAAGTTTCCTAGGATGTACATATTCTGATTTATAGATCTTGAGGCCATAAGAATACTTCCTTCAGATTGACTTATGCCAGTAGAGCTGTAGTACCTATTATATATATATATATTTAAAATGTCTATAATCTTATATATTTCATGGTGGCAGGGATCTCAAAAGGGCAAAACTTTCTTCTTTGCAGGTTATCCTGAAAGAAAAAAAATGCATTCTGTTTTTTGAATAATTAAGTGGCATAAGTATGTGTGTATGTGGCCTCATACAATATGGAGAAATACAAAATAAAATACCAAGAGGGACTTAAATGACATTGAATCAAAGCTTCAGTTATTTGTATTTTGAGTCCTTTCATTTCATAGTTAAGTGTGGCTAGTTCCAAAGTCTGGGGGACATTCAGTTTAAGTAAAGTGGTTGCATAAATCTCGGTGGAATGAAGGAAATGCAGGGGCTTGAATGCACAAAAGAGTTAATGTGCAGGTTATTTTTTGAGAAAGATGAAGACAAATCTTTACAATGAGGAAACAGGTACTGGATGAATAAAGTGGATGAAAAGGTGCTCTCTATGGCAGATTTAATTGCTTTTACTCAAGTAAATACCTCCAGAATGGATATTGATCCTCGATTACTGAACAGAGCCAAAGACATTCATCAAAGAGACACACAGAAGAGTAGTTCTTATTGTTATAGAAATATGGAGAATTAGGAATGGAAGGCTTATTTCCATGTTAGTGCTTGCCTATATATTTGAGATTAAGAAAATAGAAAAATATTTCCCCTTTTCTTTGTATATAAAATGTTTTCTTGGACTTAAAAATCATTTTTTCATAATTGAGTAATATACACACAATGTGCACAGAGACATGATTGTATATAGACAAATATGTGAGTATGTGTATAGATACTATGTTTATTACAATAGTGTTACATATTTTACTAGTATAAAAATACAGGAAAGGATTACTTAAATATTTTTTAGCTACCTTTCTGGTTCAGATATTGTTCTAATATGTTCTATTAAACTATTCTAGTTTAAGAAATGCTTGCTTCTGTCTCTACCCCCTGCCCCAAAACAGCTGTTCCTTATGAATTTCCTCCCCCCAAGTTATTATTTTATTATTGTGTTGAGAACTGAGGTCTCTTGTGTACCTCTCTTTCTCCCTATATGGTGTTAAGACTGCCTCAGAAGGTTAAAAAAACAAAACAAAACAAAAAAGTATAGAAGTAAACTGCAGATTGCCAGCTGTAGTTTTATGCCTGATGATGCCAGAAAATTACAAGAATTAGCAATAAATCTACAATAAGCACACTGAGTGCCCAGACAAATTGTTTTAGCATTTAGATATTGTCAAACACTTTTTAAGACTGCTCATTAAATAAGCAGCAAGAAAGGTAAAAGAAACAAGTCACAGTAGGGGATCACTTAACAAGAAAATTTCACACTAGGAAAAGTGTTTAAATTCACAGCACTTGCACACTATTTATGCTGCACTTAAATTGCCATTTTCTAAATCTATCATGATTTCTTCTTAGATCCTTATTTAAACTATTCAGATTAACCAGGACCCATCTCTTTTAGGACTTAGGGAACCTTCAATCATCTCACATTGTTCAGGGTTTGTGTCCCCTTCTCTATTTCTCTGACATTTTAGATTCTTCAACAAAGTAGTTTGCAGTTATAATCAAAAGACATAATAAAGAGTATCATAGAAATATGAATTGAAAAAGAAGATGCCCCTTAATTTCCATACCTTCCATAGTTGTTATGATATCACAATTCTTATTCTTATGAGAAAGACTTTGCTCGCGATTTAATTATGACCCCAGCAAGACTCCTCCCAAATATATGAGGGAAGAAAGAATTGGTTAATGTAAGGATTCATTTTTATACAAAAAAGAAGCTTATTATTTACTTTGTCATGGAAGTATTTATACTTAATATGGAAAAACTATTGTTGTCAAAAAGGAAAAAAATTCACCTATAGTGCAGTGCTGATTTCTAATGCCTTTTTGTTATCTTCTTCCCATTTTTCAAATATAGTAAATTATAGCTATAATGACAATTTTTTCCCCACTAACTTCACATAATAGTGCTTTTCCTGTTACAATGTGCTCTCTGTAAGCATTACTTGAGTCTATGACATAGAATATATGCATTATTATTTTTTTTGTTTTTAAAATTTTTATTTATTTTTTTTTACTTTTTACTTTTACAGAGTTTTGTTGTTTACAGATATGTATGATCCCAAATATATATGCACTATAAATTTTTATTAAACAGATTATTTTCAACCTTTAGCTTTGATAAATACCCCAAAGATAAACATTTAAAGATTCATAATACACCGGTTATTTGTCCCAAATTGTGCTCACCTTTTATAGGAAGTTGTCTTCCTGCTCTAATCACCAGAATCAGTTGGGCAAATGGAGACAGCCGTCTTTTGATATTCTTCACTTCTCTGCTCATAGGGAGGGGAACTCATGCTGAGGTGAGCCATGTCAGGATGGCCCAGAGATGGGCTCCTAAGTAAAGCTGGGTCATTCAGAAGTGTTCTTGAGAATGCATAAGGGATTTTAAAAGAGAGCAATTCTCTTACTCTCTGGTAGAGGAGGAAATGCTCTCAGGTTTCCATCAGTGACATTTCCTCCTTCATGGAAGGATCTGCTTTGCAGAGAAAGAGAGGGAGAAAAAAAAAACAGACATGAGACCAAGCTAGTGCTGGCAGCATATCAGTTTGGTTCTTATTTTCACTGAAGCCCAGTCATGGTTATGCTCCTTCTAACAAATGTTGCTTCCAGCCTATATTGGTTTAAGTAGAATTTGTGTTACTTGCAACAACAACAAAAATACTGATGAATATAATATATTCAGCTCCTAATTTATTCAGGAATGTTAAAATATGGCATTTTAGCTATAACTTATCAGTGTCTGATATTTTCATTTCACCAAATCTTTTGGTATTTTTATTTACTCAAACAGTTTGTATGTTATTTGGTCCATGACTTTATTGTGAGTTGCATCCTTTAACATTCTTTACAGTACTATTTTTTTTTTAAAGATTTATTTATTTATTTATTTTGGGGGTGGGGTGGGGAGGGAGGGGAGCAGGCGGGCCACTTCTATTGGTCTTTCATTTGTCCATTTTCATCCATCTTTGTTCTTTGGCCCATGTGGGCCTCCCATCGCAGTGGCCCCGGTTGTCGCAGAGCACCGGCTCTGGGCTCATGCGCTCCAGAGCTCCGGCTTGGTAATTGGACACATCAGTCCAGCCGCTCCGTGGCACGTGGGATCTTCCCAGGCCAGGAATTGAACCGGCGCCCCTTGCAGTGCAAGGTGGTGTCCTTACCCACTGGACCACCAGGGAAGCCCTATTATTATTTTTTATTTAAATTTTTTGTTTAACTTCAACCCTGTCAGAAATGTAAACCATAATTTGTTTTTTCTCTTTTTGCCTGATAAAATTTAGCCTCTCTTTTATTTTTGGTCACTCTAAGTCAGTTTATTTGGAAGAATGTCTTGTGTAGTATATAGAGTTGAAATTTGCTTTGGGATCATATCTAAGATTATTTATTTTATTTTTTTTTTGAACTTTTATTTTCCTTTTAACTGTTACAGAGTTTTGTTGTTTACAGATATGTATGTTCTCAGATTAGTCATATATATATCCCCCCCCTTCCCACCCCTCCCGACCATCACACAACACCCCTGAAGGATCCCCTTTTCTCACAGAGCAATGACTAGAGCTATTTTCTTCACTTATGATAGTACAGTGCTACTTCATGCTACTTCCTTTATGCCTCCCACCCTCTGTTCCTTTGCCACAATGTCCATATGTCCACTGTCCATGTCTGTCTTTCCGTTGCTTCACTGCATGTGCCATCATCACCATCCTACTAGATTCCATATATATGTGTTAATATACTGTATTTGTCCTTCTCTTTCTGACTGACTTCACTTTTGAGGATACGTTCTAGATCCAGCCACCTCATTAGGGCTGATTCTTCTGCATTTCCCTTTACAGCTGTGTAGTATTCCATTGTATATATGTACCAGGACTTCTTTATCCATTCGTTCGTCGATGGGCATCTAGGTTGCTTCCATGTTCTAGCTATTGAATAGAGAGCTGCAATGAACATTGGGATACAGGTGCTTCTTTTGATTTCATCAGGGTATAAGCCTAAGAGTGGGATTGCTGGGTCATAGGGTGCTTCTATTTTTAGTTTTTTAAGGAATCTCCATACTGTCTTCCATAGAGGCTGTACCAATTTACATTCCCACCAGCAATGCAGGAGTGTTTCCTTTTCTCCGCAGCCTCTCCAGCATTTATTGTCTGTCGATTTGTGGATGATGGCCATTCTGACGGGTGTGAGGTGATATCTCATTGTAGTTTTGATTTGCATTGCTCTAATTATAAGTAAAGTTGAGCATCGTTTCATGTGTTTTGGGGCCTTCTGTATGTCCTCTTTGGAGAGGTGTCTGTTTAGGTACTTTTCCCATTTTTGGATTGGGTTGTTGATTTTTCTGATGTTGAGCTGTGTGAATTGCTTGTAGATTTTGGAGATGAACTCTTTGTCTGTTATTTCATTTGCTATGATTTTCTCCCATTCTGTGGGGTGTCTGTTGAGCTTTTTTGTAGTTTCTTTTGCTGTACAAAAACTTTTCAGTTTCATGAGGTCTCACATGTTCATTTGTCTTTTTAGTTCCGCTATTCTAGTAGGTGGGTCAGAGAAGATCTTGCTTTGATTGATGTCCTTGAGGGTTTGGCCTATATTCTCCTCTAAGAGTTTGATGGTTTCTGGTCTTGCATTTAGGTCTTTAATCCATTTTGAATTGATCTTTGTGTATGGTGTCAGGGAATGTTCCAACTTCATTTTGTTGCATGTAGCTGTCCAATTTTCCCAGCACCACTTGTTGAAGAGGCAGTCTTTGTCCCATTTTACAGTTTCTCCTCCTTTGTCAAAAATAAGGTACCCATAGGTGCATGGGTTTATCTCTGGGTTCTCAATCTTGTTCCATTGGTCTATAGTTCTGTTTTTGTGCCAGTACCATACTGTCTTGAGGACTGTTGCTTTGTAGTAGTGTCTGAAGTTGGGGAGGCTGATCCCTCCAGCTCCATTCTTCTTCCTCAGGATTGCTTTGGCTATTCGAGGTCTTTTGTGTTTCCATATGAACTTTTTTTGTTATCCATTCGCTATGGCATTATTGCCATGTTCTAGCTATTGTATAGAGAGCTGCAATGAACATTGGGATACAGGTGCTTCTTTTGATTTCATCAGGGTATAAGCCTAAGAGTGGGATTGCTGGGTCATAGGGTGCTTCTATTTTTAGTTTTTTAAGGAATCTCCATACTGTCTTCCATAGAGGCTGTACCAATTTACATTCCCACCAGCAATGCAGGAGTGTTTCCTTTTCTCCGCAGCCTCTCCAGCATTTATTGTCTGTCGATTTGTGGATGATGGCCATTCTGACGGGTGTGAGGTGATATCTCATTGTAGTTTTGATTTGCATTGCTCTAATTATAAGTAAAGTTGAGCATCGTTTCATGTGTTTTGGGGCCTTCTGTATGTCCTCTTTGGAGAGGTGTCTGTTTAGGTACTTTTCCCATTTTTGGATTGGGTTGTTGATTTTTCTGATGTTGAGCTGTGTGAATTGCTTGTAGATTTTGGAGATGAACTCTTTGTCTGTTATTTCATTTGCTATGATTTTCTCCCATTCTGTGGGGTGTCTGTTGAGCTTTTTTGTAGTTTCTTTTGCTGTACAAAAACTTTTCAGTTTCATGAGGTCTCACATGTTCATTTGTCTTTTTAGTTCCGCTATTCTAGTAGGTGGGTCAGAGAAGATCTTGCTTTGATTGATGTCCTTGAGGGTTTGGCCTATATTCTCCTCTAAGAGTTTGATGGTTTCTGGTCTTGCATTTAGGTCTTTAATCCATTTTGAATTGATCTTTGTGTATGGTGTCAGGGAATGTTCCAACTTCATTTTGTTGCATGTAGCTGTCCAATTTTCCCAGCACCACTTGTTGAAGAGGCAGTCTTTGTCCCATTTTACAGTTTCTCCTCCTTTGTCAAAAATAAGGTACCCATAGGTGCATGGGTTTATCTCTGGGTTCTCAATCTTGTTCCATTGGTCTATAGTTCTGTTTTTGTGCCAGTACCATACTGTCTTGAGGACTGTTGCTTTGTAGTAGTGTCTGAAGTTGGGGAGGCTGATCCCTCCAGCTCCATTCTTCTTCCTCAGGATTGCTTTGGCTATTCGAGGTCTTTTGTGTTTCCATATGAACTGTGTTATTGTTTGGTCTAGTTCTGTGAAAAATGTCAATGGTAGTTGGATAGGTATTGCATTGAATCTGTAGATGATATTTGGTAGTATGGTCATTTTCACAATATTGATTCTTCCGACCCAGGAACATGGAATATCTCTCCATCTGTTTAAGTCTTCTTTAATTTCTTTCAAGAGTGTCTTGTAATTTTCTGTGTACAGTTCTTTTGTTTCTTTGGGTAGGTTTATTCCTAAAAGATATTTGATTCTTTTGGTTGCAGTGGTGAAGGGGACTGCCTCGTTGATTTCATTTTCTGATTTTTCATTGTTTGTGTATAGGAATGCCAGTGATTTCTGTATATTGATTTTATATCCTGCAACTTTGCTGAATTCGCTGATTAACTCTAGTAGTTTTGTAATAGTGTCTTTGGGATTTTCTATGTATAATATCATGTCGTCAGTGAATAGAGAGAGCTTGACTTCTTCCTTTCCAATCTGGATTCCTTTGATTTCTTTCTCTTCTCTTATTGCTGTTGCTAGAACTTCCTGGAATATGTTGAATAAGAGTGGTGAAAGTGGACACCCTTGTCTTGTTCCTGATCTCAGAGGAAATGCTTTCAACTTTTCACCATTGAGGATGATGTTTGCTCTGGGCTTCTCATAGATGGCTTTCACTATGTTGAGATAGGTTCCTTCTATGCCCATTTTTTGAAGAGTTTTTATCATAATTGGATGCTGTACTTTTAAGAGTTTGATGGTTTCTGGTCTTGCATTTAGGTCTTTAATCCATTTTGAATTGATCTTTGTGTATGGTGTCAGGGAATGTTCCAACTTCATTTTGTTGCATGTAGCTGTCCAATTTTCCCAGCACCACTTGTTGAAGAGGCAGTCTTTGTCCCATTTTACAGTTTCTCCTCCTTTGTCAAAAATAAGGTACCCATAGGTGCATGGGTTTATCTCTGGGTTCTCAATCTTGTTCCATTGGTCTATAGTTCTGTTTTTGTGCCAGTACCATACTGTCTTGAGGACTGTTGCTTTGTAGTAGTGTCTGAAGTTGGGGAGGCTGATCCCTCCAGCTCCATTCTTCTTCCTCAGGATTGCTTTGGCTATTCGAGGTCTTTTGTGTTTCCATATGAACTGTGTTATTGTTTGGTCTAGTTCTGTGAAAAATGTCAATGGTAGTTGGATAGGTATTGCATTGAATCTGTAGATGATATTTGGTAGTATGGTCATTTTCACAATATTGATTCTTCCGACCCAGGAACATGGAATATCTCTCCATCTGTTTAAGTCTTCTTTAATTTCTTTCAAGAGTGTCTTGTAATTTTCTGTGTACAGTTCTTTTGTTTCTTTGGGTAGGTTTATTCCTAAAAGATATTTGATTCTTTTGGTTGCAGTGGTGAAGGGGACTGCCTCGTTGATTTCATTTTCTGATTTTTCATTGTTTGTGTATAGGAATGCCAGTGATTTCTGTATATTGATTTTATATCCTGCAACTTTGCTGAATTCGCTGATTAACTCTAGTAGTTTTGTAATAGTGTCTTTGGGATTTTCTATGTATAATATCATGTCGTCAGTGAATAGAGAGAGCTTGACTTCTTCCTTTCCAATCTGGATTCCTTTGATTTCTTTCTCTTCTCTTATTGCTGTTGCTAGAACTTCCTGGAATATGTTGAATAAGAGTGGTGAAAGTGGACACCCTTGTCTTGTTCCTGATCTCAGAGGAAATGCTTTCAACTTTTCACCATTGAGGATGATGTTTGCTCTGGGCTTCTCATAGATGGCTTTCACTATGTTGAGATAGGTTCCTTCTATGCCCATTTTTTGAAGAGTTTTTATCATAATTGGATGCTGTACTTTGTCAAAGGCTTTTTCTGCATCTATTGAGATGATCATGTGATTTTTGTCTCTCAATTTGTTGACATGGTGTATCACATTGATTGATTTGCAGATATTGAAGAATCCTTGCATGCCTGGGATGAACCCAACTTGATCATGATGTATGAGCTTTCTGATGTGGTGTTGAATTCTGTTTGCTAGAATTTTGTTGAGGATTTTAGCGTCTAGATTCATCAGTGAAATTGGCCTATAATTTTCCTTTTTTGTGTTGTCTTTGCCTGGCTTTGGTATCAGGGTGATGGCGGCCTCGTAGAATGTGTTTGGAAGTGTTCCTTCCTGTGCAATTGTTTGGAAGAGTTTTAGAAGGACAGGCATTAGCTGTTCTGTAAATATTTGGTAGAATTCACCTGTGAAGCCATCTGGTCCCGGGCTTTTATTTTGGGGTAGATTTTTGATCACAAAGTCGATTTCAAAGCTTGTGATTGGCTTGTTCATAGTTTCTATTTCTTCCTGGTTGAGTCTTGGGAGATTAATCTTCTCTAAGAAACTGTCCATTTCTTCCAGGTTGTCCAGTTTGTTGCCATAGAGTTGTTCATAATAGTCTCTTAGAATGCTTTGGATTTCTGCATTATCTGTTGTAATCTCTCCTTTTTCATTTTTGATTTTGTTGATCTGGTTCTGGTTCTTCTCTTATTTATTTTAATATAACATTTTAGCTCATCTTCTGTAATTCATATTATATAAATCTTTGCTCTCAATTTTATCAAATTATTTTGTGTGCCTTTCCTTTTTAAAGTCCGTAAGAGTCTTTCACCTGTGGTCCACTGGTTTTGTGTACATGTATAAAAACACATGTGCATGCATGCAAGACATTCATGTGTATTTCTAATATAGAAGATCTGCATTTTCTGTTATAGCGATTATCTTCTTAAAAACACTCGACACTCCTCTTTCTTGAGAATCCATCTATTAGTTGTCTAAAGATGTAATGAAAATTAGCATAATTCCTTTTCTTCTCTTTTCCCACTCTTTCCCTCACTATTTGGTTTTAGTCAGTGTATTACTTTTCTTAATGTTTGCTTAAATTTTTACACTTAAATATATTTATATCTCTATTAATTTATTTTTATCTCTAAATAGTGTATTGGCCACTCCTGCAGCTCTTACATTTAGATAGATTTAAGACCATCTTTCATTAACATTTGAGGCTTTATGGAAGGTTTTTGCTATTTAAATATAATTCAAACCCAGGTACTATTAAACCTAAAATCAATCTACTGGTGTTTAATCCTGATTTCCCTTAAAATAGAGTGAGGAAAAAAAGAAATAAAAGTAAGTAAACAACCAAAAATTTCTCTTTTTTAAGGCAATATTGATAGTTAACATCTCTCAGTTCAGTTTTAGTTCAGTCAGTAGTGTCTGACTCTTTGTGACCCCATGAACTGCAGCACACCAGGAATCCCTGTCCTTCAATATCTCCTAGAGCTTGCTCAAGCTCATGTTCATTGACTCAGTGAAAACCCGCAGCCCCCCATTTCCAAGGCAATCCCTGATCCTTCAAATGATTTCCTTTGACTACTGTTTGATCCTGGTTGAGTCTTGGGAGATTAATCTTCTCTAAGAAACTGTCCATTTCTTCCAGGTTGTCCAGTTTGTTGCCATAGAGTTGTTCATAATAGTCTCTTAGAATGCTTTGGATTTCTGCATTATCTGTTGTAATCTCTCCTTTTTCATTTTTGATTTTGTTGATCTGGTTCTGGTTCTTCTCTTATTTATTTTAATATAACATTTTAGCTCATCTTCTGTAATTCATATTATATAAATCTTTGCTCTCAATTTTATCAAATTATTTTGTGTGCCTTTCCTTTTTAAAGTCCGTAAGAGTCTTTCACCTGTGGTCCACTGGTTTTGTGTACATGTATAAAAACACATGTGCATGCATGCAAGACATTCATGTGTATTTCTAATATAGAAGATCTGCATTTTCTGTTATAGCGATTATCTTCTTAAAAACACTCGACACTCCTCTTTCTTGAGAATCCATCTATTAGTTGTCTAAAGATGTAATGAAAATTAGCATAATTCCTTTTCTTCTCTTTTCCCACTCTTTCCCTCACTATTTGGTTTTAGTCAGTGTATTACTTTTCTTAATGTTTGCTTAAATTTTTACACTTAAATATATTTATATCTCTATTAATTTATTTTTATCTCTAAATAGTGTATTGGCCACTCCTGCAGCTCTTACATTTAGATAGATTTAAGACCATCTTTCATTAACATTTGAGGCTTTATGGAAGGTTTTTGCTATTTAAATATAATTCAAACCCAGGTACTATTAAACCTAAAATCAATCTACTGGTGTTTAATCCTGATTTCCCTTAAAATAGAGTGAGGAAAAAAAGAAATAAAAGTAAGTAAACAACCAAAAATTTCTCTTTTTTAAGGCAATATTGATAGTTAACATCTCTCAGTTCAGTTTTAGTTCAGTCAGTAGTGTCTGACTCTTTGTGACCCCATGAACTGCAGCACACCAGGAATCCCTGTCCTTCAATATCTCCTAGAGCTTGCTCAAGCTCATGTTCATTGACTCAGTGATACCATCCAACTATCTCATCCTCTGTCATCCCCTTTTCCTTTTGCCTTCTATTTTCTCCAACATCAGGGTCTTTTCCAGTGAGTTGTCTCTTCTCATTAAGTGGCCAAATATTGGAGCTTCAGCTTAAGCATCAATTCTTCCAATTAATTTTTCAGGGTTGATTTCCTTTAGGACTAACTGGTTTGATCTCCTGCAGTCCAAAGGACACTCAAGAGTCTTCCCCAGCACCACAATTCAAAGGCAACAATTCTTTACCATTCAGCCTTCTTTACCGTCCAGCTCTCATATCCATACATGACTAGTGGGAAAACCATAACTGTGACTATACGGACTTCTGTTGGCAAAGTGATATTGCTGCTTTTTAACACACTGTCTAGGTTTGTCATAACTTTTCTTCCAAGGAGCAAGTGCCTTTTAATTTCATGGCTGCAGTCACCATCTGTGTGATTTTGGAGCCCAAGAAAATAGAGTCTCTCACTGTCTCTACTATTTTCCCATCTATTTACCATGAAGTGATGGGACCAGATGCCATGATCTTTTTTGAATATTTTGCACATTAAAATTTTAAGCCTACTTTTTCACTCTCTTCTTTCACCTTTATCAAGAAGCTCTTTAGTTTCTCTTCATTTTCTGCCACTGGTATCATTTGTATATCTGAGGTTGTTGAATTTCTCCCAGCAATCTTGGTCCAGCTTGGGCTTTATCCAGTCAGCATTTTGCATGACATACTTTGCATATAAGTTAAATAGGGTGACAATATACAGCCTTGATGTCCTCCTGTTCCAAATTTTGTACAGTCAATTAACATTTGAGGCTTTATGGAAGGTTTTTGCTATTTAAATATAATTCAAACCCAGGTACTATTAAACCTAAAATCAATCTACTGGTGTTTAATCCTGATTTCCCTTAAAATAGAGTGAGGAAAAAAAGAAATAAAAGTAAGTAAACAACCAAAAATTTCTCTTTTAAGGCAATATTGATAGTTAACATCTCTCAGTTCAGTTTTAGTTCAGTCAGTAGTGTCTGACTCTTTGTGACCCCATGAACTGCAGCACACCAGGAATCCCTGTCCTTCAATATCTCCTAGAGCTTGCTCAAGCTCATGTTCATTGACTCAGTGATACCATCCAACTATCTCATCCTCTGTCATCCCCTTTTCCTTTTGCCTTCTATTTTCTCCAACATCAGGGTCTTTTCCAGTGAGTTGTCTCTTCTCATTAAGTGGCCAAATATTGGAGCTTCAGCTTAAGCATCAATTTTTCCCAAATTTAAATTTTTTCAGGGTTGATTTCCTTTAGGACTAACTGGTTTGATCTCCTGCAGTCCAAAGGACACTCAAGAGTCTTCCCCAGCACCACAATTCAAAGGCAACAATTCTTTACCATTCAGCCTTCTTTACCGTCCAGCTCTCATATCCATACATGACTAGTGGGAAAACCATAACTGTGACTATACGGACTTCTGTTGGCAAAGTGATATTGCTGCTTTTTAACACACTGTCTAGGTTTGTCATAACTTTTCTTCCAAGGAGCAAGTGCCTTTTAATTTCATGGCTGCAGTCACCATCTGTGTGATTTTGGAGCCCAAGAAAATAGAGTCTCTCACTGTCTCTACTATTTTCCCATCTATTTACCATGAAGTGATGGGACCAGATGCCATGATCTTTTTTGAATATTTTGCACATTAAAATTTTAAGCCTACTTTTTCACTCTCTTCTTTCACCTTTATCAAGAAGCTCTTTAGTTTCTCTTCATTTTCTGCCACTGGTATCATTTGTATATCTGAGGTTGTTGAATTTCTCCCAGCAATCTTGGTCCAGCTTGGGCTTTATCCAGTCAGCATTTTGCATGACATACTTTGCATATAAGTTAAATAGGGTGACAATATACAGCCTTGATGTCCTCCTGTTCCAATTTTGAGCCAGTCAGTTCTTCCATGACCAGTTCTAACTGTTGCTTCTTGACCCACATACAGGTTTCTCAAGATATGGGTAAAGTGGTCTGGTATTCCAGTCTCTTTAAGAATTTCCCACAGCTGTGATCCACACAGTCAAAAGTTTTAGTGCAGTCAATGAAGCAGAAGTTTTTCTGGAATTCCCTTGCTTTTTTTTTTTTGATGATCCAATGAATGTTGGCAATTTTAACTCTGCTTCCCCTACCTTTTTTTCAATCCAGCTTGCACATCTGAAATTTTTCAGTTTATGTACTGGTGAACTCTAGCTTGAAAGATTATGAGCATAAACTTACTATCATGTGAAATGATCGCAACTGTACAGTAGTTTGAACATTCTTTGGCATTGCCCTTCTTTGGGATTGGAATGAAAAGTGACCTCTTCCAGTCCTGTGGCCACTGTTAACTTTTCCAAATTTGCTGGCATATTAAGTGCAGCACTTTTAACATATCATCTTTTAGAATTTGAAATAGCTCAGCTGGAATTCCATCACTCCACTAGCTTTGCTTGCAGTAATGTTTCCTAAGGCCCACTTGACTTCACATTCCAGGATGTCTGGGTCTAGGTAGTGACCACACCATCCTGGTTATCCCAGTTATTAAGACATTTTTTGTGTAGTTCTTCTGTGTTTTCTTGCCACTTCTTCTTAACCTCTTCTACTTTTGTTAGGTCCTTGCCATTTCTGTCCTTTACTGTGCCCACCTTCGCATTATCTGTTCCCTTGATATCTCCAATTTTCTTGAAGAGATCTCTAGTCTTTCCTGTTCTGTTGTTTTCTTCTACTCTTTTGCATTGTTCATTTATAAAGACCTTCTTATCCCTCCTTGCTATTCTCTGATTCTCTGGATTGAGTTGGGTGTATCTTTCTCTTTTTCCCTTGATCTTCATTTCCCTTCTTTCCTATGTGTAAAGCCTCCTCAGACAACTACTTTGTCTTCTCGCATTTCTTTAGGATTGTTTTGGTCACTGTCTCCTATACAGTATTATGAATCTCTGTCCATAGTTCACCTATAATAGTATAATAAAGTGTAGGCTTGGTTTGTACCATTTCTCTTGTCTATGAATCCTTGTCAGGCTCCTCTGTCCATGGGATTTTCCAGGCAAGAATACTGGAGTGGGTCTCCCTGCCCTTCTCCAGGGAATCTGCCTTACCCAGGGATTGAATCTGAGCTTCCTGCATTGTAGGCAGATTCTTTACCATCAAAGCCACAAGGGAAGCCCACTGACTAACACTTGGTTTGGACCATTTCTCTTGCCTATTAATCCTATGGTTTATAAAACTGCCTACTGAGCAGCTGGAGTGAAGTATAAGTTGGTGTGGATAATCTGCAAATAAGCATAACAAAGAATGGGTCTGGGCCTACACTCTTCAATTTGATATGTTTCATGTATTAGAGTTCATGCCATATAATGACGCTAACTAAAAGCAATAAATTACATATTGGCCTTTAAAGTGATAACAGGATAAGATTTGCTTCTCTGGAGGTTGAGAATGCCGAAGTCTCTTAAAACAAAACACACTGAATACCATATATTCTGCCAGTCTTTAGCATCATTTTCTATAGTATTCAGTGTTTATAATAGTTATTCTATGTCACTGAGAATATAATATCTTCTTGCTTTTTCATTTTTGTCTATTCTATGAGATCCTCCAGTATTTAATTAATAATTGGCAAAAATTTAACCAATATATTCAATTATTCATATTCTGACTATGAGGTAGCCCAAAGGGTATTAATAGACTGGTATAATGTTTTTAACCTACTATTTCTCCAGATCTTTCATATGCATATAAATGTATAATATATATATATACATAAAGGCTGTGAAGTCATCCATAGACCTGATATAATTTAATGGTACCAAACATCATGATGAGTATTAAAATTTGCTTCTTATAGGGGTTAAACATTTCTTCTATTGCAGATAGAGGTACAGTCATCCTAAGTTTAAGATCCTTATACTCAAAGCTATGATTTTCCCAGTCACCATATATGGATTAAGAGTCAGACCATAGAGAAGACTGAGCACCAAGAAATTTTAAAAGGTTATAGCCTCCTCAGACAACTACTTTGTCTTCTCGCATTTCTTTAGGATTGTTTTGGTCACTGTCTCCTATACAGTATTATGAATCTCTGTCCATAGTTCACCTATAATAGTATAATAAAGTGTAGGCTTGGTTTGTACCATTTCTCTTGTCTATGAATCCTTGTCAGGCTCCTCTGTCCATGGGATTTTCCAGGCAAGAATACTGGAGTGGGTCTCCCTGCCCTTCTCCAGGGAATCTGCCTTACCCAGGGATTGAATCTGAGCTTCCTGCATTGTAGGCAGATTCTTTACCATCAAAGCCACAAGGGAAGCCCACTGACTAACACTTGGTTTGGACCATTTCTCTTGCCTATTAATCCTATGGTTTATAAAACTGCCTACTGAGCAGCTGGAGTGAAGTATAAGTTGGTGTGGATAATCTGCAAATAAGCATAACAAAGAATGGGTCTGGGCCTACACTCTTCAATTTGATATGTTTCATGTATTAGAGTTCATGCCATATAATGACGCTAACTAAAAGCAATAAATTACATATTGGCCTTTAAAGTGATAACAGGATAAGATTTGCTTCTCTGGAGGTTGAGAATGCCGAAGTCTCTTAAAACAAAACACACTGAATACCATATATTCTGCCAGTCTTTAGCATCATTTTCTATAGTATTCAGTGTTTATAATAGTTATTCTATGTCACTGAGAATATAATATCTTCTTGCTTTTTCATTTTTGTCTATTCTATGAGATCCTCCAGTATTTAATTAATAATTGGCAAAAATTTAACCAATATATTCAATTATTCATATTCTGACTATGAGGTAGCCCAAAGGGTATTAATAGACTGGTATAATGTTTTTAACCTACTATTTCTCCAGATCTTTCATATGCATATAAATGTATAATATATATATATACATAAAGGCTGTGAAGTCATCCATAGACCTGATATAATTTAATGGTACCAAACATCATGATGAGTATTAAAATTTGCTTCTTATAGGGGTTAAACATTTCTTCTATTGCAGATAGAGGTACAGTCATCCTAAGTTTAAGATCCTTATACTCAAAGCTATGATTTTCCCAGTCACCATATATGGATTAAGAGTCAGACCATAGAGAAGACTGAGCACCAAAGAATTGATAGCTTTGAACTGTGGTGTTGGAGAAGGCTCTTGAGAGTCCCATGGACTGCAAGATCAAAACAGTAAACCCTAAAGGAAATTCACCCTGAATATTCATTGGAAGGATTGATGCTGACACTTAAGCTCCAATACTTTGGCCACCTGATGTAAAGAGCCAACTCACTGGAAAGGACCCTGATGTTGGGAAAAATAGAAGGCAAAAAGAGAAGGGGATGACAGAGGATGAGATAGTTGGATGGCATCACTGAGTCAATGAACAGGAGTTTGAGTAAGCTCTGGAAGATGGTGAAGGACAGGGAAGCCTGGCGGGCTGCAGTCCATTGGTTTGCAAAGAGTCAGCCATGACTGAGTGACTGAACTGAACTGAACTAAAGTTTAAAGCTAGGTTTTAGTCAAATTTGAAATTAAAAACAAAATGACTTGGTAAACTATCCTAACCACAATTGGTACTCTTATGGCCTTAGACCATTTTTAATAATAAGTCTGTTATGAATATATAATGGCATTAAGCTGAATGTGGAGGGAAGTGGCATTTCCATAACTCTGTTTTAAATGACATCGTTTTTGGTACAGATGCCTGATACAGTTATGAAACACTTTAAGCTGCAGGCACATTCCCTCCATAGAGCTCCTTGTCAAATCATTTTCATCTCAACTTACTTCAGTTGGTACTAGCTATAAAATGTCATTTTAAAATTCACTAATTCTTGCTTTTTCATTTTTGTCTATTCTATGAGATCCTCCAGTATTTAATTAATAATTGGCAAAAATTTAACCAATATATTCAATTATTCATATTCTGACTATGAGGTAGCCCAAAGGGTATTAATAGACTGGTATAATGTTTTTAACCTACTATTTCTCCAGATCTTTCATATGCATATAAATGTATAATATATATATATACATAAAGGCTGTGAAGTCATCCATAGACCTGATATAATTTAATGGTACCAAACATCATGATGAGTATTAAAATTTGCTTCTTATAGGGGTTAAACATTTCTTCTATTGCAGATAGAGGTACAGTCATCCTAAGTTTAAGATCCTTATACTCAAAGCTATGATTTTCCCAGTCACCATATATGGATTAAGAGTCAGACCATAGAGAAGACTGAGCACCAAAGAATTGATAGCTTTGAACTGTGGTGTTGGAGAAGGCTCTTGAGAGTCCCATGGACTGCAAGATCAAAACAGTAAACCCTAAAGGAAATTCACCCTGAATATTCATTGGAAGGATTGATGCTGACACTTAAGCTCCAATACTTTGGCCACCTGATGTAAAGAGCCAACTCACTGGAAAGGACCCTGATGTTGGGAAAAATAGAAGGCAAAAAGAGAAGGGGATGACAGAGGATGAGATAGTTGGATGGCATCACTGAGTCAATGAACAGGAGTTTGAGTAAGCTCTGGAAGATGGTGAAGGACAGGGAAGCCTGGCGGGCTGCAGTCCATTGGTTTGCAAAGAGTCAGCCATGACTGAGTGACTGAACTGAACTGAACTAAAGTTTAAAGCTAGGTTTTAGTCAAATTTGAAATTAAAAACAAAATGACTTGGTAAACTATCCTAACCACAATTGGTACTCTTATGGCCTTAGACCATTTTTAATAATAAGTCTGTTATGAATATATAATGGCATTAAGCTGAATGTGGAGGGAAGTGGCATTTCCATAACTCTGTTTTAAATGACATCGTTTTTGGTACAGATGCCTGATACAGTTATGAAACACTTTAAGCTGCAGGCACATTCCCTCCATAGAGCTCCTTGTCAAATCATTTTCATCTCAACTTACTTCAGTTTCAGATCAAGGATATTTTGCTTGCCTATGCTATAAAATGTCATTTTTAAAAATTCACACCTAAAAACGGCAATATGTAAAACTGAAAAGTATACACATTTTTATTGGAAAATAAAAAAGAAACAAATCAAATCAAATAAAAAGGAAATAAAAAGGATAAATAAAAAGGAAAGAATCAAGATAAGATAATAGTTCTTTCTTTTAAATTTAAAAAATATACATAGAACAGTACAAAGGAATTATTGTCAGAATCTGATTGGAATCCTTATAAACCTGAATGGCAATATTTTTCAGACCTTTATGCCTCATTCTTATCCTTCTCTCTAAGCTTTTTAACAAAGAGATTCTAAAAAAAATTTAAAAGTATACTAGAAGGATATAAAGAAACAGAAAGGCAAATAACAGAAGCAAACACTTTTTTAAGGAATGGGAAGGTAATTGTATATTTTCATAATTTTCTACAAATTTGATACATTTGTAATCTAACACATAAAGGAAAGCTCTCAAATTGCATAATGATATGTGTATACCCATGTGTGTTGAGGGTGCACACATGTGCAGTGAACTCAGCTTGTCTATAGATTGAATTAATTACCATAATTGAAGCTCTAGGGATAAGCTAGAGTCTGTGATTTCCATCAATAGGCATGGATATAATTAACCAATAACTATGGAGGATGTGGTTCTACAAAGTAACAGATCTTTTTTAGCATCTGCCAAAAGCACATCTGTTGTGTTATATTTTATTGGCACACTCTGATTAATGATCCAATACACTTTAAAATACTTGCATGAGATTTGACTTCTATAGGGTTTACATATTTATAAAATCACCGTAATTTCCCTTTCCTTGCTTTGGAAAGTATTTCCTTTGGTCTAATCTATCCAATTGATTGGATAGATATTGCCTTATCTACACACACCCATACTCCTCCCTCTACTCCCATCTATTTTTTTTATTATAATACATATGAACATGGCACAACAAGGACTTTGTCAAAGGCATGCAAGTGTACATATGTCAGAGGTGTTACTATTTCACTACCTATTACCAATTACTACTATTAACCATCAGGTTAGATTTTTGGAATTCCTCAAATTTGCAAGGGGTCATATATACATACAAAACTTTTGTAAACATCATCAATCATTATTTATAGGCAATACACCTGTCATTCAAAACAAAAGCTTTCATCAGGAGTCAAATTTTCTGTGGGTGGTCTGCCTCTTCTCCGAATCCTTCCCTTCTGAGACCTGCTGCTGCTGCTATAAAAGAGGGAAGGGGCAGGGCACAACTTTTGAGACTAACATAGCCCAAGGACACAAAACAAACTGATTAGAATCAAATGGGTCCAAGATGGCAGACAAGTCAACTTCAACGGGACCTTGGTCCTCAAATGACACCTGAATGGCAATATTTTTCAGACCTTTATGCCTCATTCTTATCCTTCTCTCTAAGCTTTTTAACAAAGAGATTCTAAAAAAAATTTAAAAGTATACTAGAAGGATATAAAGAAACAGAAAGGCAAATAACAGAAGCAAACACTTTTTTAAGGAATGGGAAGGTAATTGTATATTTTCATAATTTTCTACAAATTTGATACATTTGTAATCTAACACATAAAGGAAAGCTCTCAAATTGCATAATGATATGTGTATACCCATGTGTGTTGAGGGTGCACACATGTGCAGTGAACTCAGCTTGTCTATAGATTGAATTAATTACCATAATTGAAGCTCTAGGGATAAGCTAGAGTCTGTGATTTCCATCAATAGGCATGGATATAATTAACCAATAACTATGGAGGATGTGGTTCTACAAAGTAACAGATCTTTTTTAGCATCTGCCAAAAGCACATCTGTTGTGTTATATTTTATTGGCACACTCTGATTAATGATCCAATACACTTTAAAATACTTGCATGAGATTTGACTTCTATAGGGTTTACATATTTATAAAATCACCGTAATTTCCCTTTCCTTGCTTTGGAAAGTATTTCCTTTGGTCTAATCTATCCAATTGATTGGATAGATATTGCCTTATCTACACACACCCATACTCCTCCCTCTACTCCCATCTATTTTTTTTATTATAATACATATGAACATGGCACAACAAGGACTTTGTCAAAGGCATGCAAGTGTACATATGTCAGAGGTGTTACTATTTCACTACCTATTACCAATTACTACTATTAACCATCAGGTTAGATTTTTGGAATTCCTCAAATTTGCAAGGGGTCATATATACATACAAAACTTTTGTAAACATCATCAATCATTATTTATAGGCAATACACCTGTCATTCAAAACAAAAGCTTTCATCAGGAGTCAAATTTTCTGTGGGTGGTCTGCCTCTTCTCCGAATCCTTCCCTTCTGAGACCTGCTGCTGCTGCTATAAAAAGAGGGAAGGGGGCAGGGCACAACTTTTGAGACTAACATAGCCCAAGGACACAAAACAAACTGATTAGAATCAAATGGGTCCAAGATGGCAGACAAGTCAACTTCAACGGGACCTTGGTCCTCAAATGACACATTCAGAGGAACCATAACAGTCCCAAGACACCATCAAAAGAACAAGGAGTGGACACTAGCCCAATACCTGGAAATCTCCACCCTTTCTACAGAATAGTTGGAATAATCCTCCCACTCATTAGCATGTGAAATTACCCAGCCCACGAAAACTAACCACACCACAATTTACAACTGCACTTGCCCTGTACCATAGCCCACACTCAGTCTGTGGAGTGTGTGTCTCTCTGAATCTGAATAAATTCACTTTTTACCTATCACTTTGTCTCTCACTGAATTCTTTCTGCAACGAAATATCAAGAATCTGAGCTCCATTAGGTTCTGAACCAGGTACAGTGAATTTTGGCTGGGTTTGAGTCCCAGCCATATGGGTTCAAGTCCCAAGCAGGGTTTTGGCTGGGTTCAAGTCCCAATCTGAGGTAAATGGTTTCACTGCTACTCCTACTACAATGAGAACTACTAGGACTACAACTACTAGTAGGCTGAAGAAACTGATAAGGACAGAGTAGAATAGGTAGGTGGTTGCAGAGTCCTAGTAGGGGATGGTAGGTAGAAGGGAGAAACCTGAGAAAGGTTGGGAGGCCAGTGAGTTGATGATAACTCAGGAGAGCTGCTCCTTGTTCAATAAAGCAAGCAAGGGTATAAACAGCTGATGAAGGAGGAGCTGGCGAAGAAGCAACCAATGATGTATGTCCTGCATCTACATCTACTTGAGGGCAGTGGTCTTCTACCATCCTATATATATGGCTGCCCACTCAATTGAGGGAGAGCAGAGCAGAGCAGAGCTTTCCTGCCTGCCCACTTGCACCTCTTACAAGTACCCTATCTTAATAAATCCTCTTCTTGCTTGTCACTCTGCCTCTCGCTGAATTTCGTCTGCGTTGAGAAATGAAGAACCTGAGCCTCAGTGGGTCCAGACATTGGGTGAGTGCTGGATTAAGTCCTGGCCACGTGGGTTCAAGTCCCAGACAGGGTTTTGGCCAGGATTGAGTCCTGACTATGTGGATTCAAGCCCAAAGCAGGGTTTTGGCTGGGGTTAAGCCTTAGGCACATGGGTTTGAGTCCCAAACCAAGCTTTGGCTAGGTTCAAGCCCCAGTCACATGGGTTCAAGGGTTTTGGCTGGAATTCAAGATCCAGCCACGTGGGTTCAAGTCCCAAGCAGCGTTCGATCTGGTCTGGGCCCTGGGTTTAAGTCTCAAATTGAGGTAAAACCCTTTCAAAACTGAGTGTTAGAGAGGTAATTCTGCCATTTCCGTGTTGCTGTGCATGCTAAGCCCCTTCAGTCACCTTTGACTCACTGTGACCCCATGGACTGTAGCCCACCAGTAGCCCCCTGGACTGTCCATGGTGTTCTACAGGCAAGAATACTGGGGTGGGCTGTCATGCTCCCCTCCAGTGGATCTTCCTGACCCAGGGATCAAACCCGGGTCTCCTGCATTGGTAAGTTCTTTACCACTAGTGCCACTTGGACCAGGTTCATTTGCAGGATTCCCAGCAAATCAAATGCTGAGACACCAAGTTTCATCACAGAGAAAAGGTTTGTTTACTCATGAGGCACCACTTGAGGAGACAGGAGAACAAATCTCAAGTCTACCTCCCCAGGAGGCTTTGGATCTCTATGAGATACGGCTGAGGCATGAAGAACTTGGGGGAAAGGTGATAACAAATAAAAACAGGCAAGATAATCTTTATTTTTCTCAGGGGCAACTAATGTCCCCTTCTTCCTATGGGGGCTGTTTGGAAATAGCATCATTAATATGTACTGAGGGTGGAGTTTTTGCCTCTTTGATGTGAAAAGGTCACCAGCTGGACACTTTTGTGTGCCTAGTTAGCGGGTTGTCCCAACCAGTCGTGATCAGCTTATTTAAACTGTATGAAGCTAACTCCAACTTCTTGGAAAACTGCCTGGACAAACATATTGCTTAGGCTCTATGACGCTACAGAACATGCAATTTTTTGTTAAAAAAAGAAAACAGTTAAAGTGAGTTTGAGTAATGAAGGCAGTTTAGAGTTTATTATTTATTAAGAAAGTTATTATTTAATGAGTCTAACTGGTGATTACCCTCAATTTCACCAGTAAAAGAACATTAGTATAATGTTAATTTAATTTTAATATTTAAAAATGTTTGTTTCTTCAATTCCAAGTCATTCTTAACATGAGCATAATTTCATTGAGACAAATCTATTTAGATAAGTATATTTCCTTTCCAAATTGAAGTTAAGAACTGGATAGAAAAATAAGAGGCAAAAGGTATAATTTTACATGTAAACAGTCAAATTTGGGGTATGTAGATATGATCAAGACTAAATTCAAGCATTTTGATTGGTTGTAAGCCTATGATACAATAATAATTACCAGTAAATTAATGTATTATGTTTTTTTGCAGCCAATAATAAAATTGTCCTTATGGATGAGGAGATCAAGAATGTTCTTTTTGAATTAGTGATAAAATCATGTTAAGAAGGATGTTTAGATCCTTTTGTCTGTGCGCATGTGGTCACAGATGACTTAGTAGTGAGACAAATTGAAAAAACATATAGATACAAATAAATGAGTAAGACAGTATTGCTTATATTTTATTAACTGAAAGAAAAAGCATGCTATGAAAAACTCTTCAGAAGAGTGGGTGGGTCTGTTTTGGATGGTGGATTATAATAAAGTAGTGAAATCACTGAATAAAAGATAATTACTGTAGGCCCCATCTCTTTTGCCAGGGAGGGAAGTAGATATGAAAACTCTTGCACAGTAATAATCCTAGGGATGTGGAAAAGTCATAATGTTCATTAGGAATTAAAATACTGTCCATATTCCTATCTAAAGACAATGGATTTATTTTCAGTTCATATTCATTATAAAAGTTAATATCTTCCTGGAGAAACCCATAACTTGTGGCAGGATAGTTTTTTGAAATACTATTCGATTTTATGCTCTCTTTTTCTCCCGTATCTCCTTTAAAGAAGCTGACTAGAACCTACTTTGCCTCTTTACGCAGGGATTGTTTATAGGCATAAGCAGAAACTACTAGAAGAAAAAGTCAGGCTTGTTGCCATATTTTGTAAAAGTGAAAGTCTGAGGAGAAAAGGAGAGTATGAATTGGAGACCTGGAGAAATGACTACTGGAGGTCAGGAGATCCTAGGACCCGGAAGAAAGCCTAATTCATCAACTTTTGGGTTATGATATTCTGTAGGATGCCCTGAGGAGGTATCCAGATCTCAGAGAAAACTGCTGTGTGGTATGCATATGTGTACTGCATGCATAAGGCATTTCCATCCCAGCAACAACCTTTGTGCAAAGAGAAATTGAGCTAAAAGAGATCTCTGTACAATTGGATAATGAGTATAACATTATCAGTATCAGTAGATGAAAATTGGAGTTCATATTGTTCTCTTTTATTCCCTTTTTCCTTTTTTGAGGGCAAAGGGATAAGGTAGAAGGAAAAAAAAGGAAAGGATATCGCATAAGTCTCTAGGAAGGAAAAAGTCCCTTTTAGGACTGAAATTGAATGTCCTCTTATTCAATGAGATAGAAGCTTGGAATTAAATTTAAGTAGATTTAATGCATATAAAAAATAACTTTTTAAACAATTTTTTATGACTGAGTTTGAGACATATTAACTTTAATATTAGTTTATTAAACTAGCTGCAATGGGGCAGATGGTATCCTGCAGAGGATAGTGAGATAGAGTATAGCCATGCATGAAGAGATTCCAAAAGCTACCGGGTAAAAGCCAACTATTTTTTTAATTGGGTTGGAAGTCTTTCTTATATATTTAAAAAAATTTTGGACTCTTATTATCGACTTTTTGTTTATTTATTTTCATCCATCTTTATTCTTCAGCCTGTGTGGGCCTCCCATTGCAGTGGCCTCTTTCCTTGCAGAGCACTGGCTTGTAATTGGACACACCATTCCAGCTGCTCCATGGCACTTGGGATCTTCCTCACCCAGGGATCGAACCAGCACCCCTTGCATTTCAAGGCAGACTCATTACCCACTGGATCACCAGAGAAGCCTAAAGTCAACTTTTAAAATATACTTTCTACTGATCCTATTCATGAAGTTTCTTAATCAGGGGAAGATTAATAAGCACAGAGTGAGGAACCTGTGACCATACTAAGGTTCTTTCAGGGAAAGAAAATGTCTGTCATTGTTAACATGAAATGCATAGAACAGAATTAGCTGAACCTGAGATTTCAAGATGTTATAGATCATATCATGTTGTATAAAGAATTTCTTTTCCCATGTCTCTTTAAAGAATTCTTCATTGGTTTCTTAGTGAGATATACTTGGAAGAGCTTTCATACTTTATCAAATAGAAATGAACATAACATTATCAGTATCAGTAGATGAAAATTGGAGTTCATATTGTTCTCTTTTATTCCCTTTTCCTTTTTGAGGGCAAAGGGATAAGGTAGAAGGAAAAAAAAGGAAAGGATATCGCATAAGTCTCTAGGAAGGAAAAAGTCCCTTTTAGGACTGAAATTGAATGTCCTCTTATTCAATGAGATAGAAGCTTGGAATTAAATTTAAGTAGATTTAATGCATATAAAAAATAACTTTTTAAACAATTTTTTATGACTGAGTTTGAGACATATTAACTTTAATATTAGTTTATTAAACTAGCTGCAATGGGGCAGATGGTATCCTGCAGAGGATAGTGAGATAGAGTATAGCCATGCATGAAGAGATTCCAAAAGCTACCGGGTAAAAGCCAACTATTTTTTTAATTGGGTTGGAAGTCTTTCTTATATATTTAAAAAAATTTTGGACTCTTATTATCGACTTTTTGTTTATTTATTTTCATCCATCTTTATTCTTCAGCCTGTGTGGGCCTCCCATTGCAGTGGCCTCTTTCCTTGCAGAGCACTGGCTTGTAATTGGACACACCATTCCAGCTGCTCCATGGCACTTGGGATCTTCCTCACCCAGGGATCGAACCAGCACCCCTTGCATTTCAAGGCAGACTCATTACCCACTGGATCACCAGAGAAGCCTAAAGTCAACTTTTAAAATATACTTTCTACTGATCCTATTCATGAAGTTTCTTAATCAGGGGAAGATTAATAAGCACAGAGTGAGGAACCTGTGACCATACTAAGGTTCTTTCAGGGAAAGAAAATGTCTGTCATTGTTAACATGAAATGCATAGAACAGAATTAGCTGAACCTGAGATTTCAAGATGTTATAGATCATATCATGTTGTATAAAGAATTTCTTTTCCCATGTCTCTTTAAAGAATTCTTCATTGGTTTCTTAGTGAGATATACTTGGAAGAGCTTTCATACTTTATCAAATAGAAATGAACATAAATACTATTATGTTTCTACCTTATGGTATAGATTTAGTGATTCTAATTATTGTTGTTGCTATTTAGTTGCTCAGTCATGTCTGATTTTTTGCGACTCCATGGACTACAGCACGCCAGGCTTCCCGGTCCCTAACCATCTCGGAGTTTGCTCAAACTCATGTCCATTGAGTCAATGATGCCATCCAACCATCTCATCCTCTGTCCCCCTTTTCTCCTCCTGCTCTCAATCTTTCCCAGTATCAGGGTCTTTTCCAATGAGCTGGCTCTTTGCATCTGGTGGCCAAAACATTGGAGTTTCAGTTCAGCATCAGTCTTTCCAATGAATATTCAGGGTTGATTTCCTTTAGGATTGTCTGATTTGATCTCCTTGCTGTCCAAGGGACTCTCAAGAGTATTCTTCTGTCATAAACAAAGTTAATTCTAATCAGCTGAATCATATTACATATTCTTATTTGAAGCCAATCCCTCTATTTGGGGGTCAAGTCCAATCTCTTACCTAAAAACCACTGCTCAAACAAGTCTCCCTTTCCTTCTTACATCATTGATGTTCTCCCTTCTCCAAAGGATTATTCCTTAAACTTAAACAGCTTAAAAAATCAAATAGCCAAATGAACAAAACAAAATGAAATAAAAAATTCTCCTGTGCTTATATCCCCACCTCCTCCCCCAAGTGCTGTATTAATTCTCAGTTCCTACTTGCAACAAAAGTCCTTGAATTCATTGCCTCTCCTGTTTTTAATTACTTTTGTCCCATTCTCTCTTAAATCCATTCCTATTTAATTTTTGCCTCGATAACTCTTTGCTCTTGCAAGAATACCAAGCACTTATGTAATATTAAATTTATTAGTCTACTCTTAGCCTTTATTTCACTTGACCAGGCAGTAGGATTTGACACAGCTGATCACATCTCCTTTCTGATGCTTTTTTCTCTTGGCTTCCAGTACACCACTGTCTCAGTTTCACTTTTTCCTAGGACATTCTTTCTCCGTCTTCTCTGCTTTTTCTTAACATACTAGGCATTGTCTCACTCGAGGACTTTTTCAGTATCTTTCCACCTAATCAGATTACTTTCCTCAGATATTCACATTAATGCCTTCAACTTCTTGGAACTCTTGGTATCTTATCTCAGTCAAGGTAAAAATCTACTTACCCTCCTTTATTTTCTGTTCCATAAAACTTCTTACCATCTAACTATATGAGTTATCTCATTGTCATTTTTACTTTCTCATATCTGCTTCCCTTTTCTAGGATTTAAGTTCTATGAGGGAAAAATCCAATGTCTTGCATACTCTTCTGGCCCTGCTGATACATGTGGGCTACCTCTTGCAGCTCATTTGGAGTCATACTTCCTTATCTATCATATTGTACTGCATTAATCAGGGTTATCCAGAGAAACAGAACCAATATTCATTGATTCATATGTGCATTATAGACTATTCTATATATATATACATATACATATAGACACACATACATATATATATATATGTATATATAAACAGCTTTGATAGTTATATATTCATAATTATACCTATTATGCTGAATCTGAAGCTATAATACTTTGGCCACCTGATGTGAAGAGATGACTCACTGCAAAGACCCTGATGTTGGCAAAAATAGAAGGCAGAAAGAGAAGGGGATGACAGAGAATGAAATGGCTAGACAACATCACTGAGTCAATGGACATGAGTTTGAGTAAGCTCCAGGAGATGGTGAAGGAGAGGGAAGCCTGGCATGCTGCAGTCCATGGGATTACAAAGAGTCAGACATGACTAAGTGACTGAACTGAATATTATACCTTCCCTGGTGGCACAGATGATAAAAAAAATCCACCTGCAATGCAGGAGCACCAGGTTCAACCCCTGGGTTGGGAATATCCTCTAGAGAAGAGAATGGTTACCTTGAGACTTCTATGGACAGAGGAGCCTGGCAGGCTTCAGTAGACACAGTTGCAAACACACACAACAAAATGACTAATTTATACTTACAGATAGCTATAGAGAGACACACATATAAATATATGCATGTTATGAACAGGTTTATTATATGGCATTAGATCATGCTATTATGGAAGATGAGAAGCTCCACAATCTGTCATCTGTACACTATAAACCCAGGAAAACTTGTGTTATATTTCCACCTAAGTCTGAAGGCCAGACAACCAAGAGTAGTGATGATGTAAGCTCCAGTCTGAGGACTGTAGAAGGTTAACATCCCAGTTCAATCAACCAGGCAGAAAAAGAGACTGAACTCTCCTTTACTTTGCCTTTTGTTCTGTCCAGCCTCCCAACAGATTTTCTGGTGCCTATCCATACTGGAAAGGGAAATTTGCTTTTCTCAGTCTACTGATTCAGATGCTAATCTCATCTAGAAACACTGTTTAGCAAAATGTCTGGGCAAATGCTTTGCCTGTGATTCAGGCAAGTTGGCATGTAAAATTAACCATCACATAGACCAACACTTCTCTAGTCAGGTTATGTTGGCCTACATGGCAAGGGTTGAGGGCACATTCTAAAGGGGATGGTGCTGCAAGGAAAACTGGAGTTTCCTGATTTTCAGATGCACCAACCCAGGTATATCCATTCCATGTGTCAAGTTTCCATCTCTTTTAATCATCATTGCAGACTTGCTTTGGTTACAAGTTTGACTTGCTTTGGAGTTCTGGTATTTTAATGTTTAGGCTATTGGGAACATACCAGCTATCTCTACCTACCAGTTAGAGCAGATGAGAACATTTTTATATAGTCACACAGTAGGCATTGTAGCTTTTCACACTAAACTCTCACTCTTGTTATCTTTCCCAAAGGTTAATTGAGTTTAGCAGCAGCCATTCAATTTGACAGATGTAGTTTCTGTTTTCTCCATATTTCAAATCTGTGACATATTATACTAGCTAATGAATTAATGTCCACTGGTCTATCATTCCACTTTAATGCAGGAGCACCAGGTTCAACCCCTGGGTTGGGAATATCCTCTAGAGAAGAGAATGGTTACCTTGAGACTTCTATGGACAGAGGAGCCTGGCAGGCTTCAGTAGACACAGTTGCAAACACACACAACAAAATGACTAATTTATACTTACAGATAGCTATAGAGAGACACACATATAAATATATGCATGTTATGAACAGGTTTATTATATGGCATTAGATCATGCTATTATGGAAGATGAGAAGCTCCACAATCTGTCATCTGTACACTATAAACCCAGGAAAACTTGTGTTATATTTCCACCTAAGTCTGAAGGCCAGACAACCAAGAGTAGTGATGATGTAAGCTCCAGTCTGAGGACTGTAGAAGGTTAACATCCCAGTTCAATCAACCAGGCAGAAAAAGAGACTGAACTCTCCTTTACTTTGCCTTTTGTTCTGTCCAGCCTCCCAACAGATTTTCTGGTGCCTATCCATACTGGAAAGGGAAATTTGCTTTTCTCAGTCTACTGATTCAGATGCTAATCTCATCTAGAAACACTGTTTAGCAAAATGTCTGGGCAAATGCTTTGCCTGTGATTCAGGCAAGTTGGCATGTAAAATTAACCATCACATAGACCAACACTTCTCTAGTCAGGTTATGTTGGCCTACATGGCAAGGGTTGAGGGCACATTCTAAAGGGGATGGTGCTGCAAGGAAAACTGGAGTTTCCTGATTTTCAGATGCACCAACCCAGGTATATCCATTCCATGTGTCAAGTTTCCATCTCTTTTAATCATCATTGCAGACTTGCTTTGGTTACAAGTTTGACTTGCTTTGGAGTTCTGGTATTTTAATGTTTAGGCTATTGGGAACATACCAGCTATCTCTACCTACCAGTTAGAGCAGATGAGAACATTTTTATATAGTCACACAGTAGGCATTGTAGCTTTTCACACTAAACTCTCACTCTTGTTATCTTTCCCAAAGGTTAATTGAGTTTAGCAGCAGCCATTCAATTTGACAGATGTAGTTTCTGTTTTCTCCATATTTCAAATCTGTGACATATTATACTAGCTAATGAATTAATGTCCACTGGTCTATCATTCCACTTTTACCCTTAATAAAAAATTTAATAATCATATCATTACCATTGTCAAGGGTTATCCAAGCTCCACTTACCAGTGATGGGATCCTCATTACCAGTAAGGTAGTAGATGATGTGGTTCCAAAATCCCACCATCATCTCTGTTTTCTTGGACTATGTGCAGTACCAACTGTTACTAGGTGGAAGTTATGGGAGATGATCCCTTGGAAGCAGGTTGAGTTGTAAATGAGCATGCCAGAGCATTATTATGGAGTGCTTTTGGAATCACATCTGTAAGAGAGGACAGAAAGAAGCAGGCTTAGACTGAGGGAGAAGTTAGGCTGCATGCAGTCTCAGAGGCCTCATCCACCCTCCACAGGGAGTTCTGAATCTGGAACAGCACTATGAGTTTCACAAGCTAGGATAAGCAGCCAGCCTTTTGACCCATGTTAGCCAATCATTGTACTTTGGAAGAGAGCATGACCTTGGGTGACTCTAACTAAGGCAATTGAGAAGACTGATGTTTTGGAGCCATTTCCTGTCTGTATTCTAAGCAACTGGAAGAATGAATCCTTTGATCTTCAATAGGGATCTGTAATGCTTTCTATTTCAGGTTTTCTCAGAATTAGTACATATAATTCAAAAAATACTGCATGGTATGACTGGTATATTGAATTTTCTCAATGTCTTGCTGTTGAATATGTGACTTTTTGGTTGCACCTAGTCAATATACTGTTTCCAGATAGATTAGTACATTCTCTGTATAAATAATAACTTACAATTAGCACATAGCTTGAGAACACTACCAAGTATAGGAACATGGTTAGTGTTCAGTTTGGCCAAGAAAAATCTTAAAAAACAAAACAAAACAAAAAATTCCAGAGGCTTAGGGAGATTACACTTAACTAAAGGTTGAACGGTAGAATCAGGGGCAATTTCATGGCAGAAACAATCAACTAAAAAAAAAGAAACTCAAATTGAATTTGAGTTCTTAATGATACCTACAAACTACTTAATAATTTTATTAGGACTAAGTTCAGCAAACATCAGGGTGTGGAGTATGGGTATGAAATACAATTGAAGAGTTTCATCAGGAGATTAAGAAGACAAAAGCTGGGAAAGTGAAAGTTGATTACAGTCCAGAAAACTGAGAAGGTTAAGTAAATTAGAATGATAAATTTAGTATGTTCTACTAGTTCTGTGATATGACAATTACTGTGCAAGAAAAGAGTCCTATGGCCAGGAAAATTTAGAATAAACTGATTTAAGTGAAATTAAAGTGATTTTTTTGAGTGTAAAGTTTTCTTAAAGACTGACTGAAAGATTCTGATGCACTGTATTACTTTGAGGTTTTTAAGAGGAAGGTAACAAAATCAGATCAAATGCACAAAACAGATTAATTTTGGCTAAAAATACATAAATAAATCATCTGTAAAGGCTAAAAAGTAATGGAGGAGGATAAGAGCATTCAACTCCCTTATGAGAGGTGAGAGGAAACAAAGTAGGATTAGGTTCAAAGAGCTTCAGACTGTAGCACAGTTCACACAAAGACTTGACTAGAGAATGAAGAGGTCCTAGAAAAGAAAACTGTTCATCAGCAGAATCCTACAGTGGGTCACAATGGTCCATCTCTAGAATTCAATCTCAGCCACAGGCTGAGCTCAGTCCTGGGGCAGGTTTGACTCTGAAACGAATTGAGAAGACTGATGTTTTGGAGCCATTTCCTGTCTGTATTCTAAGCAACTGGAAGAATGAATCCTTTGATCTTCAATAGGGATCTGTAATGCTTTGTATTTCAGGTTTTCTCAGAATTAGTACATATAATTCAAAAATACTGCATGGTATGACTGGTATATTGAATTTTCTCAATGTCTTGCTGTTGAATATGTGACTTTTTGGTTGCACCTAGTCAATATACTGTTTCCAGATAGATTAGTACATTCTCTGTATAAATAATAACTTACAATTAGCACATAGCTTGAGAACACTACCAAGTCTAGGAACATGGTTAGTGTCCATCTCGGCCAAGAAAAATCTTCAAAAACAAAACAACACAAAAATTCCAGAGGCTTAGGAGATTACACTTAACTAAAGGTTGAACGGTAGAATCAGGGGCAATTTCATGGCAGAAACAATCAACTAAAAAGAAACTCAAATTGAATTTGAGTTCTTAATGATACCTACAAACTACTTAATAATTTTATTAGGACTAAGTTCAGCAAACATCAGGGTGTGGAGTATGGGTATGAAATACAATTGAAGAGTTTCATCAGGAGATTAAGAAGACAAAAGCTGGGAAAGTGAAAGTTGATTACAGTCCAGAAAACTGAGAAGGTTAAGTAAATTAGAATGATAAATTTAGTATGTTCTACTAGTTCTGTGATATGACAATTACTGTGCAAGAAAAGAGTCCTATGGCCAGGAAAATTTAGAATAAACTGATTTAAGTGAAATTAAAGTGATTTTTTTGAGTGTAAAGTTTTCTTAAAGACTGACTGAAAGATTCTGATGCACTGTATTACTTTGAGGTTTTTAAGAGGAAGGTAACAAAATCAGATCAAATGCACAAAACAGATTAATTTTGGCTAAAAATACATAAATAAATCATCTGTAAAGGCTAAAAAGTAATGGAGGAGGATAAGAGCATTCAACTCCCTTATGAGAGGTGAGAGGAAACAAAGTAGGATTAGGTTCAAAGAGCTTCAGACTGTAGCACAGTTCACACAAAGACTTGACTAGAGAATGAAGAGGTCCTAGAAAAGAAAACTGTTCATCAGCAGAATCCTACAGTGGGTCACAATGGTCCATCTCTAGAATTCAATCTCAGCCACAGGCTGAGCTCAGTCCTGGGGCAGGTTTGACTCTGAAACGAACACTGCAATGGATGTGAAGGAGTGGTAAGTGGGGGCTCTCAGTCCATTGTCTCTGCTCTGGCTGGATCTTTTGAAAGGAGATTTGAGTGGCCACACTTCCATGACCACCACATATGCTAAAAATACGCGGATATGTTACGAATTTAAAAGAAAGGCACACAGGAAGCTCTTTGCAAATTCTTGTTTAGCAGCAGAGCCCTTATAAAACCAGTGTTCTGTGACTTGAACATCTGGTAGAGAGAAGAGTAAATTGTGCTATTTCTATTGGGAATAATATATAAGAAAAGCCACTGGTCAGATTTTTACTGACCACAAAAATATATGAAAATAGATTTTGTCACCAAAATACAACTGCATATTATGGATTAGGAATCCCTTCTGATATAATGGTAAAAGAGTGAAAACATTTAACAAGCCCATTTCAGAATTTCAAATCCTGCATTACATGATGACATCTTCCTGCCTAGACACTTTTTCTTCCCAAATATTCATATGTACCATTTTTTCCCCACTCTCTTCTTAACTGTGACTTTGCTTCTAAGAATCCTTGATTCCCTGGCTTATAATTGTGGCAGTCACAACAATGCACTTATAAGATTCCCAGCTGTAAGGTGGACTTTTGGCTGAAAGCCCCAGCTGCACCCTCTGCACACTGTCTACCCATCCCCACCCCTTCTCTGGTCTGATTGATTCCTCTTCCTACTGCCTTTCTAAACATGACCTCTTATCCTAGCAGGATGCTTTGTGCAGAAACTTTCCATCATCCGGACAAACGTGCTCAGTTTCTCTTCTGAAACTCTGGCTGTCCTGTCCTGCTTTCATTTCTCTCTCAAAAGCATTTGCTTCAGACATTTGCATAAAATCAGATAGCACAGTTCACACAAAGATTTTTGAGAGGTGAGAGGAAACAAAGTAGGATTAGGTTCAAAGAGCTTCAGACTGTAGCACAGTTCACACAAAGACTTGACTAGAGAATGAAGAGGTCCTAGAAAAGAAAACTGTTCATCAGCAGAATCCTACAGTGGGTCACAATGGTCCATCTCTAGAATTCAATCTCAGCCACAGGCTGAGCTCAGTCCTGGGGCAGGTTTGACTCTGAAACGAACACTGCAATGGATGTGAAGGAGTGGTAAGTGGGGGCTCTCAGTCCATTGTCTCTGCTCTGGCTGGATCTTTTGAAAGGAGATTTGAGTGGCCACACTTCCATGACCACCACATATGCTAAAAATACGCGGATATGTTACGAATTTAAAAGAAAGGCACACAGGAAGCTCTTTGCAAATTCTTGTTTAGCAGCAGAGCCCTTATAAAACCAGTGTTCTGTGACTTGAACATCTGGTAGAGAGAAGAGTAAATTGTGCTATTTCTATTGGGAATAATATATAAGAAAAGCCACTGGTCAGATTTTTACTGACCACAAAAATATATGAAAATAGATTTTGTCACCAAAATACAACTGCATATTATGGATTAGGAATCCCTTCTGATATAATGGTAAAAGAGTGAAAACATTTAACAAGCCCATTTCAGAATTTCAAATCCTGCATTACATGATGACATCTTCCTGCCTAGACACTTTTTCTTCCCAAATATTCATATGTACCATTTTTTCCCCACTCTCTTCTTAACTGTGACTTTTTCTTCTAAGAATCCTTGATTCCCTGGCTTATAATTGTGGCAGTCACAAAAATGCACTTATAAGATTCCCAGCTGTAAGGTGGACTTTTGGCTGAAAGCCCCAGCTGCACCCTCTGCACACTGTCTACCCATCCCCACCCCTTCTCTGGTCTGATTGATTCCTCTTCCTACTGCCTTTCTAAACATGACCTCTTATCCTAGCAGGATGCTTTGTGCAGAAACTTTCCATCATCCGGACAAACGTGCTCAGTTTCTCTTCTGAAACTCTGGCTGTCCTGTCCTGCTTTCATTTCTCTCTCAAAAGCATTTGCTTCAGTACATTTCTTGCATCTCTAATTCCATATCAGTGTCTGCGTTTCAGAGGATCCAAAATAAAGGTCACACAAATTCAAATTCTCTAACATTTTTTTTTTTTTTTATTTTTCTTTATTTATCTTTTGGAGGGTGGGCTGGGGAGGGAGGTGGATGGGTGGGCCACTTCTATTGGTCTTTCATTTATCCATTTTCATCCGTCTTTGTTCTTTGGCTCTTGTGGGCCTCCCATCGCGGTGGCCACTGTCGTCGCAGAGCACCGGCTTTGGGCACACGCGCCCCAGAGCTCTGGCTTGGTAATTGGACACATGGGTCCAGCCGCTCCGTGGCATGTGGGATCTTCCCAGGCCAGGGATCGAACCGGCGCCCCTTGCACTGCAAGGCGGTGTCCTTACCCACTGGACCACCAGGGGAAGCCCTCTCTAACATTTTTTATGGTGTCTCTACATTTCTCATTCTATTCTCTCATTATTTTACCATTATTTTATATTAAAGAACACCTCCTAAAATGAAAGTGTTCATTACTCAGTCAGGTCTAATTCTTTGGAACCCCATGGACTGTAGCCCATCAGGCTCCTCTGTCCATGGAATTCTTCATGCAAAAATACTGGAGTAGGTAGCTATTCTCTTTTCCAGGAATCTTCTCAACCCAGGATTAAACCTGGGACTTCCACATTGTAGGCAGATTCTTTATCTTCTGAGCTACCAGAGAAGCCAAGAAAGAATCCCAAACCTGCTGTTTAGGATTCAAGGGAGCTATTTTTCCTTTGTCTCTGTTTCCATCTGTTAGCTTGGTTTTAAAATAACCTGAAGAAATACTTCAGTGGCGCATGGCAGCTCTTTGACTTGTGCCTCCAATCAGAGTAGATACAGCTTCTCCATTAGACATCTTTGGAACTTGGTTGAATAGCATTATGTCTTGATTATATCTTGATTATTATCTTATCAGGAGATATCAGGAGATTATGAAGACAAAAGCTAGGAAAGTAATAGTTGACTACAGCCCAGAAAATTGAGAAGGTTAAGTAAATTAGAATAATAAACTTAATATGTTCTACTAGTTCTGTGATATGACAATTACTGTGCAAGAAAAGAGTCCTATGGCCAGGAAAATTAAGAATAAACTGATTTAAGTGAAATTAACCTGATTTTTTTTGAGTGTAAAGTTTTCTTAAAGACTGACTGAAAGATTCTGATGCACTGTATTACTTTGAGGTTTTTAAGAGGAAGATTAAAATCAGATCAAATGCACAAAACAGATAATTTTCCTAGGCACAATACTTTTGAAAGTCCTGAGCTCCACACTCCAAAATCAGTGGTCCAGTTTCTCTCACCCCATACATATCCTGAATCCCTAAAACCCAAGCCAGAATTGAGAGTTCAGACATAATCATGTCTAGAACAGAGTGGAGAAAATGACTGAAACAAACTCCAAACTCTGTCCTGAACTAAAGCCCTGTATATATAATTACCTATTGGGTTGTTCTACTTAAATAGTCCAATGAACCAAACTCTCTAACTCTAAAAATGAGCTTGTCATTGCTCTTGACACAAATATGTTTTACCCTTGACATCATTATCTTCAGCAAACCTCATGGACAATGATACCATTAACCTATGAGTAAGAAACCTATGAGTTTCTATGACTCCTTCTGTATTGTGGTCTTTCATTTCCCATCACTCACCATTCTCGTCACTGACCTTTGCATTCATTATTTAGTTTTCCCTTATCTGTCCCTACAACCAGTGTCTCAGGTCCAGCCTCCATCATTATTCACTTGCACCATCTTAAGAAGAGCCTGTTTAATGATTTGCATTTGTTTCCTTCCACCTATTGTCCATATTTTACAAATTTAAACTGTTTACTCTTGGGTTTAAGATCTTTTGATGGCTCTCCTTTACCTAATGACAGGGTCTGAACCCTTTGTAATGGCATCTAAATTCCCTGTAACCAAACCATTATTAATTTTTCTGCTTTATTATTTACTCTTTCTTTTTTCACTAACTTTATGTTTGACTCTCTATTAGTTAAAATGCCATAGATTATGAAGACAAAAGCTAGGAAAGTAATAGTTGACTACAGCCCAGAAAATTGAGAAGGTTAAGTAAATTAGAATAATAAACTTAATATGTTCTACTAGTTCTGTGATATGACAATTACTGTGCAAGAAAAGAGTCCTATGGCCAGGAAAATTAAGAATAAACTGATTTAAGTGAAATTAACCTGATTTTTTTTGAGTGTAAAGTTTTCTTAAAGACTGACTGAAAGATTCTGATGCACTGTATTACTTTGAGGTTTTTAAGAGGAAGATTAAAATCAGATCAAATGCACAAAACAGATAATTTTCCTAGGCACAATACTTTTGAAAGTCCTGAGCTCCACACTCCAAAATCAGTGGTCCAGTTTCTCTCACCCCATACATATCCTGAATCCCTAAAACCCAAGCCAGAATTGAGAGTTCAGACATAATCATGTCTAGAACAGAGTGGAGAAAATGACTGAAACAAACTCCAAACTCTGTCCTGAACTAAAGCCCTGTATATATAATTACCTATTGGGTTGTTCTACTTAAATAGTCCAATGAACCAAACTCTCTAACTCTAAAAATGAGCTTGTCATTGCTCTTGACACAAATATGTTTTACCCTTGACATCATTATCTTCAGCAAACCTCATGGACAATGATACCATTAACCTATGAGTAAGAAACCTATGAGTTTCTATGACTCCTTCTGTATTGTGGTCTTTCATTTCCCATCACTCACCATTCTCGTCACTGACCTTTGCATTCATTATTTAGTTTTCCCTTATCTGTCCCTACAACCAGTGTCTCAGGTCCAGCCTCCATCATTATTCACTTGCACCATCTTAAGAAGAGCCTGTTTAATGATTTGCATTTGTTTCCTTCCACCTATTGTCCATATTTTACAAATTTAAACTGTTTACTCTTGGGTTTAAGATCTTTTGATGGCTCTCCTTTACCTAATGACAGGGTCTGAACCCTTTGTAATGGCATCTAAATTCCCTGTAACCAAACCATTATTAATTTTTCTGCTTTATTATTTACTCTTTCTTTTTTCACTAACTTTATGTTTGAGTGGTCTAGCTGAACTATGTCCAGCTCTGAAATATGACATATTACATCATGCTGTGGAATGTCTGTGCACCATGTTTCTTAAGTTTGGAATGTCTTTCTCCTTCTTATGTTTCTGAAAAATTATTTATAATTTAAGGCTCAATTAAACATCATCACCTTTTTGAAGCACTTTTGTGCTCTCTCTTTAATCCATTAATCTTATAACCTCCTCTCTCCTTTCCTCACTTCATAGAGTTAGGCAATTCAATTTAGCCCTGTCTTTGCCTCTATTAGAACCTCTATATAAAGCCCTCTATAATGAACATTTCTTTAACCATTTACTTCTTGTACTAGGCTATGAGTTTTCTGAAGGCAAGATAAGACATTCATTTTGGTACCAAAATGTGAAGGACTCTGCCTGGAACTTAGAATATGCTTTAAAAGTATGTTGAATAGATAAACTATTCCTTCTATCATATGATTATGCCAAAGAAGACATTGGTTTTATTTCAAGAAAGCTGATTGCCCAATGTAAGAAAAAAGCACAAGGCTTACTGATGAATTTTAATGAAATTCTTTTAATGAAAAGAAAAGGAAAGAAAAATGTAACAAAAAGAACAAATGGTTCTGAAAAATAGGAAACTGTAGGCATTAACATTTTTACAAATGTTTGAATCAAATTATAAAATGCTTCTGGGGGATAATGCCTATAAAGTTTTCAACTTAATTTTCTGTAAAATCAAAGCATTCTTATTAATTCTTATTCTGAATTAATAAGAAGCCTAAAGGATGTGTCTTGTTTTAAATACGTTTGCATGATTTTGATGAGAGGTCTAGTTTTGGCAGGCTAATCTGTGTAATAAATTTCCCACAAATAATTGCGGATCTACTCTTAGCAACCCACAAATAATTGCGGGATCTAAGTGAAAATTTTTTGGCATTTGTTTCCTTCCACCTATTGTCCATATTTTACAAATTTAAACTGTTTACTCTTGGGTTTAAGATCTTTTGATGGCTCTCCTTTACCTAATGACAGGGTCTGAACCCTTTGTAATGGCATCTAAATTCCCTGTAACCAAACCATTATTAATTTTTCTGCTTTATTATTTACTCTTTCTTTTTTCACTAACTTTATGTTTGAGTGGTCTAGCTGAACTATGTCCAGCTCTGAAATATGACATATTACATCATGCTGTGGAATGTCTGTGCACCATGTTTCTTAAGTTTGGAATGTCTTTCTCCTTCTTATGTTTCTGAAAAATTATTTATAATTTAAGGCTCAATTAAACATCATCACCTTTTTGAAGCACTTTTGTGCTCTCTCTTTAATCCATTAATCTTATAACCTCCTCTCTCCTTTCCTCACTTCATAGAGTTAGGCAATTCAATTTAGCCCTGTCTTTGCCTCTATTAGAACCTCTATATAAAGCCCTCTATAATGAACATTTCTTTAACCATTTACTTCTTGTACTAGGCTATGAGTTTTCTGAAGGCAAGATAAGACATTCATTTTGGTACCAAAATGTGAAGGACTCTGCCTGGAACTTAGAATATGCTTTAAAAGTATGTTGAATAGATAAACTATTCCTTCTATCATATGATTATGCCAAAGAAGACATTGGTTTTATTTCAAGAAAGCTGATTGCCCAATGTAAGAAAAAAGCACAAGGCTTACTGATGAATTTTAATGAAATTCTTTTAATGAAAAGAAAAGGAAAGAAAAATGTAACAAAAAGAACAAATGGTTCTGAAAAATAGGAAACTGTAGGCATTAACATTTTTACAAATGTTTGAATCAAATTATAAAATGCTTCTGGGCGATAATGCCTATAAAGTTTTCAACTTAATTTTCTGTAAAATCAAAGCATTCTTATTAATTCTTATTCTGAATTAATAAGAAGCCTAAAGGATGTGTCTTGTTTTAAATACGTTTGCATGATTTTGATGAGAGGTCTAGTTTTGGCAGGCTAATCTGTGTAATAAATTTCCCACAAATAATTGCGGATCTACTCTTAGCAACCAAAATAATAACTAGCCAGAAATGATTAGATTACAATGGATTTTCAAAGGGAAAATTGAGCATACTAATTTTGTCTTGGAATAGTCACGGAATCAAAGTTAGAAGTAAAATATGTTATGAAATAAACATAAGCAGACGTGTCTCAGAATGCACAAGTAAAAAGTAAATAGCGTCAAGGGGAGGAAGGTGAAGACAAATGCATAACAGCAGTGTCAGCACTGAAGGGCAGGATGGACGTGGCCTCTGCAGTCACAGGGGCAGGTCCACAGCTACTCAGAGTGAGGACTAAGGCAAGCATTTCCTTCTACTACATTTTTTAAGGGCAGGAAGAGTTTCCACATTCCTACAATGAGAATTCTGTCTCTCTTAGGTTCCTTCTTTTTCTTAAGTAAAATTCACATAACATAAAATTAACCATTTTATAGTGAACTATTCAGTAGCATTTGGTGTAATCATAATGTTCCACATCTTTATCTAGTTCTAAAACATTTTATCACTTTTAAAAGAAACTCCATATCATTAGGCAGTTCTCCCATTTCTCCCTTTTCCAGAATCTGGCAAGTACTGATTTGTGTTATCTCTGTAGGTTTTCCTATGCTAAATATTTGTTCTGAATGGTTTCATGCAATATGTGACATTTTGTGTCTGGTTTCTTTCATTTAGTATATGTTTTCTAGATTCAACCATGTTGTAACAGGACTTCATTCCTTTTTATGCCTGAATACCATTTTGTGGTAGGTACATACGGTACCACAATTTGCTTATCCCTTCATCAGTTGATGGATATTTGGGTTGTTTTCACCTTTGGACTACTGCAAACTATGCTGCAATGAATAGACATGTACATGTACTTCTTAGGTTTAATCATTTTTTATTCATTTACTCATTCAACAAACACAGTTAGGACTGCGTTGGGATCTGTGTTAGATCTTAGGTATAAAATGATGGATAAAACACGATTCCTACCTTGAAGGAATTCACTGTCTAGTGGTGGGGATGCCACTAAAATCTGGCAAGTTTCAACACCACTTCCTTTTTTATTATTATTATTTTTTAAAGATTTATTTATTTATTTATTTTTGGGCGGGGGTCGGGTTGGGGAGGGAGAGGAGTGGGCGGGTCACTTCTATTGATCTTTCATTTCTCTATTTTCATCTGTCTTTGTTCTTTGGCTCCCGTGGGCCTCCCAACGCGGTGGCGTCTGTCGTTGCAGAGCGCTGGCTCTGGGCGCATGCGCTCCAGAGCTCTGGCTCGGCAATTGGACACATCAGTCCAGCCGCTCCAGGGCACATGGGATCTTCCCAGGCCAGGGATCGAATCAGCGCCCCTTGCACTGCAAGGCAGTGTCCTTACCCACTGGACCACCAGGGGAAGCCCCTCAACACCACTTCTTATCCCTATAAATGGACAATAAGTAACAGCATGGAGTAAGTTACAGGAGAGAGAAAGGATTGTTTTGGGCTTACTCCCTTTGCTCCACAGTTATACCTGCCTGCTATTGCAGCTACTTTCACATAAATTCCATCAGAGCTTTTCTACTACTATGATATAGATGTTCATCTTCTCCTTTCATTTTTGAGGAGGAAGATAAATAAGTACCTCAGCATTTGATCTGTACACTATTGGGTTGACCCAAATGTTCATTTCTTTTGTTGTTGTTGTTGTTAAGATGTTATGAAAAAACCTGAAAAAACTTTTGGACCAACCCAATAACTACTAGAAACAAAGGGATTTCTCTTCTGGAATAATCAAAAGGATCATGGCAATAGGGGCTCTCAAGAAAAGTTTCAGTTAATATGCCAACACAGAGTAAAAGGTACTTGAAGATAATTTAAGGAAGGAACTGTTTACAGAGATGTGAGCACAGTTAAGATCATCAAAAAGGAATGCAATGTACCCAGATATTAGAAAAATAAAAGAAAACTAACCATCTGCAGAGGAAGGGGAAGAAAATAAATTACCAGGGCCTAGTAGGACTAAGAGCCATGGCAGGACAGCATCCTAAGGGAGCTGTTAAAAAAGATATAGCCTCTGCCTGAACCACAGAGCTGATTCCTCTGCTTCTCACCTTCTGAACTCTCGAATACTTAATAGTTCATCCTATTGGTCAACTCTAATCAGAATCCAGAGGCCAAGGGAGATTGGAAGATGTGAAGGGCACCAGTAAGGTAGAGAATGATAGAAAGCAATAGTAGTAGGTAGACAACACTGGTAGGGAATAGTGGAAGCCAATCCTGCCATTATTCAAAGCCATCTATGGTCTTGTTGCCAAAAGAAAGACACAAGTTTTCATTCAAGAAACTAGCCAAATTAGTTCCTGAGGAAAAGAGACTAAGTGTAGACTTAAGGAGTAAGTGAGAGCATAATCATATAAACAACAGCAAAGGCAATGGCATGAAGTTTAGACCAAGGTGGAGTAATTGCAAAGGATATGAGAGCTTGCAGTTCAGGAGATAGTCAGAAATTGGGGATGTGTGTGCCACAGTGTATGCGATAGGTGGTATGTGGGAGTGTGTGTTCCACAGTGTATGTGGTGGAATGTGAAAAACACTTCCCGTAAGTGCTATTAACAGGATGGCCGAGAGATCAAAAAGAGCTTTGTTGAACCAGCACTGGGGCATCACTGGATGAATCTCTATACTGACTAAGGGTGATCTCAGTGTGGACACCAGGAGCCTTCACCTCTGCAAGTCACCCTAACTGGGAAGGAACACGTCAAGCTTGCTGTTCATGTTATCTGGGAGGTGGGTAGAATCTTCTTTATCCATTCATCTGCTGATGGACACTTAGGTTGCTTTCATATCCTGGCAACTGTAAATAGTGCTACTATAGACATTGGGGTGAACAGATATTTTTGAATTAGTACTTTTGTTTTCTTTGGATATACACTCAAGAATGAAATTGATGAATCATGTGATGGTCCTAGTTTTACTTTTTTGAGGAACTTTCATACTGTTTTCCACAGTGGCTACACCAATTTACATTCCCACAACAGTGTAAAATGGTTTCCTCTTCTCCACATCCTTGCCAACTTGTGTTGTGGTCTTTTTGAGAATAGGCATTCTGACAGATGTGATATATCACTGTGGTTTTGATTTGCATTTCTGTGATGATTAGCAATTTTGAGTGCCTGCATGTGCTTGCTGGCCACATATTTCTAGTCTTTGGAAAACTGTCTATTCAGGTCTTGTCCATTTTTAAAGGGGCTGTTTTGTGATTCTGAGTTATATAAACTGATCCTTTTGGATAAATATGCACACAAAAAGAAGGAACTTAAACCTAACATTAAAGACAGTCATCAAATTACAAAGAAAGATTATGAAAGAAAAATAAAGGGAAAAAACCTACAAAAATAATCCCCAGTTAACAAAATGAAGTATGTATCTATCAACACTTACTTTAAATGTAAATAGGCTAAATGCTTCAATCAAAAGACACAGAGTGGCTTGCTGTTACTGCTGCTGTTAGGTCACTTCAGTCATATCTGACTGTAATCTTATGAACTGTAACCTTCTAGTCTCTTCTGTCCATGGTATTCTCCAGGCAAGAATACTGGAGTGGGTTGCCATGCCCTCCTCCAGGGTATCTTCCTGAACTAGGGTCAGTACCTGCAAATCTTATGTCTCCTGCACTGGCAGCAATGTTCTTTACTGCTAGCACCACCTGGGAAGCCCTAGAGTAGCTAAATGGGCACAAAAAATAAGAACTATATATATGCTGTCTAAAAGAAACTTATTTCAGGTAGAGAGATACACACAGACTGAAACTAAAGGGATAGGAAAAGGTATTCCATGCAAATTGACATCAAAAGAAAGCTGGGGAAGGAACACGTCAAGCTTGCTGTTCATGTTATCTGGGAGGTGGGTAGAATCTTCTTTATCCATTCATCTGCTGATGGACACTTAGGTTGCTTTCATATCCTGGCAACTGTAAATAGTGCTACTATAGACATTGGGGTGAACAGATATTTTTGAATTAGTACTTTTGTTTTCTTTGGATATACACTCAAGAATGAAATTGATGAATCATGTGATGGTCCTAGTTTTACTTTTTTGAGGAACTTTCATACTGTTTTCCACAGTGGCTACACCAATTTACATTCCCACAACAGTGTAAAATGGTTTCCTCTTCTCCACATCCTTGCCAACTTGTGTTGTGGTCTTTTTGAGAATAGGCATTCTGACAGATGTGATATATCACTGTGGTTTTGATTTGCATTTCTGTGATGATTAGCAATTTTGAGTGCCTGCATGTGCTTGCTGGCCACATATTTCTAGTCTTTGGAAAACTGTCTATTCAGGTCTTGTCCATTTTTAAAGGGGCTGTTTTGTGATTCTGAGTTATATAAACTGATCCTTTTGGATAAATATGCACACAAAAAGAAGGAACTTAAACCTAACATTAAAGACAGTCATCAAATTACAAAGAAAGATTATGAAAGAAAAATAAAGGGAAAAAACCTACAAAAATAATCCCCAGTTAACAAAATGAAGTATGTATCTATCAACACTTACTTTAAATGTAAATAGGCTAAATGCTTCAATCAAAAGACACAGAGTGGCTTGCTGTTACTGCTGCTGTTAGGTCACTTCAGTCATATCTGACTGTAATCTTATGAACTGTAACCTTCTAGTCTCTTCTGTCCATGGTATTCTCCAGGCAAGAATACTGGAGTGGGTTGCCATGCCCTCCTCCAGGGTATCTTCCTGAACTAGGGTCAGTACCTGCAAATCTTATGTCTCCTGCACTGGCAGCAATGTTCTTTACTGCTAGCACCACCTGGGAAGCCCTAGAGTAGCTAAATGGGCACAAAAAATAAGAACTATATATATGCTGTCTAAAAGAAACTTATTTCAGGTAGAGAGATACACACAGACTGAAACTAAAGGGATAGGAAAAGGTATTCCATGCAAATTGACATCAAAAGAAAGCTGGGGTAGCAATACTTATATCAGAACAACCAAATAAAACTGAATACAAATGACTGTAACAAGAAACAAAGAAGAAAGTTACATGATGACCAAGGGATCACCCCAAGAAGATATAACAAACATAAATATATATGAATCCAACATATGAGCACCTAGATACATAAAGCAAATATTAGAAGACACAAATGGAGAAATTAACAGTAACATAAGGCTAGTGGTGGACTTTAACAGCCTACTTACAACAATGTACAGATCATCAGACAGAAAATTAACAAGAAAATACTGGCCTTAAGTGACATGTTAGACAGATGAACTTAATACTTACATATAGAACATTTACATACTTTTCAAATGCTCATAACATTTCTCCAGGATAAATTACATAGATTACATAGTAGGTCACAAAGGAAGCCTTGTTAAGTTTATGAAATCATATCAAGCATCTTTCTAAACACAATACTGTGAGGCTAGAAATCAAGTAAAAACTACAAAATAAAACACAAACACATGGATGCTGAAGAATATATTACTAACCAACCAATAGATCTCTGAAGAAATCAAAGAACTCGAAAGGTACCTGGAGAGGCTATCATTAAAACACCTATTAATAACACACGCTGGAGAAGGTTTGGAGAAAAGGGGACCCTGCTACACTGTTGGTGGAAATGTAAATTTGTGCAACCACTGTGGAAAACAGTATAAAGGCTCTTTAAAAAGCTAAAAGTAGGCTTGCCATATGATCCAGCATAACAACTCCCAGACACATAAGTGGAGAAAAATTATAATTGGAAAAAAAAAATGTATCTGAACAGTCATAGCAATATTACTAATAAAGCCAAGATCTCGAAGCAACTTAAATGTTCATTAAGAGATGGACAGATAGGGCTTTCCTGGTGGTCCAGTGGGTAAGGACACTGTCTTGCAGTGCAAGGGGTGTCAGTTTTATCCCTGGCCTGGGAAGATCACACATGCCACGGAGCAGCTGTACTGATGTGTCCAACTACGGAGCCAGAGCTCTGGAGCACATGTACCTAGAGCCAGTGCTCTGCAGCAAGAAAGGTCACTGTGATGGGAGGCCCACACAGGTCAAAGAACAAAGATGGATCAAAACAAATAAATGAAAGACCAATAGAAGTGCTCCACCCCCCACAAAAGAAAGAGATGGACAGATAAAGAAAATGTGTACATATATACAATGGAATATTATTAATACTCAGCCATAAAAAAGAATAAAATAATGCCATTTGCAGCAACATGGATGAATCTAGATATTATCATACTAACTGAAGTAAGCCAGAAAGATATGATGTCACTTATATGTGGAATCTAAAATATGATATAAGTGAACTTACTTATAAAATAGAAAAAGACTCACAGACATAGAAAATAAATTTATGGCTACCAAAGGAGAAAAGGATTGGGAGAGGAACAAATAAGGAGTTTAGAATTAGCAGATACAAAGTACTATATATAAAACAGGTAAACAAAAAAGTCCTATGTATAGCACAGGAAACTATAATATATTCAGTATCCTATAATAATCCATGATGGAAAAGAATATGGAAAACACAACTGAATCACTTCACTGTTTATAAGAAACTTATATAACCTTGTAAGTCAATAAAAAATTTTCATACAGTATCTATTTACAAATGAAAACCAAAAAATCAACTATCCAAAGTCTATGAGAGGTAGCAAAACAGTGCTAAGAGGGAAGTTTATAGGAAGGAAACAAAAACCCTCAGATAAACAACCTAGTCTTACACTTAAAAGATCAAACAAAATCCCTTGGAAAAAATATAAAGGCTCTTTAAAAAGCTAAAAGTAGGCTTGCCATATGATCCACATAACAACTCCCAGACACATAAGTGGAGAAAAATTATAATTGGAAAAAAAAAATGTATCTGAACAGTCATAGCAATATTACTAATAAAGCCAAGATCTCGAAGCAACTTAAATGTTCATTAAGAGATGGACAGATAGGGCTTTCCTGGTGGTCCAGTGGGTAAGGACACTGTCTTGCAGTGCAAGGGGTGTCAGTTTTATCCCTGGCCTGGGAAGATCACACATGCCACGGAGCAGCTGTACTGATGTGTCCAACTACGGAGCCAGAGCTCTGGAGCACATGTACCTAGAGCCAGTGCTCTGCAGCAAGAAAGGTCACTGTGATGGGAGGCCCACACAGGTCAAAGAACAAAGATGGATCAAAACAAATAAATGAAAGACCAATAGAAGTGCTCCACCCCCCACAAAAGAAAGAGATGGACAGATAAAGAAAATGTGTACATATATACAATGGAATATTATTAATACTCAGCCATAAAAAAGAATAAAATAATGCCATTTGCAGCAACATGGATGAATCTAGATATTATCATACTAACTGAAGTAAGCCAGAAAGATATGATGTCACTTATATGTGGAATCTAAAATATGATATAAGTGAACTTACTTATAAAATAGAAAAAGACTCACAGACATAGAAAATAAATTTATGGCTACCAAAGGAGAAAAGGATTGGGAGAGGAACAAATAAGGAGTTTAGAATTAGCAGATACAAAGTACTATATATAAAACAGGTAAACAAAAAAGTCCTATGTATAGCACAGGAAACTATAATATATTCAGTATCCTATAATAATCCATGATGGAAAAGAATATGGAAAACACAACTGAATCACTTCACTGTTTATAAGAAACTTATATAACCTTGTAAGTCAATAAAAAATTTTCATACAGTATCTATTTACAAATGAAAACCAAAAAATCAACTATCCAAAGTCTATGAGAGGTAGCAAAAACAGTGCTAAGAGGGAAGTTTATAGGAAGGAAACAAAAAACCCTCAGATAAACAACCTAGTCTTACACTTAAAAGATCAAACAAAATCCCTTAGTATAAGGGAAGAAATAATAAAGCTGAGAGCAGAAATAAATAAAATAGAGATTAAAAATCAATAGAAAAGATCAATGAAACTAAGGGTTGGTTCTTTGTAAAGGAAAAATTGATAGACTGTTATCCAGAGTCATCAAGAAAAAAGAGATATGATCCAAATCAATAAAAACAGAAATTAAAGAGAACTTATAACAGATACTACAGAAATACAAAGGAACATAAGAGATAACAACAAATAGTTCTTTGTATACAGCAAATGGACAACCTAGAAGGACTGGACAAATCCCTAGAAATGTGTAATCTCTCAAGACTAAAGCAGGAAGAAATAGAAGATATGACTGCAATAATTACCAGTAATGAAATTGAATCAATACTTTAAAAAATCCTAACAATTAAAATTTCAGAACCAGATGGTTTCAGAGGTGAATTCTACCAAATATGTGAGGAATAAAAGCCATTTGTGCATCTCAATGGATGCAGAAAAATCTTTTGACAAAACTCAATATCCATTTATGATTAAAAGCTCTCCAGAAGTGGGTATACAGGAAACAGAGCTCAACATAATAAGGGCCATACATGATAAGCCCACAGTCAACACCATGATCGACAGTGAAACATTGAAAGCATTTCCTCCAAAATTAGGAGCAAGATAAGAATGCTCACTTTCATCACTTTATTCAACATAGCGTTGGAAGTCCTAGCCACAGTAATCAAAGAGAAAAATAAATAAAAGTAATCCAAACCGGAAATAAGTAAAGCTGCCACTGTTTGCAAATGGTATGCTATGCTACATATGCTAAAAATGTCACCAAAAACTATTAGGGGCTCATGAATGAATTTGGTAAAGATGCAGGATACAAAATTAATATAAAGAAATCTGGTGCATTTATACACACTATCAAAAAATAATAGAAAGATAAATTAATGAAACAATCCCATTTGTCTTTGCATTAAAAGGAATAAAATGTAAATCCAACAAAGGAGGTAGAAGACATACTAAGAAATGTATTACATTGATTAAAGATATAATGAAAAGACCCTAATAGTCAAAATTAATGAGCAAAAACTGAGGAGTATCATGTGCTGTGACTTCAGTCTATAAATAATGCTACAGTAATCAAAATAGTCCTGGACTGGAACAAAAATAGATTGATAGTTCAATGGAAAAGAAAAGAGAGCACAGAAACTAACCCATGCATTTGTGGTCAATTACTCTTTGACAAGGAGGCCAGAATGAACAACAATGAGCAGACAATCTCTTTAACAAGTGGTGTTGGAAAAACTGGATAGCTAGAAATAAAAATGAAATGAGTGCGTTTTACTTCAAATTTTATATCATATACAAAATTAAACTCAAAATGTATTTTTAATACCTAAATGTAAAGCCATAAAACTCCTAGAAGAAAACATCAACAGAATACTCTTTGACAAAAATTATAGTGATATTGTTTTGGATCTGTCTCTTAAGGCAAGGGGTTTCCAGGTGGCTCAGAAGGTAAAGAATTTTCCCTCAAGGTAGGAGACCTGGATTTGATCCCTGGGTTCAGAAGATTCTCTGGAGAAAAGAATGGAAACCTATTTCAGTATTCTTGCCTGTAAAATGCCATGGACAGATGAGCCTGGCGCAGTGCAGTCTGTGGGGTTGCAGAGAACCAGATATAACTGAGTGACTAACACTTTCACTTTCCTAAAGCAAAGGAAACGAAAGCAAAAATAAATAAATGGGACCTAATTAAACTTAAAAGTCTTCGTATAGCAAAGGAGACCATCTACAAAATAAAAATACAGTCTAATGAATGGGAGAAAATATTTGCAGACGATATGATCATTAAGGGGTTAATATCTTCTTTACAATTATTTCTAACAACAAACACATACACCAACAAAAACACAGAAACAAAGGCCACTAAAAACTTAAGGGAAGAGAAAGACCAAGTTTTTTGCTCTTCAGGGTAGTCCTTTGTCCAGAGAGCTTTTTCTTTTTTTAAAAGCATCTAGTATTTACACAATATATCCCCTGCCTTGAAACTAAATATGTGAGTCTTAAGCATAGGTGACTGTCTCTTAATGCTGGGCTCATTATGAAATGTATTACATTGATTAAAGATATAATGAAAAGACCCTAATAGTCAAAATTAATGAGCAAAAACTGAGGAGTATCATGTGCTGTGACTTCAGTCTATAAATAATGCTACAGTAATCAAAATAGTCCTGGACTGGAACAAAAATAGATTGATAGTTCAATGGAAAAGAAAAGAGAGCACAGAAACTAACCCATGCATTTGTGGTCAATTACTCTTTGACAAGGAGGCCAGAATGAACAACAATGAGCAGACAATCTCTTTAACAAGTGGTGTTGGAAAAACTGGATAGCTAGAAATAAAAATGAAATGAGTGCGTTTTACTTCAAATTTTATATCATATACAAAATTAAACTCAAAATGTATTTTTAATACCTAAATGTAAAGCCATAAAACTCCTAGAAGAAAACATCAACAGAATACTCTTTGACAAAAATTATAGTGATATTGTTTTGGATCTGTCTCTTAAGGCAAGGGGTTTCCAGGTGGCTCAGAAGGTAAAGAATTTTCCCTCAAGGTAGGAGACCTGGATTTGATCCCTGGGTTCAGAAGATTCTCTGGAGAAAAGAATGGAAACCTATTTCAGTATTCTTGCCTGTAAAATGCCATGGACAGATGAGCCTGGCGCAGTGCAGTCTGTGGGGTTGCAGAGAACCAGATATAACTGAGTGACTAACACTTTCACTTTCCTAAAGCAAAGGAAACGAAAGCAAAAATAAATAAATGGGACCTAATTAAACTTAAAAGTCTTCGTATAGCAAAGGAGACCATCTACAAAATAAAAATACAGTCTAATGAATGGGAGAAAATATTTGCAGACGATATGATCATTAAGGGGTTAATATCTTCTTTACAATTATTTCTAACAACAAACACATACACCAACAAAAACACAGAAACAAAGGCCACTAAAAACTTAAGGGAAGAGAAAGACCAAGTTTTTTGCTCTTCAGGGTAGTCCTTTGTCCAGAGAGCTTTTTCTTTTTTTAAAAGCATCTAGTATTTACACAATATATCCCCTGCCTTGAAACTAAATATGTGAGTCTTAAGCAGGTTGGGGCAGGAGGTGAACTGTCTCTTAATGCTGGGCTCATTATGTTCTCTTCTTTTCACCAACCAACCTGTAGTACATAGAAGTATTTGCAAATGTTTATACCCTCTCACTCAGACAAACCAACACTGAATATTTGGACCAAATCCATCTTCTTTAAATTTGTATATTTTGAATCATTAAGCAAGGATTGAAACATGATCAGATTAGGGATAAAGTACATTATCTGGAAAGTTTTAAAGGAAACAAACGTGAAGGCTAAACAATATGTTACTAAACAACCAACTGATCACTGAAGAAATCAGAGAGGAAACTAAAAAAAAAATCTACAGACAAACGAAAATGAAAACACAAAGATTCAAAACCTATCAGATGCAACAAAAACAGTTCTAAGAGGGAAGTTTATAGCAGTAGAGTCCTACCTCAGGAAACAATAAAAATTTCAAATAAACAACGTAACCTTATACCTAAAGCAACTAGAGAAAGAAGAACAAACAAGACTCAAAGTTAGTAGAAAGAATGAAATTATAAAAATCCAAGCTGAAATAAATAAAACAGAGATGAAGAGAACAATAGGTAAGATCAATGAAACTAAAAGCTGGTTCTCTGAGAAGATAAACAAAACTAATAAACCTTTAGCCAGGCTCATCAAGAAAAATAGTCAGAGGATTCAAAACAATAAAACCAGTAACAAAAAAGGGCCACCATCACCCTGATACCAAAATGAAAAAAATAATACCATGGAAAATAAAATTACAGGTCAATATCATTGATGACGTAGACACAAAATCCTCAACAATGTAACACTCCATGGTGATAAGCTGAAAGTATTTTCTCTAAGGTCAGGAACAAGAGAAGGATGTCCACTCTCACCACTTTTATTAAACATAGTTTGGGTAGTCCTAGCCAAGGCAGTCAGAGAAGAAAAAGAATTAAAGGAAAGCCAAATTAGACAACAAGAAGCAAAACTGTCACTGTCTGCAGATGACATGGAAAATCTTAAAGATGCTATAAGAAAACTACTAGAGCTCAGAAATGAATTTGATAAAGTTGCAGGACATAAAATTAATACACAGAAATCTCTTGCATTTCTATACATGAACAATGGATGATCTATGAGAAATTCAAGAAACAATCCCATTTACTATCACATAAAATTAATAAAAAAATAAAATGAGGCAAAAGACCCTTCCTCCAAAACACAGTAGAACTTGGATGCAACAAATCAAAGATGACACAGACAGATGGAAAGACACACCATGTTCTTGGATTGGAAGAGTCAATATTGTCAAAATGGCTACACTGTGCAAGGCAATCTGAAGATTTCTTGCAATCCCTATCAAATTACCAATGGCATTTTTTCACAGAAGTAGAACAAGAAATCTTGAAATTTGTATGGAGACACAGAAGACCCCCAAATAGCCATCTTGGTTATCTTGATATAGAAAAATGAAGCTAGTGCAATCCGGTTCCCTAATTTCAGAAAATCCTTGAAGTCACAGTCATCAAAATAGTACACCACTCGCACAAAAACAGAAATAAAGATCACTGGAACAGAACAAAAAGTCTCAAAATAAAACCATGAACCTATGGTCAATTAATCTGTGACAAAGGAGGCAAGACTACACAATGGAGAAAAGCAGTCTCTTTAATAAATGGTGCTGTGAAAAATAGACAGCTACATATAAAAAAAAATGAAATTAGAACATTATCTAACACCATATACAAAATTAAAGTCAAAATAAATTAAAGACCTATGTGAGATACTATAAAACTCTTAGAAGAAAAGATAGGAAGAAGACACTTAGACATAAGTTGAAGCAACATCTTTTTTAATCCATTTCCTAGAGTAAGGGAAATAAATTCAAAAATAAACAAATGGGATCTAATCAAACTCAAAACCATTTGCACAGCTACTGAAACCATAAAGAAAATTAAAAAAAAAACAAGGCACATAATGGGAAGAAAAAATATTTCCAAATGATGCAACTCATGAGGGATTTATGTGCAAAATTTATAAGTAGCTCATACAGCCCAATATCCAAAACCAGAAACTACTCAATCAAAATATGGGATGAAGATCTGGACAGATATTTCTCCAGAGAAGACAAACACATGGCCAAGAAGCACATGAAAAGATGCCCAACATGGACAATTATTAGAGAAACACAAATCAAAACTATTACATAATGAGATATCTCATTAGACCAGTCAGAATGGTCATCATTAAGTCTAAATACTGAAAAGGCTGTGGAGAAAAGAGAACCCTCAAACTGTTGGCGGAATGGCAAATTGGTACAGCTACAATGGAGAACAGTATGGGGGTTCCCTTTAAAATACTAAGAATAGAGCTACTATATGATCCAGTAATCCCATGCCTGGATATACATCCAGAGAAAAACATGGTTCAAAAGGATACATGCACCTCAATGTTCATTGCAGCACTATTTAAAATATCAAAGACATAGAAGCAACCTAAATTTCCATAAAGAAAGAAATAGATAAAGATGATTGTGATATACATATATACAATGGAATATTACTTGGCCATTAAAAAGAATAAAGCAATGCCATTTGCAGCAACGTGGATGGATTGGAGATTATAGTATTAAGTGAAGTAAGTCAGAAAGAGAAAGACAAATATCATGATATTGGTTATGTGTGAAATCTAAAAAAGTGATTCACACAAATGCACTTACGAATACGAAACAGAAACAGACTCACAGACATAAAGAATAAATTTATGCTTATTGAGAGGGAAGAGCTGCGGGGGAGGGACAGATCTGGAGATTGGGATTCTCATGCACACACTGCTATATTTAAAATAGATAACAAATAATGACCTACTGTATAGTACAAGAAACTCTATTCAACACTTTGTAATAATCTAAATGGGAGTAGAATTTATACATGTATATATAAATGAGGGCTTTCCCAGGTGGCACTAGTGATAAAGAACCTGCCTGCCAAAGCAACAGACATAAGAGATGGGGGTTTGATCCATGGGTCAGGAAGATCCCTGGGAAGGAAATGGAAACCCATTTTGGTATCCTGGGCTATAGTTCATAGGGTCACAAAGAGTCAGACACGACTGACGTGATTTAGCACACATGCCATAAAAACAAGTAGCTAAAAGCCCAATATCCAAAACCAGAAACTACTCAATCAAAATATGGGATGAAGATCTGGACAGATATTTCTCCAGAGAAGACAAACACATGGCCAAGAAGCACATGAAAAGATGCCCAACATGGACAATTATTAGAGAAACACAAATCAAAACTATTACATAATGAGATATCTCATTAGACCAGTCAGAATGGTCATCATTAAGTCTAAATACTGAAAAGGCTGTGGAGAAAAGAGAACCCTCAAACTGTTGGCGGAATGGCAAATTGGTACAGCTACAATGGAGAACAGTATGGGGGTTCCTTAAGATACTAAGAATAGAGCTACTATATGATCCAGTAATCCCATGCCTGGATATACATCCAGAGAAAAACATGGTTCAAAAGGATACATGCACCTCAATGTTCATTGCAGCACTATTTAAAATATCAAAGACATAGAAGCAACCTAAATTTCCATAAAGAAAGAAATAGATAAAGATGATTGTGATATACATATATACAATGGAATATTACTTGGCCATTAAAAAGAATAAAGCAATGCCATTTGCAGCAACGTGGATGGATTGGAGATTATAGTATTAAGTGAAGTAAGTCAGAAAGAGAAAGACAAATATCATGATATTGGTTATGTGTGAAATCTAAAAAAGTGATTCACACAAATGCACTTACGAATACGAAACAGAAACAGACTCACAGACATAAAGAATAAATTTATGCTTATTGAGAGGGAAGAGCTGCGGGGGAGGGACAGATCTGGAGATTGGGATTCTCATGCACACACTGCTATATTTAAAATAGATAACAAATAATGACCTACTGTATAGTACAAGAAACTCTATTCAACACTTTGTAATAATCTAAATGGGAGTAGAATTTATACATGTATATATAAATGAGGGCTTTCCCAGGTGGCACTAGTGATAAAGAACCTGCCTGCCAAAGCAACAGACATAAGAGATGGGGGTTTGATCCATGGGTCAGGAAGATCCCCTGGAGAAGGAAATGGAAACCCATTTTGGTATCCTGGGCTATAGTTCATAGGGTCACAAAGAGTCAGACACGACTGACGTGATTTAGCACACATGCATATACAAGTAAATCACATTGCTGTATACCTGGAACTAACAACACTGTTAATCAAGTTGACTGGAATATAAAATGAAAGTTAAAAAATAAATAAATCAAATGAAACCCTGGTCAGTAAGTTTGGGAGTCACTCCTGGGTCTGAGGGACTTCCCTGGTTGGTCACAAGGTAAAAAACCTGCCTGTAATGTGGGAGACCTGGGTTCCATGCCTGGTTTGGGAAAGCAATGGCAATACACTCCAGTATTCCTGCCTAGAGAATTCCACGGAAAGAGATGTCTATCAGACTATAATTCAAGGAGTCACAAAGAGTCCTTCACAACAAAGTGACTAACATTTTCACTTTTTTTTTTTTTTTTCTCACCTGGGTCCTAAAAGGATTCTCAGGTGATTGCCTATGTAACTTTGGGCTCATCACAACATACTAATGAAAGGTTCAGTTTCTTAAAGAATAGATTCACATATTACTAGTTCCTTATCAGTAATCATTACTGCACTGACCGCCTTTTTAAATGACTCCCCTTAGTCCTTTGAATTGTTTTTTTTTCCAACAAGCTTTGAGTCTGTGATAGCATCTCACTGAGGTCACTGGCCTGGCAGTTAGCTGTTTTGATCTGAGTTTCCTGATTTATCTACCAAGCTCTAGAAGAAAGTTTTTGCTATCCTGGCAATCATCATGTACAAATAATTCTAGCCTTAATCCTCTTAAAATAAAGTTCTTTCTTATCTGTGGCTTATAAGCTAAGACCTTCTATGAAAAGCTTTGCTGAGAATAACCCACTCTGTGCATACAACTTGGACATTGGCTCTCTGAATACCTGAACTCTCTATGACCCTCTTAAGTAAGACAATATTGGTTTGACTGTTGCTCTGGGTGCCAGATGGGCAGGAAGCCCATCTCCTTTATAAGTGCATACTTAAAAAATACACATAATTTTACTATTACTTTTATCTGGCATGCATTTTTACCTTATTACAGAAACATCCTACAGGATATTCTTAATTAATCTTTTAAGAACAATTACTGTGAACTTGAATCAGACCATTTGAATGAAAGACAAGTAGAAAATCAACAAACATAAATGGCTCACCCATCTGTTCTGTGCTGGACAATATGCTAGGCATTTGATATGCTCTGTAGCAAGAAAAATCCTATTATTTAGGCAATGGTTCTTATTCTATTGTTTCATTATATTTTTAGCCATAGAAATTCAAGTAGACTGTTTCTCTCGGATATAGTCCACAATTCTAGAGATAATTAAAAAATAATTAAGTGATGTTGTTACTGATAGATTTATCTGCCTTGAAGAGAGTAAGTAATGAACTCCACAGTATCATCTTTCATACATAAGACTACTGATTCACTTCCTGAGGGCAAACCCCCTTGGAGTTATTTATCTACTACTGTCACTGATTTTCATCGATTGTTCACTAGGTTCTCATCTTATTGTTCCTTCTGATGCATTTCCAACACAAATATTACCACTAGGCCATATTACCCCTTTTTGAGATTCAACTTAATCGTATGCCAAATGAATGCATTTTGCAAGCTTGGATCACTATATTGAGGATTCTGAAGGCAATTATGAGCTCATCATGAAAAAGCTCTGGGATCAATTAACAGTATCTGCCACTTGAAAAAGAGGGCAGTAGAAACGTATACACTAGGTAAGAGATGGTTGTGGAAAAATCAATCTTTACCTCTTTAAAAAAATGTGTTCTAAAGTTGGCCTGGTATGCAATAAAAAGATACACATACTATTATTTCTTTTTCACTATCCCTAGGAAGGAAAATATATTTCTTATGATAAATGTGTTGCATAAGTTTCTTTTTGATACACTATACATCACTGAAGCTAACTTTATAAACTGTGACAACCTCACTATCACATTGTATCTATAAAAAGTACATTGTATCTATAAAAAATGCATTATTCACTCCAAACTCCTGAATAAATGCATTTTTTTCTTTTCCTCATCATGCCCCTTTTATTTATATTTATTTTCATACATTTTTTTATTCTTTGGCATGTGTGGGCCTCCCTCTGCAGTGGCCTCTCTCCTTGCAGAGCACTAGCTTTGGACGCATGCGCTCCTATTTACCTTATTACAGAAAATTCAAACAAACATAAATGGACCATTTGAATGAAAGACAAGTAGAAAATCAACAAACATAAATGGCTCACCCATCTGTTCTGTGCTGGACAATATGCTAGGCATTTGATATGCTCTGTAGCAAGAAAAATCCTATTATTTAGGCAATGGTTCTTATTCTATTGTTTCATTATATTTTTAGCCATAGAAATTCAAGTAGACTGTTTCTCTCGGATATAGTCCACAATTCTAGAGATAATTAAAAAATAATTAAGTGATGTTGTTACTGATAGATTTATCTGCCTTGAAGAGAGTAAGTAATGAACTCCACAGTATCATCTTTCATACATAAGACTACTGATTCACTTCCTGAGGGCAAACCCCCTTGGAGTTATTTATCTACTACTGTCACTGATTTTCATCGATTGTTCACTAGGTTCTCATCTTATTGTTCCTTCTGATGCATTTCCAACACAAATATTACCACTAGGCCATATTACCCCTTTTTGAGATTCAACTTAATCGTATGCCAAATGAATGCATTTTGCAAGCTTGGATCACTATATTGAGGATTCTGAAGGCAATTATGAGCTCATCATGAAAAAGCTCTGGGATCAATTAACAGTATCTGCCACTTGAAAAAGAGGGCAGTAGAAACGTATACACTAGGTAAGAGATGGTTGTGGAAAAATCAATCTTTACCTCTTTAAAAAAATGTGTTCTAAAGTTGGCCTGGTATGCAATAAAAAGATACACATACTATTATTTCTTTTTCACTATCCCTAGGAAGGAAAATATATTTCTTATGATAAATGTGTTGCATAAGTTTCTTTTTGATACACTATACATCACTGAAGCTAACTTTATAAACTGTGACAACCTCACTATCACATTGTATCTATAAAAAGTACATTGTATCTATAAAAAATGCATTATTCACTCCAAACTCCTGAATAAATGCATTTTTTTCTTTTCCTCATCATGCCCCTTTTATTTATATTTATTTTCATACATTTTTTTATTCTTTGGCATGTGTGGGCCTCCCTCTGCAGTGGCCTCTCTCCTTGCAGAGCACTAGCTTTGGACGCATGCGCTCCTGAGCACTTGCTTGTACTTGGATACACCAGTCCAGCTGCTCTGTGGCACATGGGATCTTCCTGGGCCAGGGATCAAACCAGCGTCCCTTGCATTGCAAGGTGGACTCTTTACCCACTGGACCACCAGGCCTGAATAAATGCATTATTAAGGACATGGTTTTATTTCTTAAAATGCCTTTTCTAAAAGAGTTCACTTGTACTTTCAGTAATCCAATGAAACTCTACCATAATCTGAGGACAGCAGATACTGAAATGGAGGACATCACCATTCTATTTATCAATGAGACTTTTTCTCTCTATGTATTGAAAGTAATTCAAAGAACAAGGGGAAAAAAAAATCCCAGGGTAGAGAAATAAAACACTCTCATGAAAATCCTAACAGCATCATTTCTCAAAATATACTGCTAAATATGAGTTATAAACATCACCTCCATTTTCAGCACCTAGAAGTAATCTTTAGTTGTTACATACACTTTATGCCCTTCATGATTCAGGACACAAATCTGAGTCTCAGAGGGAATTCACTTATGTCTTAAGTACGGAGAGTTTGAATTTCTCCCCTAAAAGCAATCATACACATGGTTTACAGAACATCAAAGCCAAGAGAGTAGTACCATATAATAAGCTTTCTATCAGAGCTCTCTGTAAGTATTGAAGTCAGGTCAAACACCCAAAGTGTCCATTAGTGGTAATAAGAAAGGAACACAAAATAAAACTTGCTACCACTTAAAGCTGTACTAGTGTGGATAGCCTCACAAGGAAGTCAAAACATCAAAGGACCTAGCTAATCCTCTACACCACTGGCTATTTTTACCACTTAATACTGTGGGAAGGCATTCTTTTTTATTCTGTAAGTTATGGTTTGGAAACAAAATTCCTAGAGTGTCAGAAAAAAAGAGAAAGAGAATGGACATTTAGGCAGGTACACAGGGAAGATGAAGGATAATCATAGTTGTTAGGATATTTACACAACACAGGTTTTCAAGATGAGGGTCACTTTTCCTCCAAGGGATGGTAACCTTTCAGAGAATGAAATATAACACATATTTAGTAGCTTGGAGTTCCAACACCTCTTATAACAGAGAGAAGTGAAAGTTGCTCAGAAATGTCTGACTCTTTGCAAACCATGGAATTCTTCAGGCAAGAATACTGGAGTGGATAGTGGTTCCCTTCTCCAGGGGATCTTCCAACCTAGGGATCAAACCCAGGCAACCCACATTGCAGGCAGACTCTTCACCATCTGAGTCACCAGGGAAGCCTAAATAAGTAAGACAGTTTGGTTTAGAGAAACAGGTTCTCCTTTATATCACCTTATCTTAGAGAAATTGTTTGGTGGACCTAACATGACCTCTCTAATATGATCAAGGGATATGCTAATTATCTCTTAATTAAATTTTGGAGGTATTAATTGCAAACATAACTACAGTTCAAAGAATTAAGCTGTAAAATATTTAGTAACTGTTATTGGATGGGATGTTGTGAAGGATTCAGTGGTAGAAGATATATTTGTCCTCAAGGCCCTGGTACACTTGAAGAGAAAAGAAACACTATGATGGAACAGTGTAGAACAATGAAGTACAAAGTCTAATGTGACATTAAGTGATATGAATTCTAAAATTAAGAATTTAGCATAGATTGTGGAAAGTTCAGAAGTTCTCAGAAATGGCTGTAATTTTAATTTCTATGATTAAAAATAAATAAAATAATCATTAATACAGTTTCATTTTTAAATTAATCTATTTGTAAGCTATTGAATTCATATTGAATGAGTAGGTACAGTGATTAGAGATCAGCTAAGCATGATTACAGCTTATTCATTTAATGGCATATCCTTCAGCTGAACATTATCAATGTATAAATAAATTTATAATTTATCATGAATTAAAGAGTAAGCACAAGGCATGTTATGCTGAAAAACATGTAAATCTTAATCAACAAGTGAACTCATATGCAAGAAACATCATATTCTCCATTTTTGTTTGTGTGGGTAGTTTAAATGGACTTGATGGCTCCATCCTGGGGTCAGGGGGGACTTGACGTTGGTCATGGCTGGGCTACCCTGCTCATCCCCACCACTTGCAGGCACAGCTCCTATATTTAACACAAAGCACAACTGGAGTTTCTGGAGCTTTTTGAGCCTTCTAGTTAATCTGTCAATATCTACTAGCTTTAGGCAGGTACACAGGGAAGATGAAGGATAATCATAGTTGTTAGGATATTTACACAACACAGGTTTTCAAGATGAGGGTCACTTTTCCTCCAAGGGATGGTAACCTTTCAGAGAATGAAATATAACACATATTTAGTAGCTTGGAGTTCCAACACCTCTTATAACAGAGAGAAGTGAAAGTTGCTCAGAAATGTCTGACTCTTTGCAAACCATGGAATTCTTCAGGCAAGAATACTGGAGTGGATAGTGGTTCCCTTCTCCAGGGGATCTTCCAACCTAGGGATCAAACCCAGGCAACCCACATTGCAGGCAGACTCTTCACCATCTGAGTCACCAGGGAAGCCTAAATAAGTAAGACAGTTTGGTTTAGAGAAACAGGTTCTCCTTTATATCACCTTATCTTAGAGAAATTGTTTGGTGGACCTAACATGACCTCTCTAATATGATCAAGGGATATGCTAATTATCTCTTAATTAAATTTTGGAGGTATTAATTGCAAACATAACTACAGTTCAAAGAATTAAGCTGTAAAATATTTAGTAACTGTTATTGGATGGGATGTTGTGAAGGATTCAGTGGTAGAAGATATATTTGTCCTCAAGGCCCTGGTACACTTGAAGAGAAAAGAAACACTATGATGGAACAGTGTAGAACAATGAAGTACAAAGTCTAATGTGACATTAAGTGATATGAATTCTAAAATTAAGAATTTAGCATAGATTGTGGAAAGTTCAGAAGTTCTCAGAAATGGCTGTAATTTTAATTTCTATGATTAAAAATAAATAAAATAATCATTAATACAGTTTCATTTTTAAATTAATCTATTTGTAAGCTATTGAATTCATATTGAATGAGTAGGTACAGTGATTAGAGATCAGCTAAGCATGATTACAGCTTATTCATTTAATGGCATATCCTTCAGCTGAACATTATCAATGTATAAATAAATTTATAATTTATCATGAATTAAAGAGTAAGCACAAGGCATGTTATGCTGAAAAACATGTAAATCTTAATCAACAAGTGAACTCATATGCAAGAAACATCATATTCTCCATTTTTGTTTGTGTGGGTAGTTTAAATGGACTTGATGGCTCCATCCTGGGGTCAGGGGGGACTTGACGTTGGTCATGGCTGGGCTACCCTGCTCATCCCCACCACTTGCAGGCACAGCTCCTATATTTAACACAAAGCACAACTGAGTTCTCTCTCGTCTTCTCTTTTCACTGTTTTTTCTGAGGAGCTTAGGTTCTGAGCCTTCTAGTTAATCTGTCAATATCTACTAGCTTTACTTCTGCTGTCATGTTGGGGGTAGAGACACTGAAGTGTTTTGAAACCTAGGGGCCTGGACTCCAGACTCCACGGGTGCACAATGAAGATAGCCCCATGGAATCAAGTGACCTTTCTCAACTGTTATCTCAACTTTGTCAGGTTCTCAAGGTCACCAAGAAGAAAAACCATAAAACATATTGCCTTTAAATGGTTTTGGTTTTCCTGTACAAACCTTTTTTGTGATGATAACAAAGGCAGATGCTTTTTAGTGTAGAGTTGAATATATACAATAATGAATACTGCACTTTATTAGAAATTGCTTGAATATTTCAAGGATAATTTAACCATATTTTATTTCTAGTATATGCATTATCAGAAATTAACCTAAGCTAAAATATGGAATACCATTGTATGTTGAGTCTCCATACTTTAGACCCTTTTCCCCATCAGTTTGTGCTAATAGTGCTTACTGGAGATTCAAGAAACGTGGTTTTTACTCCTAAAAAGATTCTGCCTGGCACATGAAATGTAGCCTATCTTTCAAGACTGAGAGCAAAGAAAAAGAAAATAGTATTTGGAATACACATTAGGTATAAGGAAATATTCCTCATAGCATTCATCAGAATCACATGAGAGGTTGGGTGAATGAGAAAGTTATAGATCAGCTAAGCATGATTACAGCTTATTCATTTAATGGCATATCCTTCAGCTGAACATTATCAATGTATAAATAAATTTATAATTTATCATGAATTAAAGAGTAAGCACAAGGCATGTTATGCTGAAAAACATGTAAATCTTAATCAACAAGTGAACTCATATGCAAGAAACATCATATTCTCCATTTTTGTTTGTGTGGGTAGTTTAAATGGACTTGATGGCTCCATCCTGGGGTCAGGGGGGACTTGACGTTGGTCATGGCTGGGCTACCCTGCTCATCCCCACCACTTGCAGGCACAGCTCCTATATTTAACACAAAGCACAACTGAGTTCTCTCTCGTCTTCTCTTTTCACTGTTTTTTCTGAGGAGCTTAGGTTCTGAGCCTTCTAGTTAATCTGTCAATATCTACTAGCTTTACTTCTGCTGTCATGTTGGGGGTAGAGACACTGAAGTGTTTTGAAACCTAGGGGCCTGGACTCCAGACTCCACGGGTGCACAATGAAGATAGCCCCATGGAATCAAGTGACCTTTCTCAACTGTTATCTCAACTTTGTCAGGTTCTCAAGGTCACCAAGAAGAAAAACCATAAAACATATTGCCTTTAAATGGTTTTGGTTTTCCTGTACAAACCTTTTTTGTGATGATAACAAAGGCAGATGCTTTTTAGTGTAGAGTTGAATATATACAATAATGAATACTGCACTTTATTAGAAATTGCTTGAATATTTCAAGGATAATTTAACCATATTTTATTTCTAGTATATGCATTATCAGAAATTAACCTAAGCTAAAATATGGAATACCATTGTATGTTGAGTCTCCATACTTTAGACCCTTTTCCCCATCAGTTTGTGCTAATAGTGCTTACTGGAGATTCAAGAAACGTGGTTTTTACTCCTAAAAAGATTCTGCCTGGCACATGAAATGTAGCCTATCTTTCAAGACTGAGAGCAAAGAAAAAGAAAATAGTATTTGGAATACACATTAGGTATAAGGAAATATTCCTCATAGCATTCATCAGAATCACATGAGAGGTTGGGTGAAGATGGAGAACATCAGGTTTTATCCAGTCTTACTAAATGAGATTATTCAGATGTGGAGACCAGAAATCAGCAAATCGAACATGCTAGTTAGTTGTTTTTCATTAATGCTAAATGTGAGGATCATTATAGAAATTAAGTGAGAGGACTGACTGATTTTTTTTTTTTCTTGAGAGGATTGATTCTAACATGCCTTTTTTTTTCTAAGTCACTTTTTTTTGAATTTCAACTTCCTATTTTGCAAAATAAAGGAAAGTAGCAACTACACCAAAAAGTTCAGAGGATGACTAAATGAAAGATCAGGTATAAAAGCATTGTCAAACTTTGAAGTCTGAGACAATATACATTGTTGTTGTGAGTTTCATTACCATCATACTGTCAACTACAAACTGGCATTTACCAATTACATTGCCAATGCTTGGACAACAAGGACATTTGCCCTCTGCCTCTGCAGAGACCAGACCCTGTGCTGTTGAGAGCTGCTGACCTTCAACACCCACTGAAGGAGATCAGGGTAGGGTAGAGTTTAAAGAGTTTTCTGGTGACATCAGAGCCTCATGACTAACTGGGACCCTTTGTAAAATGACTGTTTAATGATATTAAACTCCCCCATCACCAAAATCCTTAAATATTGGCCCTTCTCCTGCTGCCTCTTTGGAGCAGTCTCTCAGAGCTATCTGGGGTGCTGTCTCCCGGGCTGCAGTCCTAATTATACCCCCAGTAAAACTTAACCCATAACTCTCAAGTTGCTCATCTTTTTAGTCGACAATACCTTAATTCCTTCCTCAAGCTCTATATTCCTTCTTCTATTCTGTGTAGTGCATACCCTGTGGGAACCCAGGCCCAGTGGCCACTAATCTATAAGGGAAATGTCTGTGACCCAGTCAAGGGAAGTAGCCAAGATGGAGGGTATTTTAGTGTATTTTTTGACATGTGTAATTCAAAGTTTGATATGTGAAAATATTGATGCATAGAGATTTAAAGTTACTTTGTCAAGTCCTTTTCATATTAGACATAAAAATGAGAGTTTCTATTAATTTTTTTAGAAGTTTATTATATAATAGATATTCATTCATGAGTTTGTTGGTTCTAAACACTGTTTGCACTTTCTTTCCTACTCGTGAACAAACATGTCAAAGAAAAAGGGTTATCAGTAGGCCTGAGTCAAAGTTCCATGCTGGGGTGATTGTTCCTATAGCAAAACGAGTGTCTGCTCTCTGAGTGGATTTTAGACCTTAATTCCAAAGCCCTCCTTTACATTTGTTTGAGATGTCTCTGATCTTTGTGCTTCCTCGTATGCCTCTGGCTTTCTAACATTTTTTTGAATTTCAACTTCCTATTTTGCAAAATAAAGGAAAGTAGCAACTACACCAAAAGTTCAGAGGATGACTAAATGAAAGATCAGGTATAAAAGCATTGTCAAACTTTGAAGTCTGAGACAATATACATTGTTGTTGTGAGTTTCATTACCATCATACTGTCAACTACAAACTGGCATTTACCAATTACATTGCCAATGCTTGGACAACAAGGACATTTGCCCTCTGCCTCTGCAGAGACCAGACCCTGTGCTGTTGAGAGCTGCTGACCTTCAACACCCACTGAAGGAGATCAGGGTAGGGTAGAGTTTAAAGAGTTTTCTGGTGACATCAGAGCCTCATGACTAACTGGGACCCTTTGTAAAATGACTGTTTAATGATATTAAACTCCCCCATCACCAAAATCCTTAAATATTGGCCCTTCTCCTGCTGCCTCTTTGGAGCAGTCTCTCAGAGCTATCTGGGGTGCTGTCTCCCGGGCTGCAGTCCTAATTATACCCCCAGTAAAACTTAACCCATAACTCTCAAGTTGCTCATCTTTTTAGTCGACAATACCTTAATTCCTTCCTCAAGCTCTATATTCCTTCTTCTATTCTGTGTAGTGCATACCCTGTGGGAACCCAGGCCCAGTGGCCACTAATCTATAAGGGAAATGTCTGTGACCCAGTCAAGGGAAGTAGCCAAGATGGAGGGTATTTTAGTGTATTTTTTGACATGTGTAATTCAAAGTTTGATATGTGAAAATATTGATGCATAGAGATTTAAAGTTACTTTGTCAAGTCCTTTTCATATTAGACATAAAAATGAGAGTTTCTATTAATTTTTTTAGAAGTTTATTATATAATAGATATTCATTCATGAGTTTGTTGGTTCTAAACACTGTTTGCACTTTCTTTCCTACTCGTGAACAAACATGTCAAAGAAAAAGGGTTATCAGTAGGCCTGAGTCAAAGTTCCATGCTGGGGTGATTGTTCCTATAGCAAAACGAGTGTCTGCTCTCTGAGTGGATTTTAGACCTTAATTCCAAAGCCCTCCTTTACATTTGTTTGAGATGTCTCTGATCTTTGTGCTTCCTGCGTATGCCTCTGGCTTCAACAAAGATATCCATATACAAGTCAAGATATCTGTTCAACATTAACAAAATATCTTGATTGACAGTCTGTAATCACAGATGGTGAACATGACTGTTTCTGAATATGATTAATCATAGAATAAAAGGAAAGACCTAAGACCCAAGAAGATCTTAGAATAATATAAACTATGCTTTCCATTTTACAGAAATACAACTGAAGTCAAGAAATGTTATTTTGCAGAAGAACTTTGAGATTATTGTAGAATACCACCCCAATCTACTAACGTATAATGCAAATCAGTTTTTATTTCACAAGCTGCTAATTAAAAACAAACAAGCTTCACTTCAAAACACAGTTTCATATTCAATGTCAGCATTGCAGAAAAAGTAGTTAACCACTACTTTTTCTAAAAGCGTTGCTAAATATTCCCTCCTCTAGTACGCATTATCAGACTGATAAATGTCTAAAGGCATGGAGCACAATCTAATATGTGAGTGTACTGAGACACAGTCTTCCATTTTAATTATATTATTCCTCAACCTTAACTCTATCTCTCAGTAAACTGGTCAAATTGCTTTTAAATTCACATCCTCAGGATTATGCTAATTTAGGTTTCTATTTTGTGTATACTACCTATTTCTTAATATCAAAAAATAAAGTTCCAACTTTGCCATCTTCTGTATTTCAAAATAATAAGATTATTATATCAAGTGACTTAAATTTAATGGATAAAAATAGGTTTTCCAGGGTACTATTTTCCATTACTTTCAGTGGAATTTTACATATCAGGATGCATGCTACAAAGACCTGCTCTTAGTATGGTCACAAATAAAATATACAGTGGGTTATTAAACACTTAATGAAGGAAAAGTACACAAAGGTACTGCATATGGGAAATCAGCCAACAAATAAGATGTCAGCTCTTCCAACAGTCCACACATGGATAAAAACAACTGCTCACCAGGAGGAAAAGTAGTTCCAAATGATAATTGTGTACAAATGCAATAATACAAGTCTTTTTCCAAATACGAAATAGTTGTGATTTATCATGCTTTTCAGATTTAAAGCTATTTTTAGCACACTGTGGAAAAGGAAGATATTTCAAAAATGAAAGCAATAAACCATCAAGTGTATTTTCTGATGTGAATTATACACAGGAACTTTTTTGTAGTGCAAGATAAGCATTAAGGTCTGGATTTTACTTTATGCTGAAAGAAACTTATTTTGATAAATCAGTAATGAATGACACTTAATGTTGCAATGCCACATTTTTAAGAAAAATTCAATAATATTCATAGTAATAAAGTATTTATATGAAAGCCTTTGAGATAGAAGAGTTTATTTTATATGTTATGAGAAAAAAACACCTATATGCTCAAAATAAAAATAGCTCTTAGTATAAATAATATCGAAGTAACATGATATAATTGCTTTTTTTAAAATATATTTTTGTTGTTGCTGCTGTTGCCTCTAAATCATTATTTATTTTTCATCCATCTTTATTGTTTTGACATGTGTGGGCCTCCCATTGCAGTGGCCTCTCTAGCTGCAGAGCACTGGTTCTGGGCTCATGGTTCCAGAGTGCTGGCTCACAATTGGACACACCAGCCCAGCCAACCATTCCTTGGCATTTGGAATCCTCCCAGGCCAGGAACTGAACCGTTGTCCCTCACACTACAAGACAGACTCTTTACCCACTGTACCACCAGGGAAGTCCTAATTTCTTTTTTTATTCTTTTACTTAATTTCTCATCTTCTTGCAGATAGGTTCTTATGTTTATTCATTTCAGATGTTTTATATAATATACAATTAATGCTCATGTTATTTTCAAAAATCATATTATTTTATGCCCAGTAACAAGTAGGATAAATATCTGAGATTCTTTATCAACCAAAGATTATTTTTCTACATTCTTCCAAAGTAACACAAATCTTATAAAAGTTTAAAAATGCATGAAGGTGCATATAACTAGGAACATACTTATACTGCACAAATGCCAGAATATAGGCATAGTGGATAGGTTACTAGCTACCTTAATTAGAGAGAATTAAGTTTAGCAACCAAATATACAACTGAAGAAAAAAGTAAAAGTGAACATTCTAAGACCTTTTTCTCACTTTTGAAATCAATGAGAACAAAGGTTATTTTGATTCTTATTTGAACCAGAGAGCTTAAATTTTATTCATTAAGCCACACTGAATATAACATTCCATTAGTTCTCTGACACCAAGAAGATTACACTGAGTTTAGACTTATTATTAAATAATATACAGGAGTCAAATACTACTAATAAAAGTGTTGTAACAAGTACTAAATACAGACTATGAGTTCATAGTTCAGGCTACTCTCTTGGGCAGCCCTTCGTGTGGGTGTCTGCAGACATGGGAGGCTTAGCCAGGGACTTCAAGATTGGGAAGCTTGGTGTAGAAAGAAAGGGTAGGAGAGCTCAAAGGGCACAAACTAAGCAAAGAGCAGAATATGAAGTAGCTTTGATTCCAACCATTTGGTGTCAGTAATTAGAGAACAGTGAGAGAGATACAGTTTAAAAGGTCATTTGGACAGGAATGAGACTGATTAATTAAATACCCGATCACTAAAGGCTTGATGTACTCAACTGATTTTAGACACAAACAGAAAATGCGTCTAGAGATCCTAAATATTTTTCATGTTTTTCCTTCTTAGTGAGGTTAAATTATTCAGTGACTAAAGGATATAACAATTCAGAGGTATCATGACCAAGTTTCCTCCTAGTCACTGCACGTTCTTGTTTTTCTCCTCCACAATACAAAGGGCTTCAGACCTCGGCACCATCTGTGTTACTTACAATGAGATTTTCCTTCACAGAGGTGACCAGGATAGGTTTGTCAATGCAATTCGTCATGCGTTTTCTGCTTTCAATACTTAGTCCCCACTGCACTGAAGTCCTAGCTCCCTGAGCTCAGACTATCTTTGACACAAATGACATGTTAATGATTAGTAAAAACACAAAGCAGGGGGTTAATGACCATAGCTGAAATTATGGACTTCATTTCCATCAGCTCAGCAGAGTCTGAAACAACCAAAGAAAGCTCAGGAAAAAGGCCCCACTAATGCAGCTGCTCCTAAGCACAAGGGTAGCTTAACATTTACTTTCAGTCTCAGTCAATGATCCACAGCTCTCAAGGGGAAACAGCATGCTCCAGTTCACTGGGATGTGCTGCTCCCCGTGGGCTTCGGACAGTTCCCTATTACTCAGATAGCAGCTGGGTGCCAGAAAACCAGTTAGGTTTTCATTTATGAGATCTTTGGAAGATAACAGAGGACAGAGGACAGGAAAGGTTTTTATTTGTATCTTAAGGTGTTTAGCCTACCTGAGCTATATAGCCTGCTTGATGAGTAGTGATTTGGAAGATGGCACCTTTCTGTTGGCTTCCTTCTACAGACTTCCTTAGAAATATTGCTAATGGAATCCTGATCATACCACTCTCTTTCATAAAACTATTCAATGGCTCTCCACTGCTCTTAAGACAAAGACTGGGCTTCTTTTTTTCAAGACTGAGTTTCTTAATATGGTTTAGTCCCCTGTCAGGTCTGGCCCCACCTGACCTCTCCATCGATTACTTAATTGAGATTTCCATTTCTCTTCTCTTTACTCCAGTCAGTGTGGTCATCTTTCAGCAGCTCTAGAGTACCTTGCTGGGTCCTGCTCCAGGGCTCTTCCTCTTTCCTCAGATATCTTAGTTCACATTTGTCCTTAGGAAAGCTAGTCTCTGATCTCCCAGGTTAAATCAAATCAAAGGTTTCCTAGAGATGCAATCAGAACATTGTGTGACTCATTTACATATATTTGCATAATTAGTTTTTAATGACTGTCTCCCTCTCTAGACAGTAATCTCTATGAAATCAAGTATGGCTCACCTTTGGATAATCAATCACTCAGTGCATTGATAAGTAAATAGAGGACACATTAAATATTTGTGAAATGAAAGGATACAAAGTACTAAATATACAGGGACACATTTGTATGTGTATACAGACACACGTGTAGGTTTATAACTATAGAACTTGTAGATCATTTTGAAGAATATCAGAACACAACAATAAGGTCTAAGACTAAAAAGGTCAATAGGTCTTTCAGAAAGGACATGTTTTTAAAAAAGGAAGAACTGAACATAAAAAAAAAAAACAGCAATTAAACCTTTACTGTGCAAATTTTTTACATCAATTGGCTCATCTATATGAGCCTATAATTGATAAAAAATAAAATAAACTCATAGATTATTAAGTTGCACTGTTAAAGCTAAACCTGTGAAATGGAAATATCATGACACAAAGATTAAATATACCCTGTTATTGAAGATTATGTAAAAAAAAAAAATAGAATATGTTAGCCTTCTTTGATAGAAGAAAGTAAAATTATGCTTTCTCTTGACTCTGGATAAGTGTAAGAATTATATCTACCTAAAGTTTGTAAGTGTTCCTACAGGTAGATAAGACACAAGCACCAAAGGTGATGATAACTCAAGGTTATGATCATAATCTTGGTCTTTTTTCCCTGAGAAAGACTCATGACAGCTGTGTGCTAGCATAGAGCAGGCATGTGCTGCATTTCAAATACCACTAGTTCACTTTCTCCCTGTGTCAAGGGCAAATTTAATTTGTAGACCCTGCTCTCTTCACCACTAAGCTGACAGGAATAAAAGGGCCAATTTCAAATGGATTTTCAGCTTTCAAAAATGAAAGCATATAAGATATACTCTAAAAATTTTGACTTCAGAAAAAAACAAAAATTCCCCACCTGACCTCTCCATCGATTACTTAATTGAGATTTCCATTTCTCTTCTCTTTACTCCAGTCAGTGTGGTCATCTTTCAGCAGCTCTAGAGTACCTTGCTGGGTCCTGCTCCAGGGCTCTTCCTCTTTCCTCAGATATCTTAGTTCACATTTGTCCTTAGGAAAGCTAGTCTCTGATCTCCCAGGTTAAATCAAATCAAAGGTTTCCTAGAGATGCAATCAGAACATTGTGTGACTCATTTACATATATTTGCATAATTAGTTTTTAATGACTGTCTCCCTCTCTAGACAGTAATCTCTATGAAATCAAGTATGGCTCACCTTTGGATAATCAATCACTCAGTGCATTGATAAGTAAATAGAGGACACATTAAATATTTGTGAAATGAAAGGATACAAAGTACTAAATATACAGGGACACATTTGTATGTGTATACAGACACACGTGTAGGTTTATAACTATAGAACTTGTAGATCATTTTGAAGAATATCAGAACACAACAATAAGGTCTAAGACTAAAAAGGTCAATAGGTCTTTCAGAAAGGACATGTTTTTAAAAAAGGAAGAACTGAACATAAAAAAAAAAAACAGCAATTAAACCTTTACTGTGCAAATTTTTTACATCAATTGGCTCATCTATATGAGCCTATAATTGATAAAAAATAAAATAAACTCATAGATTATTAAGTTGCACTGTTAAAGCTAAACCTGTGAAATGGAAATATCATGACACAAAGATTAAATATACCCTGTTATTGAAGATTATGTAAAAAAAAAAAATAGAATATGTTAGCCTTCTTTGATAGAAGAAAGTAAAATTATGCTTTCTCTTGACTCTGGATAAGTGTAAGAATTATATCTACCTAAAGTTTGTAAGTGTTCCTACAGGTAGATAAGACACAAGCACCAAAGGTGATGATAACTCAAGGTTATGATCATAATCTTGGTCTTTTTTCCCTGAGAAAGACTCATGACAGCTGTGTGCTAGCATAGAGCAGGCATGTGCTGCATTTCAAATACCACTAGTTCACTTTCTCCCTGTGTCAAGGGCAAATTTAATTTGTAGACCCTGCTCTCTTCACCACTAAGCTGACAGGAATAAAAGGGCCAATTTCAAATGGATTTTCAGCTTTCAAAAATGAAAGCATATAAGATATACTCTAAAAATTTTGACTTCAGAATATTACTTCAAACTAACAATATTTAATATTTTTAAATGTCAAATCATTTTCTGCTTATCACCTAACAGAACTAGACAGTTAATAGAACAGGCAAATCACATTAAAATATGTGCTTTGCAGTATCAAACATTCACAACATATTGTGAATACAGGCACAGGCATTTATGTAAATATCAGTAGCAATGGAAAGACTATTCAGCTTTTTTAGGGTGAAACTGAATTATATTTGCCAAATAAAAACAAACATTTCCACTGATAAATTTTAATAAGGCTTAATTACTACCTGTATTATTTATTGAGGATACAGGTATAGTTTTGATTCATATGTAGAACAAGATGTTTTTGCCATAGACAAATAAAAATCAATCATTAATTATACCATTTTTAATTTTGAGAATTACTCTGGTTACTAGAATGGTAAATTAGAATTTAGAAACATGACCTTAAGTTTTATTTATCTATCTATCTATCTGTAAACATAAACTACCTAGACTGTGGGATGCTCATGTGTAGATAAAGCCTTATTTAATTTTTGTGTTACATCTTTGAACAAAATAAGCAATGCTAACAGTTGCAACAAATAAACAACAGCAAAATCTCAGAGTTTTAATAAAATAAGAGTTTGTTTCTTACAAAAATCCAAAGCAGTTGTTGGGTTCATAGATGTTTGGGCAACACTTCAGGATGGGCTTCCTTTCAGTGGTGACTTAGGAATCTACTTGTTGATGCTATCGCCTTTAAGTGACCACCATGATAGCTGCAGAAAGAGAAAGTGGAACTACCACACATTGGTAGTTTTAATTTGTTTGTTGTTTACCTGTCTCACTAGAATTTTTACCTGGAGAAGTGTAAGAATTATATCTACCTAAAGTTTGTAAGTGTTCCTACAGGTAGATAAGACACAAGCACCAAAGGTGATGATAACTCAAGGTTATGATCATAATCTTGGTCTTTTTTCCCTGAGAAAGACTCATGACAGCTGTGTGCTAGCATAGAGCAGGCATGTGCTGCATTTCAAATACCACTAGTTCACTTTCTCCCTGTGTCAAGGGCAAATTTAATTTGTAGACCCTGCTCTCTTCACCACTAAGCTGACAGGAATAAAAGGGCCAATTTCAAATGGATTTTCAGCTTTCAAAAATGAAAGCATATAAGATATACTCTAAAAATTTTGACTTCAGAATATTACTTCAAACTAACAATATTTAATATTTTTAAATGTCAAATCATTTTCTGCTTATCACCTAACAGAACTAGACAGTTAATAGAACAGGCAAATCACATTAAAATATGTGCTTTGCAGTATCAAACATTCACAACATATTGTGAATACAGGCACAGGCATTTATGTAAATATCAGTAGCAATGGAAAGACTATTCAGCTTTTTTAGGGTGAAACTGAATTATATTTGCCAAATAAAAACAAACATTTCCACTGATAAATTTTAATAAGGCTTAATTACTACCTGTATTATTTATTGAGGATACAGGTATAGTTTTGATTCATATGTAGAACAAGATGTTTTTGCCATAGACAAATAAAAATCAATCATTAATTATACCATTTTTAATTTTGAGAATTACTCTGGTTACTAGAATGGTAAATTAGAATTTAGAAACATGACCTTAAGTTTTATTTATCTATCTATCTATCTGTAAACATAAACTACCTAGACTGTGGGATGCTCATGTGTAGATAAAGCCTTATTTAATTTTTGTGTTACATCTTTGAACAAAATAAGCAATGCTAACAGTTGCAACAAATAAACAACAGCAAAATCTCAGAGTTTTAATAAAATAAGAGTTTGTTTCTTACAAAAATCCAAAGCAGTTGTTGGGTTCATAGATGTTTGGGCAACACTTCAGGATGGGCTTCCTTTCAGTGGTGACTTAGGAATCTACTTGTTGATGCTATCGCCTTTAAGTGACCACCATGATAGCTGCAGAAAGAGAAAGTGGAACTACCACACATTGGTAGTTTTAATTTGTTTGTTGTTTACCTGTCTCACTAGAATTTTTAATCCATGAAGGCAGAAGATTTAATCTGTACAGTTTTCTAAGTTCAGTGTCTAGAACAGTTCCTGGAACATGGTGAGTACCATGCAAATATTTGCTGAATAAATTAACCAATCCATATAAATTTCAGTCTGGCTCTGACACTTAACAGCATGTGACTTTGGGTAAGTTATCTGACCTCCTTGTATTTCAGTTCTCAACTGTACATTGGAGCTAATGACTGCCTTGTGGCATTGCTATGATCATCACAAGAATTAAGTAAGCTAATATATGTAAGTGCAGATATTAATACTCATTCAGAGTACTAAAGGGATATGGCAATGTAACCATATCATTTTTCAAAATCATTATTTTCCTATGATGGGATGTTGGAATAACTGACACACAGGAAAGAGAAGGTGACAGATCTCTGGATACCCCCTTTTATGGAACAGCATCCTTCGTTTCATCCCAAATGCCTAAACTATCAAAGAAATGTATCCTTGGTTCTTACACTTGGTTTAAGGCCTGTCTCCATACTTGCCTATATCTTCTAGTAACTTAGAGACTATTTGGGAATATGAGAAATTCACTGGAAAAGTGCCTAATCCAAATATATTAAAAACAACAACAAAATAATTGATTTACCTATTTTCGAAGAAACCAGAAAAATTCGTCTTCAAGAGTACATGGCTTGTATTATACTCTCCCTACTTCCCAAATATAATATACTGTTTGAGGAGAGTTTAACGGCTTTTTGGCTGAGTCCTTCCTTCAATGCAGCCATTACCAAAATCATGGTCTAGATGTCTTCCAACCTCCTCCACAACTGGCTGTGGAGGCTAGTCTCCCCAGAAGCCTACATCTTATTAGCACCTTGGGTTATGTCTCCAGAGACATCTTGTGGCAAGAGGGAAAGCGGGGAAGGGAGGCCAGCATCTCAGTATCCCTCCACCCTTCCTCTCTTCACTCCTTCACTGCTTTCCTCCACAGTGGTGACTTAGGAATCTACTTGTTGATGCTATCGCCTTTAAGTGACCACCATGATAGCTGCAGAAAGAGAAAGTGGAACTACCACACATTGGTAGTTTTAATTTGTTTGTTGTTTACCTGTCTCACTAGAATTTTTAATCCATGAAGGCAGAAGATTTAATCTGTACAGTTTTCTAAGTTCAGTGTCTAGAACAGTTCCTGGAACATGGTGAGTACCATGCAAATATTTGCTGAATAAATTAACCAATCCATATAAATTTCAGTCTGGCTCTGACACTTAACAGCATGTGACTTTGGGTAAGTTATCTGACCTCCTTGTATTTCAGTTCTCAACTGTACATTGGAGCTAATGACTGCCTTGTGGCATTGCTATGATCATCACAAGAATTAAGTAAGCTAATATATGTAAGTGCAGATATTAATACTCATTCAGAGTACTAAAGGGATATGGCAATGTAACCATATCATTTTTCAAAATCATTATTTTCCTATGATGGGATGTTGGAATAACTGACACACAGGAAAGAGAAGGTGACAGATCTCTGGATACCCCCTTTTATGGAACAGCATCCTTCGTTTCATCCCAAATGCCTAAACTATCAAAGAAATGTATCCTTGGTTCTTACACTTGGTTTAAGGCCTGTCTCCATACTTGCCTATATCTTCTAGTAACTTAGAGACTATTTGGGAATATGAGAAATTCACTGGAAAAGTGCCTAATCCAAATATATTAAAAACAACAACAAAATAATTGATTTACCTATTTTCAAGAAACCAGAAAAATTCGTCTTCAAGAGTACATGGCTTGTATTATACTCTCCCTACTTCCCAAATATAATATACTGTTTGAGGAGAGTTTAACGGCTTTTTGGCTGAGTCCTTCCTTCAATGCAGCCATTACCAAAATCATGGTCTAGATGTCTTCCAACCTCCTCCACAACTGGCTGTGGAGGCTAGTCTCCCCAGAAGCCTACATCTTATTAGCACCTTGGGTTATGTCTCCAGAGACATCTTGTGGCAAGAGGGAAAGCGGGGAAGGGAGGCCAGCATCTCAGTATCCCTCCACCCTTCCTCTCTTCACTCCTTCACTGCTTTCCTCCACAGACACAGGACTTCTAAGCAGCACCTGAAGCTCACCCATTTCTCCACCCCACCTCCTCATCACCTTCACTCTGACCCGCTTTTCTTTCTAAAAATGTTCCAGGGCTAGAGTATGTTTCTTTTCTCTGAGAAGAAGAATTTTAGTTTATTTCTTTGTGGATCATGGGTATGAGATTTACATGAAAAATACAGAGAAAAGTTAAGAGTCACACAGGAGGCCTTTCTATTGTTTGCATGTTTTACTTTTTTTTTTTCTGGCAGCAAAATAAAACAACAAAGCTAAGAAAACGTCTAAGAAATAATCTCTCCACTTTCATTTTGTCCTCTTTTCAGCTATGAAGGGTCAAGAAAAGGTTTGTGAAATTGTGTTCAGAAAGGAGCAAACCTCTCATTGGAAGCAACAGATGGAGACAGAGGCACGTTATCTTATATTTTTGGAGATGGAAAATGGGACAAAGGAAACATTATGGCAGTTGTACCATGAACAGTAACATGAACAAAGTCTCTTATTATTTTCTTAGAATTGTTTCTTAGAAATAATAGTTTCTTAGAAATGTGACCTGGTAGAAACTCTCAGCTGAATTGATTCAGGCAAAAACAATATTAACAGTACTATTCTTCCATTTTATAGGAACGTTGATTTTTCCCCCCATAGATTAACTATGGAAACAGAAAGAATTATCAAGGGAAATGCTTTGTTGACAACACTGTATTTGGGGATGTGTGGTTGATGGGATATTATCCTGTTTAACATCGAGGAAATGGAAAGCATTATATATTTTGTTTCCAGTTGAATTATCTACAATGCTACTCAAACTATCTTATTTTCTTATTTTTTCACCTGAACAAATTCCCTGTTACACCATTTATATTTACCTGTAATTGTTAGCTACGGGTACCTATTCCATACTCGTCCTTCATTTCTATTTTTATAATTACAGTATCACCTTTCCTATCAAAGGGCAATGCAGCCATTAAAAATGGCTAGATGTCTTCCAACCTCCTCCACAACTGGCTGTGGAGGCTAGTCTCCCCAGAAGCCTACATCTTATTAGCACCTTGGGTTATGTCTCCAGAGACATCTTGTGGCAAGAGGGAAAGCGGGGAAGGGAGGCCAGCATCTCAGTATCCCTCCACCCTTCCTCTCTTCACTCCTTCACTGCTTTCCTCCACAGACACAGGACTTCTAAGCAGCACCTGAAGCTCACCCATTTCTCCACCCCACCTCCTCATCACCTTCACTCTGACCCGCTTTTCTTTCTAAAAATGTTCCAGGGCTAGAGTATGTTTCTTTTCTCTGAGAAGAAGAATTTTAGTTTATTTCTTTGTGGATCATGGGTATGAGATTTACATGAAAAATACAGAGAAAAGTTAAGAGTCACACAGGAGGCCTTTCTATTGTTTGCATGTTTTACTTTTTTTTTTTCTGGCAGCAAAATAAAACAACAAAGCTAAGAAAACGTCTAAGAAATAATCTCTCCACTTTCATTTTGTCCTCTTTTCAGCTATGAAGGGTCAAGAAAAGGTTTGTGAAATTGTGTTCAGAAAGGAGCAAACCTCTCATTGGAAGCAACAGATGGAGACAGAGGCACGTTATCTTATATTTTTGGAGATGGAAAATGGGACAAAGGAAACATTATGGCAGTTGTACCATGAACAGTAACATGAACAAAGTCTCTTATTATTTTCTTAGAATTGTTTCTTAGAAATAATAGTTTCTTAGAAATGTGACCTGGTAGAAACTCTCAGCTGAATTGATTCAGGCAAAAACAATATTAACAGTACTATTCTTCCATTTTATAGGAACGTTGATTTTTCCCCCCATAGATTAACTATGGAAACAGAAAGAATTATCAAGGGAAATGCTTTGTTGACAACACTGTATTTGGGGATGTGTGGTTGATGGGATATTATCCTGTTTAACATCGAGGAAATGGAAAGCATTATATATTTTGTTTCCAGTTGAATTATCTACAATGCTACTCAAACTATCTTATTTTCTTATTTTTTCACCTGAACAAATTCCCTGTTACACCATTTATATTTACCTGTAATTGTTAGCTACGGGTACCTATTCCATACTCTCGTCCTTCATTTCTATTTTTATAATTACAGTATCACCTTTCCTATCAAAGGGCAAGACAAACAACTGCATGCTAGACTTTATTTCCTTTTCCCTTTTCTAAGAACGATCTTTTTTGTAGTTATCAACTTACCTCTCATTGTGGAAATTGCTCTCATGAGCATACACATCTCTTCTATTAAAACACACACACACACATGGCCTTGACTTCATCCAATCATTGTTCCATTTCTCTATACACTGTTACAGCAAAATTTATTTCACTTCCCAGTTTTCTTTCACCATATCCCAAACTCACTACATTAAAGTTTCTACTTACAACATTTGAGAAAATTTCCAAGGATTTTCATGTTGCCAAATCTAATGGTCACATATCTGTCTTCATTTTAATGAATCTCAGGTCAAAATTTTATAGAGTTGACTCACTTCCTTCTATTTTAGAATCTTTCAGTATTTGGCTTCAGTGACATCCTATTCCTGCTTTTCTTTCTCTAATCTCTCTAAGCACTTCTTTCCAGACTCCTTTGCTGGAGCTTCCATGTCCTCTGTCTGACTTCTACTTGTGGTGGAGTGCCCAAGGGTTCCATGATGAACCTCTTCTCTTCTTTGGCCACATCTATTTTTAGATCTTATCTAGTACTTTGACCTTAAATACAATTTATATTCTTGATAATGTCAATATTGAATTTCTAATACTAATCTTTCTTGAGAATTCCAGATTAAAATATCCAGCTGTCTGCCTTAAAATCTTCATTTTGTCACCCAAGCCAGTGTATCTCCAGCTTTCTGTGGCCAAAACAAAAAATAAAAAAAAAAAATGCAGTTTTACATAATTTCCAATTCCTCACAGACTAATCCCTGTAGGAGGAAATGTCCACCCACTCCAGTATTTTTGTCTGGAGAATTCCATGGACAGAGGAACCTGGCAGGCTACAGTACATGGGGTCACACTGAGTTAGACATGACAGAAGTGATGTATGCATCACTTAGCATGCATGCATGCATGCATGCATGCAGCATAGACTAATCGTTTTGTGAAGGTCAATAAAAATAAATTATTAGAAAAATAAAGAAAAATCACATTTAAAAATACAAGTTACCCTTTTATCATTATATCCAAAAGACCTAAACCTACATTTTAATAAGTATAATTAAAACAAGGAAAGAATAGGAAAAAAAGAACTGGAAAAACTATACATGGTATTTAGCATGTGTATATATGTATTATTAATAGACAATTGCTTCAACACATTTTTTTATTCTGAAGTCATTATAATAAGAAATGAAGAGTGAAATAGTGATTTCCCATGTTAAATTTTCTACAAGTAGACTTTGAACAAACAAGTATATGAATATTTAAAGCTTTTAACTTGACAAATAAGCTTACTTCTTATTTAGTCTATTTGAGACGTGACAATTTTCTTTCACGGAAACACTGAATTTTTCTGAAATACTTATTTTTTATGCATTAATAATAATCAATAGAGGAACTTTCCTGGTGGCCCAGTGGTTAAGAATCCATCCTGCAATGCAAGGAATGTGGAGCCATCTCTGGTTTGGGGAACTAAGATCCTTCATGTCACGGAGTAACTAAGCCCACATCTTACAAGTTCTGAACCAATGAGCCACAATGAGAGAGTGATTGCAATGCAATGAGAAAATCTCATATGATGCAATGAAATCTTCCATGCCACAACTAAAATCCAGTGCAGTCAAATAAATAAAATAATATTCAATAGAGAAACTGGTCTCACAGATATGAACTGACAGAAGAAGAAAAGAGAATTTAAATCAATTTAGAAAACTTAGGATATTTACACTTAATTTTTGTTAGAAATAATGCCAGTGATGATATGCTTTCAAAATGTATCTTCAATCTTTCACGAGCAGATAATTGCAACAATTTATCCTGTAGAGTTATAATAATATTTAAATTCTTTTGATAAAATTGGATTTCAAATTTATACATTTCTGGGTTACAATTAACAAACTAAATGATCATATGCTGCAATATGTTCTTCCAGTGAATGTAGTATGTAGCTGGTGACCCATGCAACTCACTATGCAAATTTGACATCAGGAAGATTGGTCAACACACAGTTAAATGTGACAAGTTTATTTACCACAAGCTTGGATATCACAGCTATCAAGTTGCTATAAACATTTCTAAACTCTTACTCCTAATTTCTGTACTTATCTTGTCACTAGCTGATAAATAATTCATGGGCCAGTTTTGATCTAATTCTTATCCCAGATTTAATACAGCCCAAAAGGAACATGTGATTTATCAAACTGCAATAACTTTTATTTCCATCTTCCCCATTTATTAAGTAGTATCATCACCCAGTCACTTGAAAATTTTTAACATAAAAATTATAGGTATTATTATTATCTTCTTTTTTAAAGCAAAAATTAGTAGTAGCATTCCTTTCAGAGACATTAAAGAACAGAGGATTCATAAACCATCCATCTCACAAAGACAATGTGTACATGTGTGCTAAATTGCTTCAGATGCGTCCAGCCCTTTGACATTCTATGGACCATGGCCCACAAGGCTCCTCTGTCCTAAGATTTCTCAGGAAAGAATCCTGGGATGGGTTGCCTTGCCACCCTGCAAGGAATCTTCCTGACCCGAGAATTGAAACCAGGACTCTTGCACTGCAGGCCGATTCTTTATCATGAGGCTGCAAAGAGCTGGGCATGACTCAGTGATTGAACTACAATAAACCACTCTGTGAGGAATGCTGGTAGCCAGGGAGGCTGCACAGGTATGAGGAGAGAAGGTATATAGGAGCTCTGGACTTTACACTCAAATTTGCTGTGAATGTAAAAATGCTTTAAAAACTAAAGTCATATTTTTAAACAGAAATAACACATTCTTAATTACCAAAAAAGATATGAACTGACAGAAGAAGAAAAGAGAATTTAAATCAATTTAGAAAACTTAGGATATTTACACTTAATTTTTGTTAGAAATAATGCCAGTGATGATATGCTTTCAAAATGTATCTTCAATCTTTCACGAGCAGATAATTGCAACAATTTATCCTGTAGAGTTATAATAATATTTAAATTCTTTTGATAAAATTGGATTTCAAATTTATACATTTCTGGGTTACAATTAACAAACTAAATGATCATATGCTGCAATATGTTCTTCCAGTGAATGTAGTATGTAGCTGGTGACCCATGCAACTCACTATGCAAATTTGACATCAGGAAGATTGGTCAACACACAGTTAAATGTGACAAGTTTATTTACCACAAGCTTGGATATCACAGCTATCAAGTTGCTATAAACATTTCTAAACTCTTACTCCTAATTTCTGTACTTATCTTGTCACTAGCTGATAAATAATTCATGGGCCAGTTTTGATCTAATTCTTATCCCAGATTTAATACAGCCCAAAAGGAACATGTGATTTATCAAACTGCAATAACTTTTATTTCCATCTTCCCCATTTATTAAGTAGTATCATCACCCAGTCACTTGAAAATTTTTAACATAAAAATTATAGGTATTATTATTATCTTCTTTTTTAAAGCAAAAATTAGTAGTAGCATTCCTTTCAGAGACATTAAAGAACAGAGGATTCATAAACCATCCATCTCACAAAGACAATGTGTACATGTGTGCTAAATTGCTTCAGATGCGTCCAGCCCTTTGACATTCTATGGACCATGGCCCACAAGGCTCCTCTGTCCTAAGATTTCTCAGGAAAGAATCCTGGGATGGGTTGCCTTGCCACCCTGCAAGGAATCTTCCTGACCCGAGAATTGAAACCAGGACTCTTGCACTGCAGGCCGATTCTTTATCATGAGGCTGCAAAGAGCTGGGCATGACTCAGTGATTGAACTACAATAAACCACTCTGTGAGGAATGCTGGTAGCCAGGGAGGCTGCACAGGTATGAGGAGAGAAGGTATATAGGAGCTCTGGACTTTACACTCAAATTTGCTGTGAATGTAAAAATGCTTTAAAAACTAAAGTCATATTTTTAAACAGAAATAACACATTTTTAATTACCAAAAGGTTAAAAACTGAAATAAGATAAAGTAGCAAAACGAGACATGTAAGATAAAAATTAAGTGAAAATAAAATAGAGAATAACTTGAAAATCAAAATAGTAAAGCTTAGCAAATAAGGAAAAATACATGTTACTTTCTTCCTTAAACTCCTCCTTACCACTCACTTCTCAGGCCTCAGAAAGCATTCCCTTTTCACTAAGAATAAAATCTAACCCTTTCTTGGTTTGCAGGACACCATGTGATCTAACCCATGCTTACTTCTCTCCTTCTTTCAGAGACTCCAGTCATATACTGCCTCCATTTTCTTTCTGGCTCAAGCCAAACACATGGGGAAGAAATGAAGACCACCAGAATGAGGAGAGTTTGTAAAGGAGTCTGCCACCATCACCTGCATTTGGCAGAAACAGTGGGAAAGCTTTACAGTGAACAACAGGCAAAGCTTTAGGCATCCTCTCATTGGAAGTTGCTGGCATGCGGGAGCTAAAAAAGCACTAAATAGAAGTGGATTATCTTATAAAATTAGTGAACATATTTGGCTGTCTCTTGGTCTTCAGTTGGAAACAGAGGTTAACCTAGGAACAAAAGGTGGCAGGGATAGAGAGACAGTGAGCAAGTCAATCCTGGGGAATTCGGTACTAAGCCTTAGGCGTTCCTGTTGCTCCATATCCTCAGCAGCATCTGGTGCTGTCCATGTTCTGCATTTTGACCATTCTAATAGACGTTTGTAGCCTATTGGAATAAGAAACCACAGGAATGACATTCTATGGACCATGGCCCACAAGGCTCCTCTGTCCTAAGATTTCTCAGGAAAGAATCCTGGGATGGGTTGCCTTGCCACCCTGCAAGGAATCTTCCTGACCCGAGAATTGAAACCAGGACTCTTGCACTGCAGGCCGATTCTTTATCATGAGGCTGCAAAGAGCTGGGCATGACTCAGTGATTGAACTACAATAAACCACTCTGTGAGGAATGCTGGTAGCCAGGGAGGCTGCACAGGTATGAGGAGAGAAGGTATATAGGAGCTCTGGACTTTACACTCAAATTTGCTGTGAATGTAAAATGCTTTAAAAACTAAAGTCATATTTTTAAACAGAAATAACACTTTTTTAATTACCAAAAGGTTAAAAACTGAAATAAGATAAAGTAGCAAAACGAGACATGTAAGATAAAAATTAAGTGAAAATAAAATAGAGAATAACTTGAAAATCAAAATAGTAAAGCTTAGCAAATAAGGAAAAATACATGTTACTTTCTTCCTTAAACTCCTCCTTACCACTCACTTCTCAGGCCTCAGAAAGCATTCCCTTTTCACTAAGAATAAAATCTAACCCTTTCTTGGTTTGCAGGACACCATGTGATCTAACCCATGCTTACTTCTCTCCTTCTTTCAGAGACTCCAGTCATATACTGCCTCCATTTTCTTTCTGGCTCAAGCCAAACACATGGGGAAGAAATGAAGACCACCAGAATGAGGAGAGTTTGTAAAGGAGTCTGCCACCATCACCTGCATTTGGCAGAAACAGTGGGAAAGCTTTACAGTGAACAACAGGCAAAGCTTTAGGCATCCTCTCATTGGAAGTTGCTGGCATGCGGGAGCTAAAAAAGCACTAAATAGAAGTGGATTATCTTATAAAATTAGTGAACATATTTGGCTGTCTCTTGGTCTTCAGTTGGAAACAGAGGTTAACCTAGGAACAAAAGGTGGCAGGGATAGAGAGACAGTGAGCAAGTCAATCCTGGGGAATTCGGTACTAAGCCTTAGGCGTTCCTGTTGCTCCATATCCTCAGCAGCATCTGGTGCTGTCCATGTTCTGCATTTTGACCATTCTAATAGACGTTTTATGACAGAAAAAATAGCCTATTGGAATAAGAAACCACAGGAAAATTAAAAAAAAAATGAAGGCATGTTTTCTCATTGTTTTCTTAGAACAATAAAGGAAGAAAATGTAGAGAGAAAAGAATATCATTTTCTATTCCAACATCTTCATGAATCCTTATTTTGTTCAACATCAAATTTAAACTTCTCTGGAGGACTTTGAAAACCCTTTGTAAAGGAATGCAACTAAAATACAGAACTAAAGACTTCTCCGAAGAAATCAGTCCATAAAAGGGATATCAGATCCATGGGTCTCATAACCAACTTAAAGACTGAGAATAAAGATCAACTTGTTGCATTTCCAGAGTGATATTAAGACTTTGTGGTTGTTGGCACAGTTCCATTTAAAGATCACAATCTCGAGAACACTGATGAATAAAAATGTCTTCTTTGTGTCTAAGCAACCAAAGTAAACCTACAAATGCTGAACCAAGAAGAGCATCACACAATTCTGGCCTTTAGGTTAATATATATATATATATATATATATATATATATACACATACATATACATATATATATATACACACACACACACAAATGCATGTCTTTAATATTGGGAAACATACAAAGCAATTACGTGGAGATATGAAGGTGACGCAGTCTGACACTATGGATGTAGAGAATGGCCTTTGATATGAAGGATCTGTGGTGCCCAAGTCTGACAGGCAGGAGGACTGTGCCCTTCAAAGAAATCTATGCTATAATCCCCAGAACCAGTCAGTGTGTCTGTCACCTTAACATGGAAACAGGGACCTTGCTGGTATAATTAAGGAACTCAAAATGAGGAACTCATCCTGGATTTATATAAGTGGACTTGATTTAAACACATGAGTCCTTAATGGAAGAGGAAGAAAAAAGAGCTTTGAAGATGAAGAAAGATGGCTATGAGTCAAGCAATGTGGTAGCTTCTAGAACGTGGGGATGATCCTGGCATGCGGGAGCTAAAAAGCACTAAATAGAAGTGGATTATCTTAAAAATTTGAAGCTGTCTCTTGGTCTTCAGTTGGAAACAGAGGTTAACCTAGGAACAAAAGGTGGCAGGGATAGAGAGACAGTGAGCAAGTCAATCCTGGGGAATTCGGTACTAAGCCTTAGGCGTTCCTGTTGCTCCATATCCTCAGCAGCATCTGGTGCTGTCCATGTTCTGCATTTTGACCATTCTAATAGACGTTTTATGACAGAAAAAATAGCCTATTGGAATAAGAAACCACAGGAAAATTAAAAAAAAAATGAAGGCATGTTTTCTCATTGTTTTCTTAGAACAATAAAGGAAGAAAATGTAGAGAGAAAAGAATATCATTTTCTATTCCAACATCTTCATGAATCCTTATTTTGTTCAACATCAAATTTAAACTTCTCTGGAGGACTTTGAAAACCCTTTGTAAAGGAATGCAACTAAAATACAGAACTAAAGACTTCTCCGAAGAAATCAGTCCATAAAAGGGATATCAGATCCATGGGTCTCATAACCAACTTAAAGACTGAGAATAAAGATCAACTTGTTGCATTTCCAGAGTGATATTAAGACTTTGTGGTTGTTGGCACAGTTCCATTTAAAGATCACAATCTCGAGAACACTGATGAATAAAAATGTCTTCTTTGTGTCTAAGCAACCAAAGTAAACCTACAAATGCTGAACCAAGAAGAGCATCACACAATTCTGGCCTTTAGGTTAATATATATATATATATATATATATATATATACACATACATATACATATATATATATACACACACACACACACAAATGCATGTCTTTAATATTGGGAAACATACAAAGCAATTACGTGGAGATATGAAGGTGACGCAGTCTGACACTATGGATGTAGAGAATGGCCTTTGATATGAAGGATCTGTGGTGCCCAAGTCTGACAGGCAGGAGGACTGTGCCCTTCAAAGAAATCTATGCTATAATCCCCAGAACCAGTCAGTGTGTCTGTCACCTTAACATGGAAACAGGGACCTTGCTGGTATAATTAAGGAACTCAAAATGAGGAACTCATCCTGGATTTATATAAGTGGACTTGATTTAAACACATGAGTCCTTAATGGAAGAGGAAGAAAAAAGAGCTTTGAAGATGAAGAAAGATGGCTATGAGTCAAGCAATGTGGTAGCTTCTAGAACGTGGGGATGATCCTTACTCCATAGGCAGCAAGGAAACATGGACCTTGGTCCCCCAATGACAAAATACTAACATTTGCCCACAGCCCCAGTGAGTAGGAAATGGGTCCTCCCCTGGAGACTCTGGAAAGGATTGCAGGAAGGCCAACGACACCGGGTGAGCCCCTTCAAACCTACAGCACTGCAAGATAATGCATATGTGGTGTTTTAAGCTAGTGTTTATGGTACTCTGTTGCTGCAGCAAAACTAACATACCAACTAACAAATAAAATGAAAAAAGCATATTTGAAGGATACAGTGGGGACAAACTATAGCAAGGATTTATACAGCCAGAGGGAGTGGGTTCCTGAAACCCTAGAAGCAGATGCAGCTTATATGCTCCCCTATGTTCGGAGAAAGCCAATGTCATACACACTCCCCAGGTACCTCTACCGGTAGTTTTTCACTACAAGCTACAGGACTTCTTGGGAGAGTTTCTGCTGAGGGTTTGGGGCTAAGAACTCTTTTTGTGCACAGTCTAAGACATTTGTTTGCATATTAGCATTTTATTATTTGTAGCAAAGTGGCAACTATAGTTGAATTGTAAATATTTAAAATGCATAAAAAGTTCAAACTTGGTCTCCAGGACCGATTTCTCCCATAGTAATAGAATTTGTGAAACAAAATAAATAATAAATAATGAAATGTGAAAAAAAAATAGGGAAAAAAGCTGGTTTGGCTTTTGGGGCTGTTGCTGCAGACGTGTGAGAGGTATACTGTCATAGGTTATCTGGCTATCATCCGTATGTTCAGTCTCTCAGCTATTCTAATTGGTGTTTGCTCCTTGTGAAGCCACTGCCTGGAATGCTGTTGTTGTTGTCTAGAAGCTAAGTTGTGTCTGACTATTTTGTGACACTATTGCCAGTAGCCCATTAGGCTCCCTCTGTCCATGGGATTCTCCAGGCAAGAACACTAGAGTGGGTTGCCCTTTCCTTCTTCATGGGATCTTCCTAACCCAGGGATTGAACCTGCATCTCCTGTATTGCAGGTGAGCTCTCTATCCCTGAGCCACTGGGAAACTACTCTTTCTGGAATGCGCTTTTTTCAATTACCATTTGGGAACTCTGAGGCATCCTAGACTAGAATAAGACACAACATCTAGAGTTGTGCTTTTGGATAACGCCACCCTGATTGAGACATCTTAAACATCATCTACTCAAAGGTATCCCCTGATCATATATCAGTATATCAATTCATTTTAATTTCTGATATGCCATTCCTCACAGTATTTTTTTCTTTTTTTAATTTCATTTTTATATTGAGCCTATTTCACTTAAATACTTGTATAACTTGATAGCAGGGATTCTGCTTATTATCAATACCTATAATAATGCCTGGCACATAATAGTTCTTCAAAAATATACTTTGAAAGAATAAGTGGATAAATGATTACTATAAAATATTCACTTGAGTTGACATTAAGGTCCTATGTGCCAATGAGTAGCCAATTTATGGAAATATTTATACTTATAAAAATAAAATCTAGTTCTATTTTTATATTTATAATTTTCATAGACTTTTCTATTTTATTTTTCTCCTGGGCTCAGGAAAAAAAAGCTTCCCCTCTCTGTTTACACTTTCATCTTCTTACTTCACTTACTTTTATCTCTGCTGATTCTGCTGTTGGATGATCTCTCTGTTCTTCATATATCTCTAATCAGCAATTGTTTCAAATCCTGACAATTTATCTGTCTCTGAACATTTATTTAAATAACCAAAAGAACTAATATTTATTATTCTATGAAGGGTAATTTGAGTAGCCCAGATATTTAAGTAATTTCTGAAATGTGAAAAATAGAAAAAGCTGGTTTGGCTTTTGGGGCTGTTGCTGCAGGCGTGTGAGAGGTATACTGTCATAGGTTATCTGGCTATCATCCGTATGTTCAGTCTCTCAGCTATTCTAATTGGTGTTTGCTCCTTGTGAAGCCACTGCCTGGAATGCTGTTGTTGTTGTCTAGAAGCTAAGTTGTGTCTGACTATTTTGTGACACTATTGCCAGTAGCCCATTAGGCTCCCTCTGTCCATGGGATTCTCCAGGCAAGAACACTAGAGTGGGTTGCCCTTTCCTTCTTCATGGGATCTTCCTAACCCAGGGATTGAACCTGCATCTCCTGTATTGCAGGTGAGCTCTCTATCCCTGAGCCACTGGGAAACTACTCTTTCTGGAATGCGCTTTTTTCAATTACCATTTGGGAACTCTGAGGCATCCTAGACTAGAATAAGACACAACATCTAGAGTTGTGCTTTTGGATAACGCCACCCTGATTGAGACATCTTAAACATCATCTACTCAAAGGTATCCCCTGATCATATATCAGTATATCAATTCATTTTAATTTCTGATATGCCATTCCTCACAGTATTTTTTTCTTTTTTTAATTTCATTTTTATATTGAGCCTATTTCACTTAAATACTTGTATAACTTGATAGCAGGGATTCTGCTTATTATCAATACCTATAATAATGCCTGGCACATAATAGTTCTTCAAAAATATACTTTGAAAGAATAAGTGGATAAATGATTACTATAAAATATTCACTTGAGTTGACATTAAGGTCCTATGTGCCAATGAGTAGCCAATTTATGGAAATATTTATACTTATAAAAATAAAATCTAGTTCTATTTTTATATTTATAATTTTCATAGACTTTTCTATTTTATTTTTCTCCTGGGCTCAGGAAAAAAAAGCTTCCCCTCTCTGTTTACACTTTCATCTTCTTACTTCACTTACTTTTATCTCTGCTGATTCTGCTGTTGGATGATCTCTCTGTTCTTCATATATCTCTAATCAGCAATTGTTTCAAATCCTGACAATTTATCTGTCTCTGAACATTTATTTAAATAACCAAAAGAACTAATATTTATTATTCTATGAAGGGTAATTTGAGTAGCCCAGATATTTAAGTTTTGTCTTGGGATTAAAGTTAACACCTTTTTCCTGTTTCCTTTTTTCCCCCATTGGTTTAATAAAACCTGATTTACTACTTATTGTGAAAAATGGGTCAATGGGGAAGGGATACAAAGATGTGACACCAATGTATTATTTATGAAAGTATCTCTAACAAGGGTCTCATCATGGCAACTTACCTTTTAGAAAGTATCATTTGTTTAAACCATCCTCATTACCAGTGCTCAAAGGATATACAACACTTGGAAACATTGGTCAGTAGAGTTCTCTGCTAAAGCAGTAGTTTAATACATTGCATCAAGTTGCCACTTTAAAATTTATTTTCATACTGAATAACATTCATATTAATCTGTAGAAATAGCAACCATGACTTTCTCCTACTTCTACATTAGAAATTTTCATGTTTCATTCATGACTAGAGTATAGCATAGTGTAGCCAAAGCAGAATTTGTAGTGAAAAGTTAGAAAAATACATTTGGAAAATTCAAGGCAAATGATGGTGTGATGGTTTTTGTTAGGTTCAGTGGGTTGCTGGGAACGGGACTGCCTCCTATCCAGTGTAATGAAGGTTTATTATGGGACATATATGCGTGTGTGTATGTGTGTGTGTATACATACATATATATATGGTAAATACATGTATATTATATGTATATATAATATGGAATATATATGTGTGTGTGTATTTATATATACACATATATAATCATGAAAATCCTGAACAACTAAGCCATATCTTTTTAATGGTGATTGGAACCAGAAGGTTGTTTAGAATTCAAGATAGTTCCAAGGCCCAAGTCATGGGAACTAATGGGTATTTATTCTAATTGCCTGCTATTAGAGCAACCCAGCTATGCTCTGTGAGTCAGTTTCTGTCTGTCTCTTAAATTCTCTCCCAACTGGTCTTTTACCTCCTACTCCCAGGGTCACAGATTGACAGACTAGAGCAGAATGAGCCCTGGAGACAATTCTTTGTTAAGACAGCATGTGATTTTTTTTTTTAAATTGAATCTGAGTGTCTTCAAGCAGTATTTGCATTTTCTAGATTGCAGCAAGCTGCTCACAGCTGCCCCTTCAGCTGAGGGGCGGGGAGTCTCCTTTAGGAGGATTTGAGCAGAGACACACAGAGGACAAGGCCCACTGTGCCCTTTCACAGTGGAAAGACACCTAGTGGACGCACATAGGGACTTAATTAATGCCTGCCTAGGTTAGCTACTTTGCCATGCTATGCCTGTTTCCTTATATATAAAATGACGATAATACTACTTAACCCCAAATAACTAATTTGGGTATTAAACAGAAAAAATAAAAATGAGAATGCTTTTGCATTCAAGTAATAGACCCACACAACATGACTTCAAAATTGTATCTGCCATGTAGCACTGTAGTTTCATAATCATAGTTTAACCTCTCTTAGCTTATATTTCCTCTTCTGTAAAACAGAAAATAATGCCTTTCTCATATGCTTATTTTGGAAATTAAATTGGATAACTATATATACATATACATAAATAAAATATTTTAATAAATGGCTTATTTTCTGTGAAATAATAAATATTAGTTACTTGTCTCCTGTGAAAGTTGAACATCACAAAATGGGCAGTCAGATCAGTTTGCTATCTCTTCCTTGAAAATTTTCTTGACCATCTGAGCAGGAAGAATAGACCTTTCATCTTATTCCTTAGTGGAATATTTAAAACTTGCAAAGATTCCTTAGTATACTAGTGTTTTCCCTGATTATTCTCATTCCATTCTGCCCTGTAATTACTGTCTCTACCCATACTTAGGGCTTCCCTGGTGTCTCAGACAGTAAAGAATCTGACCGCAATGCAGGAGATCCAGGTTCTATCCCTCGGTTGGGAAGATCCCCTAGAGAAGGAAATGGCAATTCACTCTAGTATTCTTGCCTGCAGAATCCCATAGACAGAGGAGCCTGGCAGGTGACAGTCCAGGGGGTCACAAAGTGTTGGACACGACTGAGCAACTAACACATACCCATACTTAACATTTTTCCAATTATAAAAAGAACCTCAAGTTTCAAATAAGTTTAAAAATCTTATATTTTCTCTGAGCACATATTTTTAAAGCATATCAGAAGTCTTCTAAGAATATATCTGTATTTAATTGTCTTCACAATGTAAATGCTCTGAACATGGTTTGGATCTTTAATCATGATGTCAAGTCATTGCTATGAGTACTGTTCATCGTGCTTTATCCTAACACGGTGCTACCTTATTACTCTAGAGCCCCCTACTAGCACCTATAGTCATTATATCAATATTTTATAATTCAACTTGGCATTTTTTCTATCTACTTCTTTGCCCTCATGCTGCCAATGTATTTACTGTTTTTTAGTCTTATATCCATTTTATGAGAGGAAATACCTGATATCTAATTTATTATATAATAGACCCCACTTGTCTCTTTAAAGTGCCTGGGTTTCCTAGGTGTTATCATTTTGTTTGTTTGTTTGCTTTATTTTGTTCTCCCTTTCCCCTTCTTCTGTGCTTCTTTGTCCTGACGAAGTGAGTAGGATTATCCTTGTGCATAAAATCGAGAGGGTTTATATGTGCAATGTGCAATTTAAAAAGCACCAGGCTTCCCTGTCAATGCAAGAGACATGGGTTCAGTCCCTGGTCTGGGAAGATCCCACATGTCTTGGAGCAGCTAACACCATGTACCACAACTATTGAGCCTGCCAATGCAAGAGACATGGGTTCAGTCCCTGGTCTGGGAAGATCCCACATGTCTTGGAGCAGCTAACACCATGTACCACAACTATTGAGCCTGCACTCTAGAGCCTAGGAACCACAACTACTGAGCCTGTGTGCCACAGCTACTGAAGACCACATGCCTATGGCCTGTGCTCCACAACAAGAGAGGCCACCACAGTGGGAATCTGCCTGCACACCACAATTGGAGAGTCGTCCCTTCTTACTGAAACTAGAGAAAAGCTGGCACAGCAACAAAGACCACACAGTCAATAAATAAATGAAATTATTAAAAAAATCAATAAATTTAACTTCATCAAAATTTAAAATTAAAAACAAAAGCACTGAAAATCCTGTTACTTTCCACCAAATTTGACTGCTCAATTATTTTCTTAAATACCTACCAAAAGGCCAGAAATTGTAACATTAGAATATTGTTTGAATAATTTTAGGTTTAATACAGGAAAAATAGTTTACCACCCAATGTCATTCTAAAAAAAAAAAATGTCAAATGATGAAAGCTGGGCATTCAGCTGTGCATTAAGACAGGTGTCTCTGAAACAAACATATTGCACTTTTTTTTCAATGTTGTTCCTGTCTTTACTTTTTTTCTTGTGGGAAAAGAGATCTCTGGGTACTTTACAGCAACATGTGGAACATTATCTAAAGGACCCTTTTAGGGTTATGTGGCTCTACAACACTCATTGTCTTTGACTTATTCGGGACAATCTGTGAAGAGACGATAGTAAATGCAAATGATTCCTGTTCATAGAGAAGCAAATGAATTTTGGAAAATAGAGATGAAATTGATCTCTAGCTTGTTGAAGAAGCAAATTTTGTTTCCATTGGCAAATATATTTCAGCATTTCTTAATGTCCATGTATGTACCTATTCTTTGGTAGTCTTTTGAACTCTTTTTTTATACTATATGGATTTCCTAAATAATGAATAAGATAAAAATTGGTTAAATAAAATCTTTAACATGTATATATATTTTATAAGTCATAATTTGACCTTTCAAAAAGTTATTCTTTGACAATGTTACTTTACCCATCTGAAACATTTTTTTGTTTTGTTTTTCTTTTTTTCTATTTCTTTAACTGCTATCTATCCTTTAGCACTTGGCTCAATGCATATCCTCTTAATGAAATTTTTCTTAATCTAGCAGGGTACTTGGTACATGGTCTTTAGTTGTAGATCACTGTGACCTATGGCAACCTATACTGAATAAAGTAGTATTGTGATGTTTAGATGACAAGCCCAGGAATCTCCGTCCACCCCTCTCCACCCCTCTGTCTTATGCTTGGCTCCCTAACCTGTGGCTGGGCTTCGTGTTGTCTATGGTCACCACCTATACTGTGAGTTGCCACTACCAACGGTAGAATCTACCAAAGGGTAGAATCTGTTGAGGAATTGGCAACTTAATGAACCACCTTGTTTATGGCTACCTGCCTGAGTTAAGATGTCTGAGCTCACTGGGAAGAGAGAAGAGTGTCTGAGATCTTAGAGAGAGAGTGATTCTGACTAAAGCACCTGCTTCCTCACACCCCTAAGTAGGTCCCTCCTTTCAGGCTGGATTCTCTCAGCCTGGAGAATAATCCAGCTGACTGTAACTGAACTGAAGGTATGCACCCAGCAAATTTTTTGTCAAATGTCTGGGCATTCAGCTGTGCATTAAGACAGGTGTCTCTGAAACAAACATATTGCACTTTTTTCAATGTTGTTCCTGTCTTTACTTTTCTTGTGGGAAAAAGATCTCTGGGTACTTTACAGCAACATGTGGAACATTATCTAAAGGACCCTTTTAGGGTTATGTGGCTCTACAACACTCATTGTCTTTGACTTATTCGGGACAATCTGTGAAGAGACGATAGTAAATGCAAATGATTCCTGTTCATAGAGAAGCAAATGAATTTTGGAAAATAGAGATGAAATTGATCTCTAGCTTGTTGAAGAAGCAAATTTTGTTTCCATTGGCAAATATATTTCAGCATTTCTTAATGTCCATGTATGTACCTATTCTTTGGTAGTCTTTTGAACTCTTTTTTTATACTATATGGATTTCCTAAATAATGAATAAGATAAAAATTGGTTAAATAAAATCTTTAACATGTATATATATTTTATAAGTCATAATTTGACCTTTCAAAAAGTTATTCTTTGACAATGTTACTTTACCCATCTGAAACATTTTTTTGTTTTGTTTTTCTTTTTTTCTATTTCTTTAACTGCTATCTATCCTTTAGCACTTGGCTCAATGCATATCCTCTTAATGAAATTTTTCTTAATCTAGCAGGGTACTTGGTACATGGTCTTTAGTTGTAGATCACTGTGACCTATGGCAACCTATACTGAATAAAGTAGTATTGTGATGTTTAGATGACAAGCCCAGGAATCTCCGTCCACCCCTCTCCACCCCTCTGTCTTATGCTTGGCTCCCTAACCTGTGGCTGGGCTTCGTGTTGTCTATGGTCACCACCTATACTGTGAGTTGCCACTACCAACGGTAGAATCTACCAAAGGGTAGAATCTGTTGAGGAATTGGCAACTTAATGAACCACCTTGTTTATGGCTACCTGCCTGAGTTAAGATGTCTGAGCTCACTGGGAAGAGAGAAGAGTGTCTGAGATCTTAGAGAGAGAGTGATTCTGACTAAAGCACCTGCTTCCTCACACCCCTAAGTAGGTCCCTCCTTTCAGGCTGGATTCTCTCAGCCTGGAGAATAATCCAGCTGACTGTAACTGAACTGAAGGTATGCACCCACCAAAGCCAGGTCACCTCAAGCAAATGCAACAGTGCAGGGAGGGCAAGGGCATGGGAAGGGCAGAGTATTTTCTCTTTTTTAACTACTGTTTATATACTGGCTTCTAGATTCATAAAGCCTTATATACATATTATTTAATCATTTAGAGGAAAAGGCAAAAAGTTTGCTGATTCTTGTTTGTGGGGCTCTGAATTGAAAGAGGACCGTTGCAAGCATAAGGAAGCTTAAGCACATTGTTTCAGCTTGGAGCTAAAATGGCGCCTACAGGAAGGGATGTGGGAGTGAAAGCAAGCTTAAGCACATTGTTTCAGTTTGGAGCTAAGATGGTGCCTACAGGAAGAGACAGGGCATGATCTAAATTGTTAATTGATGGTCAGAATTTCTGATTGGTTCCCCTGGTTTCCACGCTCATGGATGATTGCTTGACCTTTAGCTTGATTGGTGTAATCTATAGGAAGTCCTGTGCAAAACCCCCTTCACTTGCCTATAAAAGCTGTGGATCTACACTAATAAAGCGGAACTGCTTTGACGGAACCCCTGTCGCGTCTGATTGTCTCCCGCCTGCAGGGGGTGCTGGGGGGCTGGGGGGCTGGGGGGCCGGCAGCAAGACGCACCTCTCTCTGAGATCTCCCGGTTCAGCCGGGGGCAATCGCGCTGCCTTCCTTTATGCGGAAGGCCCCCGCACTTGTTATATTGTTTTAATTTATGATTTATCTTTCTAAAAGGATTGTAAGTTCCTTGTGGCAGCAAAAGGGAGTAATTGTTCTCCATGCTCAATAATTACTAAGTGATTAGTTGTTTGCTTTCACCATTCCTCACTGTTTAGAACTGAAATCGTCTATGTTTCCCTATTTAGCCCAATGTTCGACTTGCAACTTTAAAAGATATATATGTTTCAAAATAACAGATAGCTACATAGTATTACCATTTATCTAACGTGTCTAAAGAAAGCTTTGGTATGTTCATTATTTTTTCCTCCATCATGCCTCTTTTATTTATATTTATTTTTCATGCATCTTTTTTATACTTTGGCATGTGTAGGCCTCCCATTGCAGTGGCTTCACTGACTGCAGAGCACCAGCTCTCAGCACATGTGCTCAAGAGCATTGGCTTATAATTGGACACACCTGCCCAGCTGCTCCTTGGCACGTGGGATCTTCTGGGGCCAGGGATCAAACAGGTGCCCTTTGCACTGCAAGGCAGGTTCTTTACCCACTGGACCACCAGGGAAACCCTGATGTGTTAATTATTTTTAAAAACAACTTTTATATTAGTTAACAATGACAAAAAATATGTAAGAGACACAAGAGAGGTCCAGGCTGACAACAACAACAAAATTTTTAAAGAAAACAGAATTCTAAAATAGGTCTTACTTAACTACAGGGTATTAAGTATTTCATGAGTTTTGCAGAAAAAGAAATCCCTTTTCTAGAAATTTCAGGATATTTATTTCAGTGAAGCTGACATTGACCTCTGGCCTTCATCTTTCTGACTCATACAAGCCCTATGACTCAGGGACATCACATGTTAGGTATAGTCCTTAGACAACTACACTACAAACCTATTTTGTCACTAATATCTGAGGGGAGATCTAAGGATTTTTGTCAGCTACTGCTCCTGTTTCAATGAGTCTTCCGGTCACTAAGCAGGGTCCTGCCTTTATTTTAAACAAATGACTCGTGCTATAGACTGAATTTTATTAATCAAGTCATTCTGTATTCATGAGCTGTAAGGTGACTCATGCTTAGGGTAAATATGATGTACTTTTGGAATGTGCTTATTTTGTTTGGGAATTTTGGAATTGGATGAGAAACAGTCTCAGGTAGAAGATAGGTTTGAATGAGAAAGCCTGGAGAATGGCATATCCCTGAAGATGATGCATGATGAGTTTTTAAAATTAAATTTCCCTGTCAGATGGGTGTCAAGATTATCTGTTGCTTGTTAAATCCCAGATCTCTGAAGAAAGACACTCCGAGGAGATATGAACGGTCATGTGAAAGGCACATTTTTTAAGCAAATGTCAACTGTGAATATTTAGTTACATCCAAGATATATATGTTTCAAAATAACAGATAGCTACATAGTATTACCATTTATCTAACGTGTCTAAAGAAAGCTTTGGTATGTTCATTATTTTTTCCTCCATCATGCCTCTTTTATTTATATTTATTTTTCATGCATCTTTTTTATACTTTGGCATGTGTAGGCCTCCCATTGCAGTGGCTTCACTGACTGCAGAGCACCAGCTCTCAGCACATGTGCTCAAGAGCATTGGCTTATAATTGGACACACCTGCCCAGCTGCTCCTTGGCACGTGGGATCTTCTGGGGCCAGGGATCAAACAGGTGCCCTTTGCACTGCAAGGCAGGTTCTTTACCCACTGGACCACCAGGGAAACCCTGATGTGTTAATTTTTTTTAAAAACAACTTTTATATTAGTTAACAATGACAAAAAATATGTAAGAGACACAAGAGAGGTCCAGGCTGACAACAACAACAAAATTTTTAAAGAAAACAGAATTCTAAAATAGGTCTTACTTAACTACAGGGTATTAAGTATTTCATGAGTTTTGCAGAAAAAGAAATCCCTTTTCTAGAAATTTCAGGATATTTATTTCAGTGAAGCTGACATTGACCTCTGGCCTTCATCTTTCTGACTCATACAAGCCCTATGACTCAGGGACATCACATGTTAGGTATAGTCCTTAGACAACTACACTACAAACCTATTTTGTCACTAATATCTGAGGGGAGATCTAAGGATTTTTGTCAGCTACTGCTCCTGTTTCAATGAGTCTTCCGGTCACTAAGCAGGGTCCTGCCTTTATTTTAAACAAATGACTCGTGCTATAGACTGAATTTTATTAATCAAGTCATTCTGTATTCATGAGCTGTAAGGTGACTCATGCTTAGGGTAAATATGATGTACTTTTGGAATGTGCTTATTTTGTTTGGGAATTTTGGAATTGGATGAGAAACAGTCTCAGGTAGAAGATAGGTTTGAATGAGAAAGCCTGGAGAATGGCATATCCCTGAAGATGATGCATGATGAGTTTTTAAAATTAAATTTCCCTGTCAGATGGGTGTCAAGATTATCTGTTGCTTGTTAAATCCCAGATCTCTGAAGAAAGACACTCCGAGGAGATATGAACGGTCATGTGAAAGGCACATTTTTTAAGCAAATGTCAACTGTGAATATTTAGTTACATCCAAGATACTTGTAGGAAATTAATTCTTATTGTCTAGTTACTACTGTTTTCACATAGTTTTTTAGATTTTCAGGAAGAGTTAGTTGAGTTCTTTGGAGCATAATAGCAGGGAAGCTGAGCCAGAGAGAGGGAGAAAGAGAACAAAAGATCAATTTTACTTTTAAATATATACATGAAAGGTAGCTTTGTGTGGGTAAAGATTCTGTGACCCCAAAGATTATACTTCAGTCTCCTTTCAGTCTATACGGAAAAGGCTTGTTTTGCAAAGCAAGAAGTGTAAACGGGTCAGAGCTTTGTATCACTGCCAGCGTGTTCAAGTGCAAAGGTCTGAGACTTAGAGCAAAACTCTAACTTTACCCATCATGAAAAGCTTCTTCTAGTTCATACAAAAGAAACTCCTGAATGTTTCTGTTCATTTAGAAATAAAAAGAACCTATATGAACTTGGGACACATTTTTCAACCCTCAATATCTACAGAAGATGCCCTATGGCCTCGCAGTCCTTTAGAAAAAAAGAGAACAGATGAAAAGCAAACCAACCACCATGTTGTGAAATGACACAGATGGACATTTAGCAGGAGAGCTAAAAGCAAATTTCTCAGTACACTGTAATCATACATAACATTTCATGCAGATCTCACCTTTTCTTTATGTGTATGTGAGTGAAGGAAAATTAAGCAAAAGTGAAAAAACAAACCTTCTCTTCACTGTTTTCAAGAACATATTTGGAAAAATAAAACAACAACGTTCTTTTTTTAAAGTGAGGTTAAATCTGGTATGCCACCCTGGAGTAAACAAGAAGTGGGATTATGGATATTGTCATGGCCCTGAGCTATGGATTTAAAGAATGGCTGGTATCATTTTTCTGCAGCTTCACCAAGAAGAACCAGATCTCTTGAGGGGGAAAAAGGACTAACTCAAACACAAATTTAAATCACGATGTTTGTTTGAATTCATTTTATCTATTGAGCCGCAAATGGACAAGTGAGCTGGAAACATAAAAGCAAACCAAGGTTACTTCAAAGGAGGATCCAGTAGGAAAGCACAAAGAACATTTTTTGAGGATTGGCCATATGCTAGACACAGTACTATGTGCTTAGTCGCTCAGTTGTGTCTGATTTTTTGTGACCCTACAGAATATATAGCCTGCCAGGCTACACTGTCCATGGGACTCTCCAGGCAAGAATAATGGAGTGGATTGCCATTTCCCAATCCAGAAGATCTTCCCCAGTCAGGGATGGGGTCACTCGTTTCTTGTGTCTCCTGCATTTGTAGGTAGATCTCCTGTGGCTCAGATGGTAAAGAACCCACCTGCAATGCAAGACACCTGGGCTTGATCCCTGGGTCAGGAAGAGCCCCTGTAGAAGGGAATGACTACCTATTCCAATATTCTTGACTAGAGAATTTATTAGGTAGAACCTAATAAATAGAAACAATTTTCTTTAGTGCTACATACATGGCAATTTACTGTTATTTTAGTAAGATAATTGATAAGGAATTTTTGCTTTAATTTTTCCATGTCTATTGAACTATTCTTTCTACCAAAACACTCAAAGAATTCTTGGATGCTCCTTGGAGTCTAAGTAAGTTTTAGTTGAACACACTTATTTTGATCTTTCCAGGATTAACACAAATTACTCATCCTGAAAGATCAATAAGTATTGGCTTTCTTTTTGTTCCCCCGGTCTGTGTTTTATGATGAGCTTATTTGATGTGTTAGTGCAGCACAATGAAAATGATGTGAAATGGCAACAGGGACTCATGATTGATGGTTAGATAACTGGCCAATTACGGAAAGATTTTTTTTCTAGATGTTAGGAAAAGAGATGTCACCTTATATGTCAGAAGAAAACCTCATGTTTTCTTGAAAGGAAGTCACTCTAACAAAACATTATTGAGCCATACATGTCAATTTGTAGCCTCATACACAGAATGAATACAATGCTCCTTGTCCTTTGAGTTTCAGGAAAAAGGATCTAAGTAAACCCCTGCAAGTTATAGTGGTGATACGATTATATGTTTCCACAAATTCTTCTGTTCTAAAGTTTTAGAGAGAAAGTTAACAAAAATGATTTCTTCTGTGTTCTGGAAGAAACCATCATTTCTTCATAGACAAAGAGCACCTTTTCAGTCAGTTAGTTTGCAAAGGATATGTTTATGCAAAACTAAAATACTCTTTTCTTCTCTTTTTCTGGGTTATACTCACAGAATGAATCTCTTATTAAAACTGTCAGTAAATGCCTATACTCAGACTTAAAGGCAGTATGGTCTTTAGAGTAGACATAACATTTCAAAGGGTACAGTGCAAATTTTTTCCATAATCAATTAATATCTATTAACATCCAATATCAATTTAGGTCTACTGACATCCCTGTCAATTTCTCACTCAACATATCACAGGATAGAAAAGTAAATTTATTTCGTTTTCTATCCTTAACTAGTTTTATTTCTGTCTCTCATTTCTGCTTTCATTCATTAAAAATAGGTCTACTAGGCACCAGATACGTGCCAATCAATGTTATACTCCCTGGGAGCCCAAACAAGATGATGTCCTGCATGCCAGGGTCTCATACTCAAGTTAGGAAGACAGACATATGGACAGACAATTACACAAGCAATGTGCAGGCATAGACCAAGGACAGGCACAGATGTTAGAGTTTACAGATCCAAATTTGAGTATAACTGACTCAGTTTACCAGACTCAAGACTATATTAATAAATAGCAACAATTGGCCTTGTTTTAGTGGTAGAAGCACCTATCCAACAAACTGAAGAATTCCAGGAGCTATAATATGCATCCCCAGAAACAATACTGTCTAAAAATTTGAGTATAACTGACTCAGTTTACCAGATCAAGTGTTTTATGATGAGCTTATTTGATGTGTTAGTGCAGCACAATGAAAATGATGTGAAATGGCAACAGGGACTCATGATTGATGGTTAGATAACTGGCCAATTACGGAAAGATTTTTTCTAGATGTTAGGAAAAGAGATGTCACCTTATATGTCAGAAGAAAACCTCATGTTTTCTTGAAAGGAAGTCACTCTAACAAAACATTATTGAGCCATACATGTCAATTTGTAGCCTCATACACAGAATGAATACAATGCTCCTTGTCCTTTGAGTTTCAGGAAAAAGGATCTAAGTAAACCCCTGCAAGTTATAGTGGTGATACGATTATATGTTTCCACAAATTCTTCTGTTCTAAAGTTTTAGAGAGAAAGTTAACAAAAATGATTTCTTCTGTGTTCTGGAAGAAACCATCATTTCTTCATAGACAAAGAGCACCTTTTCAGTCAGTTAGTTTGCAAAGGATATGTTTATGCAAAACTAAAATACTCTTTTCTTCTCTTTTTCTGGGTTATACTCACAGAATGAATCTCTTATTAAAACTGTCAGTAAATGCCTATACTCAGACTTAAAGGCAGTATGGTCTTTAGAGTAGACATAACATTTCAAAGGGTACAGTGCAAATTTTTTCCATAATCAATTAATATCTATTAACATCCAATATCAATTTAGGTCTACTGACATCCCTGTCAATTTCTCACTCAACATATCACAGGATAGAAAAGTAAATTTATTTCGTTTTCTATCCTTAACTAGTTTTATTTCTGTCTCTCATTTCTGCTTTCATTCATTAAAAATAGGTCTACTAGGCACCAGATACGTGCCAATCAATGTTATACTCCCTGGGAGCCCAAACAAGATGATGTCCTGCATGCCAGGGTCTCATACTCAAGTTAGGAAGACAGACATATGGACAGACAATTACACAAGCAATGTGCAGGCATAGACCAAGGACAGGCACAGATGTTAGAGTTTACAGATCCAAATTTGAGTATAACTGACTCAGTTTACCAGACTCAAGACTATATTAATAAATAGCAACAATTGGCCTTGTTTTAGTGGTAGAAGCACCTATCCAACAAACTGAAGAATTCCAGGAGCTATAATATGCATCCCCAGAAACAATACTGTCTAAGAATTTCATAGCTCCTGCTCTGACACAGGTACTCTACACAAGCTCTGAGACAGGAATACTCCAGTTTCCATTTCACAGACAAATATACTGAGATCACACAGCTGGAAAGTGTCAGAAATAGGATATAAACCCAAGAGAGTCCAGTTCTGATTATGAGCAACACCAGAGGGTGAGGACATGGTCATGGCTATTTTGAGGCAGGTTTCTTTTCTTTAAATGGGAATTCTAACATTTCTTGATTTCTACAGAATATATTCATTCCAAAAAAACGTGAACAGTGTGCTTGTTAATAAAAAGGATGATATAGCAGTTTTCTAAAATGAAAGATTTACTCAAATTCTGTTGATGAACTAAAGTCACTAAAACCAGATGCAGTCATTTTTATGCTCCATGTATGTTCATGTACTGTGGGCGTGTAACACCAGTCTGGAAACTGGAGAAGAGGCACATTTCTAACCTTCTGCAACACTTCATGTGTCAATTCAGTTAAGCTACAATACCCAGTTATTTAATCAACAGGTGGTAGTGTAAAGATATTTGGTAGGTGTGGTTAATGTCTACAATCAATTGACTTTATGTGAAAGAGATTACTTGGGTGGGACTCATCTAATCAACAGAAGGAAAACAAACTGTTCTTCAAGATTGCAACATTAGGAGAAGCCGCGTCGGACCTAGAGGCCGCTTCGGACAGAGAAGCCACGTCGGACTGAGAAGCCGCGCCGCCATCGCGCCGCCGTGCTGCAGGTAAGTTCAACCACTCCTACTGGAGGGCTTGCTAAACGGAGAGGGCATGTCGCCCACGGGTTGCTGACCAGGGACCGGGCACGAGCTGGACGGGAAAGCTCGCACCCGCCTTTCAGACTTAGATGCGTACCCTGGCAGTGCGCTTATGCCAGCAGCAGAGGAGTCCGCACACCCCTAGAGCTGTAGTAGCAGCGGAGGAAGCCGGGGAAAGAGCAGAGATTGGAGACTACCGGCGGGGGCGTGGTAGAGCTGGGTGCCCCCTTCCAACACCGGACTGCGCGCGCCGCGGCCCCCGCCCGACAGACTGGAATCAGCCCACCACCCCGGCCAGCACCCAAGCTCGCAGCAAAGCCTTCGTTTTGCTGTAAACAAAACCAGAAACCATAGCAACCGGTGCTATAAGGGAAAGACTATGCCATCAAGACACCACCATCAAGAGCAGATTGGTTTCCAACAGGCAGATGAGAAGATAAAAACCAGGGACAGTATTTAGCTTTTTTTTGCTTGTTTATTTGTTATGGACTATTTTCTTTATTTGATTGATTAGTCTGGTTTGGGGTTTATTTGTTTGTTTGTTCTGTTTGGGTTTTTTTTTTTTTTTTGATGTTTGTTTTGTTTTTGTGTTTGTTTTTTGGTCTCATTATTTTTTTCTGCCGTTTTTAATTTTTAATTTCTTTTTTTGACTTTTATTTTATTTTATCGCATTTTTTTAAATTTTAATTTTTGGAAACTTCTAATTCTCTTTCCTCTTTGCCACTGCTCTCTCCCCCTATGTTCTAAATGTAAAACCATTTCCTATCTACCAATATCCTCTAGATAAATTATTTCCTATCTTCCTGTCACCACTATTCTCTTCCAGCTGCACTAAACGATACAACACACTAATCTTTGCTACCTAACCCTATAAAATCCTTCCAAGAGGAATCTATTCCTTCTCATTACCTATACACTCTCCTCCTCATCACCCCCAACATAGGTCCTAGATAAAAATTGCTCTCATTGTAATTATCCAAGCCAGGTTCTTGCGCTGGATCTATTTATCCAGGCACTATTTTAATTAATTCAGAGCTTAACGGGCAAGTATCATCTTTGATTGCATGATTTGACAGAAAGATTTCCTGTGCTTCATCTCTGTAAAACTGGTCAGTTGTGGGGATTGCTGTGTATGTATGTATATCTTACGATTATGTTAGAAAACATCTGCATGCTTTTATGACTGTCACCCATCAGGGATACACCTCTTGTTCCTCAGATGCTAGTATGTGAACTAATATCACGGAACACCATAGCAAACCTGACTACACCCCCTGACCAATCATCAAACCAAGGATCCTGAGAGCAGAAGCCCTGATTCCAAGACCCCACATTATCAAAGAACATACAACACTAGAGACTATTCATCTGTAAACAAGACCTAACACCATCCAAGTCACAAACCACTGAACCCTTCTAGAAGGACAGAAACCCAAAGGAAGTGAGAATTCAACCAAGAAGCCTGGTGGGGGGAAAAGAACTCCACACACACAGACACACAAAAAGAAACAAAAATTAACCTAATAATGAAATGACAGAGAAACACTGCACAAATGAAGGACCAAGCTAGAGAAACACCGCTTCAAATGACAGAGGAGATAGACAAATTATCTGAAAGAGAATTCAGAAAAGCTATACCAATGAGGATACAAAACATCGAAAACAGAATATTAGAGGAAATTCGTGCATTTGGAAGAGACGTGCAAGAAATGAAAAATAAGCAAATAGAGACTACCAACTCAATTGCTGAACTGAAAAATACTACAGAAGGTCTCAACAGTAGAGTATCAGAGGCTGAAGAACGGATAAGTGAGCTGGAAGACAGAATGGTGGAAATAAGTGCTGAAGAACACAACAAAGCCCAAAGAACTAAAAGAACTGAGGATAGCCTGAGAGACCTATGGGACAATATCAAATGCACCAACATTAGAATTATAGGAGTTCCAGAAGAAGAAGAGGGAAAGAAAGGCTATGAAAAAATTCTTGAAGAGGTTATAGTTGAAAACTTCCCCAACATGGGCAAGGAAATAGTCAACCAAGTCCAAGAAGCACAAAGAGTTCCACACAGGATAAACCCCAGAAGAAACACACCAAGGCACATTCTAATCAAACTAACACAGACTAAATATAAAGACAGATTACTAAAAGCAGCTAGAAGCAAACAACAAATAACATATAAAGGAAAACCCATACATCTAACTGCAGATCTTTCAACAGAAACCCTGCAGACCAGAAGAGAATGGCAAGACACATTTAAATGGCTAAAAGAGAATAACCTCCCACCAAGAATTCTCTACCCAGCAAGAATCTCATTCAGAATTGATAGGAGAAGTCAAAAGCTTGTCACCCATCAGGGATACACCTCTTGTTCCTCAGATGCTAGTATGTGAACTAATATCACGGAACACCATAGCAAACCTGACTACACCCCCTGACCAATCATCAAACCAAGGATCCTGAGAGCAGAAGCCCTGATTCCAAGACCCCACATTATCAAAGAACATACAACACTAGAGACTATTCATCTGTAAACAAGACCTAACACCATCCAAGTCACAAACCACTGAACCCTTCTAGAAGGACAGAAACCCAAAGGAAGTGAGAATTCAACCAAGAAGCCTGGTGGGGGGAAAAGAACTCCACACACACAGACACACAAAAAGAAACAAAAATTAACCTAATAATGAAATGACAGAGAAACACTGCACAAATGAAGGACCAAGCTAGAGAAACACCGCTTCAAATGACAGAGGAGATAGACAAATTATCTGAAAGAGAATTCAGAAAAGCTATACCAATGAGGATACAAAACATCGAAAACAGAATATTAGAGGAAATTCGTGCATTTGGAAGAGACGTGCAAGAAATGAAAAATAAGCAAATAGAGACTACCAACTCAATTGCTGAACTGAAAATACTACAGAAGGTCTCAACAGTAGAGTATCAGAGGCTGAAGAACGGATAAGTGAGCTGGAAGACAGAATGGTGGAAATAAGTGCTGAAGAACACAACAAAGCCCAAAGAACTAAAAGAACTGAGGATAGCCTGAGAGACCTATGGGACAATATCAAATGCACCAACATTAGAATTATAGGAGTTCCAGAAGAAGAAGAGGGAAAGAAAGGCTATGAAAAAATTCTTGAAGAGGTTATAGTTGAAAACTTCCCCAACATGGGCAAGGAAATAGTCAACCAAGTCCAAGAAGCACAAAGAGTTCCACACAGGATAAACCCCAGAAGAAACACACCAAGGCACATTCTAATCAAACTAACACAGACTAAATATAAAGACAGATTACTAAAAGCAGCTAGAAGCAAACAACAAATAACATATAAAGGAAAACCCATACATCTAACTGCAGATCTTTCAACAGAAACCCTGCAGACCAGAAGAGAATGGCAAGACACATTTAAATGGCTAAAAGAGAATAACCTCCCACCAAGAATTCTCTACCCAGCAAGAATCTCATTCAGAATTGATAGGAGAAGTCAAAAGCTTCACAGAGAAGCAAAAACTAAAAGAATTCTGTACCACAAAACCAGCCCTACAACAAGTGTTAAAGGGCCTGATATAGCCAATAAATACAAGAGTAGAAGAAGTCCTACAAATCAAACCCTAAACTTCTAAGAAGATGACAATAGGAACATTCGTTATCAATAATTACTTTGAATGTAAATGGACTAAATGCTCCAACCAAAAGACACAGGCTGGCTGAATGGATCCAAAAGCAAGACCCATGTATATGCTGTTTACAAGAGACCCACTTAAGACCTAGGGACACTCATAGACTGAAAGTGAAAGGCTGGAAAAAGATGTTCCATGCAAATGGAAATCAAAAGAAAGCTGGAGTAGCAATTCTCATATCAGACAAAATAGACTTTAAAGTAAAGAAGATTCTAAGAGACAAGGCAGGTCACTACATCATGATTAAGGGATCCATCCAAGAGGAAGACATAACAGTCATGAATATCTATGCACCCAACACAGGGGCACCTCAATACATAAGACAGGTACTTTCAGACATAAAAGAAGAAATCAACAATAACACAGTAATAGTAGGAGACTTTAACACTCCTCTCACTCCAATGGACAGATCATCCAAACAGAAAATTAATAAAGAAACACAAGACTTAAATACCACACTAGAAAAGATGGACCTCATCGATATCTTTAGGGTCTTCCATCTAAAAGCAGAATACACTTTCTTCTCAAGTGCACATGGAACATTCTCCAGGATAGACCACATCTTGGGCCACAAATCTAACCTCAGTCAATTCAAGAAAACTGAAATTATATCAACCATCTTCTCGGATCACAATGCAATGAGACTAGAGATCATCTACAGGAAAAAAACCGCTAAAAACACAAACACATGGAAATTAAACAATACATACCTAAAAAACCAGCTAGAAGCAAACAACAAATAACATATAAAGGAAAACCCATACATCTAACTGCAGATCTTTCAACAGAAACCCTGCAGACCAGAAGAGAATGGCAAGACACATTTAAATGGCTAAAAGAGAATAACCTCCCACCAAGAATTCTCTACCCAGCAAGAATCTCATTCAGAATTGATAGGAGAAGTCAAAAGCTTCACAGAGAAGCAAAAACTAAAAGAATTCTGTACCACAAAACCAGCCCTACAACAAGTGTTAAAGGGCCTGATATAGCCAATAAATACAAGAGTAGAAGAAGTCCTACAAATCAAACCCTAAACTTCTAAGAAGATGACAATAGGAACATTCGTTATCAATAATTACTTTGAATGTAAATGGACTAAATGCTCCAACCAAAAGACACAGGCTGGCTGAATGGATCCAAAAGCAAGACCCATGTATATGCTGTTTACAAGAGACCCACTTAAGACCTAGGGACACTCATAGACTGAAAGTGAAAGGCTGGAAAAAGATGTTCCATGCAAATGGAAATCAAAAGAAAGCTGGAGTAGCAATTCTCATATCAGACAAAATAGACTTTAAAGTAAAGAAGATTCTAAGAGACAAGGCAGGTCACTACATCATGATTAAGGGATCCATCCAAGAGGAAGACATAACAGTCATGAATATCTATGCACCCAACACAGGGGCACCTCAATACATAAGACAGGTACTTTCAGACATAAAAGAAGAAATCAACAATAACACAGTAATAGTAGGAGACTTTAACACTCCTCTCACTCCAATGGACAGATCATCCAAACAGAAAATTAATAAAGAAACACAAGACTTAAATACCACACTAGAAAAGATGGACCTCATCGATATCTTTAGGGTCTTCCATCTAAAAGCAGAATACACTTTCTTCTCAAGTGCACATGGAACATTCTCCAGGATAGACCACATCTTGGGCCACAAATCTAACCTCAGTCAATTCAAGAAAACTGAAATTATATCAACCATCTTCTCGGATCACAATGCAATGAGACTAGAGATCATCTACAGGAAAAAAACCGCTAAAAACACAAACACATGGAAATTAAACAATACATACCTAAAAAACCAGCTGATCACTGAGGAAATCCAAGGAGAAATTAGATTCCTAGAAGAAAGTGACAATGAACACACAACTGTGCAAAACCTATGGGACGCTGCAAAAGCAGTTCTAAGAGGGAGATTTATAGCAATACAATCCCACCTCAAGGAACTAGAAAAATATGAAGCAGATGACCTAGACCTACGCTTAAAACAATTGGAGAAACAAGAACAAAAACACCTCAAAGCCAGCAGAAGTAGAGAAATCATAAGGATCAGAGCAGAAATAAATGATAAAAAAATAAAAGAAACAATAGTAAAGATAAATAAAACAAAAAGCTGGTCCTTCAAAAAGGTAAACAAAATTGACAAGCCACTGGCCAGACTCATTAAGAAAAAGAGAGAGGAGAACCAGATCAACAAAATCAAAAATGAAAAAGGAGAGACTACAACAGATCATGCAGAAATCCAAAGGATTCTAAGAGACTATTATGAACAACTATGGCAACAAACTGGACAACCTGGAAGAAATGGACAGTTTGTTGGGGAAGATCAATCTCTCAAGACTGAGCCAGGAAGAAGCAGAAACTTTGAACAACCCAATCACAAGCTCAGAAATCGAATCTGTGATTAAAAATCTACCCAAAAATAAAAGCCCAGGGCCAGATGGCTTCACAGCCAAATTCTACCAAACATTTAAAGAAGAGCTAATGCCTGTCCTTCTAAAACTCTTTCAAAAAATTGCACAGGAGGGATAACTTCCAAACACATTCTACGAGGCCACCATCACCCTGATACCCAAACCAGGCAAAGACAACACAAAAACGGAAAATTACTGACCAATTTCTCTGATGAACTTAGATGCCAAGATCCTCAACAAAATCCTAGAAGCAGAATTCAACGACACATCAAAAAACTCATACATCATGATCAAGTCGGGTTCATCCCAGGCATGCAAGGATTCTTCAACATCTGCAAATCAATCAATGTGATACACCATATCAACAAACTGAGAGACTGAAATCACATGATCATCTCAATAGATGCAGAAAAAGCCTTTGACAAAGTACAACATCCATTTATGATAAAAAACTCTTGAGAAAATGGGCATAGAAGGAACCTATCTCAACATAGTGAAAGCCATATATGAGAAGCCAACAGCAAACATTGTCCTCAATGGTGAAAAACTGAAAGCATTCCCTCTAAGATCAGGAACAAGACAGGGGTGTCCACTCTCACCACTAGTATTCAACATAGTCCTGGAAGTTCTAGCAATGGCAATAAGAGAAGAGAAAGAAATCAAAGGAATCCAGATTGGAAAGGAAGAAGTCAAGCTGTCTCTTTTTGCAGATGACATGATATTATACATAGAAAATCCCAAAGACACTATTACAAAGCTACTAGAGCTAATCAACGAATTCAGCAAAGTCACAGGATACAAAGTCAACACACAGAAATCACTGGCATTTCTATACACAAACAATGAAAAATCAGAAAATGAAATCAAAGAGGCAGTCCCCTTCACCATCGCAACCAAAAGAATCAAATATCTAGGAATAAACCTACCCAAAGAAACAAAAGAACTGTACACAGAAAATTACAAGACACTCTTGAAAGAAATTAAAGAAGACTTAAACAGATGGAGAGATATTCCATGTTCCTGGGTCGGAAGAATCAATATTGTGAAAATGACCATACTACCAAATATCATCTACAGATTCAATGCAATACCTATTCAATTTCCATTGACATTTTCACAGAACTAGACCAAACAATAACACAGTTCATATGGAAGCACAAAAGACCTCGAATAGCCAAAGCAATCCTGAGAGAAAAACGGAGCTGCCCTAACGCAGCCTCCCTAACTTCAGACTCTACTACAAAGCAACAGTCCTCAAGACAGTATGATACTGGCACAAAGACAGAACTATAGATCAATGGAACAAGATTGAGAACCCAGAGATAAACCCACGCACCTATGGGTACCTTATTTTTGACAAAGGAGGCGAAACTATAAAATGGAACAAAGACAGCCTCTTCAACAAGTGGTGCTGGGAAAATTGGACAGCTACATGCAACAAAATGAAGTTAGAACATCCCTTAAACAATACAGAAAGATCAACCCAAAATGGATTAAAGACCTAAATGCAAGACCAGAAACCATCCAACTCTTAGAGGAGAATATAGGCAAAACCCTCAAGGACATTAATCAAAGCAAGATCTTCTCTGACCCACCTACTAGAATAGCGGAACTGAAAAGAAAAGTTAACACGTGTGACCTAATGAAACTTAAAAGCTTTTGTACAGCAAAAGAAATTACAAGAAAGTACAACAGACACCCTACAGAGTGGGAGAAAATCATAGCAAATGAAACAACACACAAAGAATTAATCTCCAAAGTCTACAAGCAACTCAGACAACTCAGTACAGGAAAAACGAACAACCCAATCAAAAAATGGAAAAAATATCTAAAGAGATGCCTCTCCAAAGAGGACATACAGATGGCCCAAAAGCACATGAAACAATGCTCAACCTAGCTTATTTTTAGAGAAATGCAAATTAAGACCACAATGAGATACCACCTCACGCCCCTCAGAATGGCCATCATCAATAAATCAACAGACAATATATGCTGGTGAGGGTGCGGAGAAAAGGTACCCCTCTTGCATTGCTGGTGGGAATGTAGATTGATACAGCCTCTATGGAAGACAGTATGGAAATTCCTTAAAAAATGAAAAATAGAAGCACTCTATGATCCAGCAATCCCACTACTAGGCCTATATCCTGATGAAATCAAAACTGAAAGAAGCACCTGTACCCCAATGTTCATTGCAGCTCTCTATACAATAGCCAAAACATGGAAGCAACCTAGATGTCCATCGACGAATGAATGGATCCAGAAGCTCTGGTACATATCTACAATGGAATACTACTCAGCTGTTAAAAGAAATGCAGAAGACTCGGTCCTAATGAGGTGGCTAGCTCTAGAACCTATCATAAAAAGTGAAGTAAGTCAAAAAGAGAAAGACAAATATAGTATATTAAGTCATATATATGGAATCTAGTAAGATGATCATGATAACACACACAGTGAACTCATGGAAAAACAGACAGAGAATAGACATAAGGACATTGTGGAGAACGAACAGTGGGAGGGAGGCATGGAGGGAGTAATATGGAAACCTATACTGTCATATGTGGAAAAGATAGCTATTGTCATTGTGCTAAGGGAATAGGAGTACCTACAACCACTTGAGACGATGGTTAGAAGGGGTGGGATGAAGGGAACTGGGCCAGACCATCCAACTCTTAGAGGAGAATATAGGCAAAACCCTCAAGGACATTAATCAAAGCAAGATCTTCTCTGACCCACCTACTAGAATAGCGGAACTGAAAAGAAAAGTTAACACGTGTGACCTAATGAAACTTAAAAGCTTTTGTACAGCAAAAGAAATTACAAGAAAGTACAACAGACACCCTACAGAGTGGGAGAAAATCATAGCAAATGAAACAACACACAAAGAATTAATCTCCAAAGTCTACAAGCAACTCAGACAACTCAGTACAGGAAAAACGAACAACCCAATCAAAAAATGGAAAAAATATCTAAAGAGATGCCTCTCCAAAGAGGACATACAGATGGCCCAAAAGCACATGAAACAATGCTCAACCTAGCTTATTTTTAGAGAAATGCAAATTAAGACCACAATGAGATACCACCTCACGCCCCTCAGAATGGCCATCATCAATAAATCAACAGACAATATATGCTGGTGAGGGTGCGGAGAAAAGGTACCCCTCTTGCATTGCTGGTGGGAATGTAGATTGATACAGCCTCTATGGAAGACAGTATGGAAATTCCTTAAAAAATGAAAAATAGAAGCACTCTATGATCCAGCAATCCCACTACTAGGCCTATATCCTGATGAAATCAAAACTGAAAGAAGCACCTGTACCCCAATGTTCATTGCAGCTCTCTATACAATAGCCAAAACATGGAAGCAACCTAGATGTCCATCGACGAATGAATGGATCCAGAAGCTCTGGTACATATCTACAATGGAATACTACTCAGCTGTTAAAAGAAATGCAGAAGACTCGGTCCTAATGAGGTGGCTAGCTCTAGAACCTATCATAAAAAGTGAAGTAAGTCAAAAAGAGAAAGACAAATATAGTATATTAAGTCATATATATGGAATCTAGTAAGATGATCATGATAACACACACAGTGAACTCATGGAAAAACAGACAGAGAATAGACATAAGGACATTGTGGAGAACGAACAGTGGGAGGGAGGCATGGAGGGAGTAATATGGAAACCTATACTGTCATATGTGGAAAAGATAGCTATTGTCATTGTGCTAAGGGAATAGGAGTACCTACAACCACTTGAGACGATGGTTAGAAGGGGTGGGATGAAGGGAACTGGGTGAGGGGGGGACCAGGGATGTGCATATGGATGATCTGGGAACATACATGTCGGTGAACAACAAAACTCTGTAAAATCTTTAAAATAAAGAATTAAAAATTAAAAAAAGAAAGATAAGATGTAGGAGGAAATAAAAACGTAATTCTTTAAGGAAAAAAAAAAAAGATTGCAACATTAGCTCCTATTCAACAGTTTCCAATCTACCAGCCTGCCCTACAGATTTTGGACTTGGCAGCCATCACAAGTGCATAAGCCAACTCTTCAAATTGTGTGTGCTCAATTGGGTTGGACTCTTTGTGGCCCCATGGACTGCAGCTCACCAGGCTCCTCTTGTCCATGAAATTCTCCAGGCAAAAATACTAGAAGGGCTTGCCATTCCTATAAGGAGGACTTTTGTTTTTCTGGAGAACCCTAGCTGATACACACTCTCTCCTGGTTATAATTCAAATTATTTAATTATTTGAAACACTCTTAAGTTATATGCTAGAATGTCTTCTATATATGTTAGAAAACTCAGCTTGAAACCTTCTGTTTTTATTATATTTTATTTATTTATTTATTTATTTTTACTTTTTAAAACTTCAATGACAAAACCCTCCTGCAAAGTCTTGAACAAAAAATAGAATATATTATAGGTCTGACACTATTCATTGCAATCTGTGCTGACAGTTTTGAAATATTCAATGTGCTCCTTAATATTTTCATTTCATTTCACTGGTGGTGGTGGTGTTTAGTTGCTAATTTGGGTCCAACTCTTTGTGGACGATAGCCCACCAGGCTCCTCTGTCCATGGAATTTTCCAGGCAAGAATACTAGATAGAGTTTTCATTTCCTCCTCCAAGGGATCTTCCTTACCCAGGAAATGAAGTTACATTTCCTGTGCTTCCTGCATTGGCAGATGGATTCTTTATCATTGAGCCATCTGGGAAGGATTACCTTCTCTCAATTTGGTACCTCAATTTTTTCCTCTGGGTAATAGGGACAAAACTTGCCAACTTTCTTTCTCAGATGAATATATATTTTAAAATATTCAATGTAGGGATATCCTTGGTGGTCCAGTGGCTAAGACTCTCCACTCCCAATGCAGGAGCCCAAGTCTAGCACCTGGTCAGGGAACTAGATCCCACATACCTCAACTCAAGAGTTTACATGTTACAACAAAGATCGAAGATTCCGCTTGCCAAACCTAAGATCTATCACAGTCAAAATAAATAAATAATTAAATAAAATTTTTTCAATGTTTTTAGAGTAATGCCATCCCTAGACAGAAACAGCACTATTTTGGTTCAAATATTTACTAATTCTTTTTAAAATCATGGCACAGACACAAACACAAAAGGTAAATATAGTTCATTATTTTAACATTGTGTAATAATTTGTTTAGAAATCAAAACACAAATCCTCCATTACATATAAAATGAGTTTTATTATACTCTAGGTTTTATGTTTTCAAGAGAACGTCATGAGATGTTCATTATAAAAAGTATAATACTTTTTAATTTAATTTTAAAAAGGTAGTTTATTCTGATAAATACACATGCAGAGCATCGATGGAAAAACAGTCATAGAGAACAGACTTACGGACACTGGAGAGAGGGAGAAGTGGGTGAGAGATATGGAAAGAGCAACACAAATTGCTATATTATCTTATGCAAAAGAGATATTATTGTCAATGTGCTGTGGGTCTAAGGAATAGCACATGGGGGCTATGCAATGGCCTGGAGAGGTGAGATGGGGGGAATGGGATATACATATGACTAAGCTGGAATTATACATACCTATAAATAACAGAACTCTGTAAAATCAAAAAAGCAAAACAAAACAACCTGTGATTGTGGAAAAGAAAAAAAAAAAAAAAGAGTGTGCCACTGGTCAAGCATCAGTCCTGCTTGTTAGGGTACACCTTTTAAGTTATTACATTCCCTCTGGAAAGATTTATTATCAGACATTTTCCAAATAAGGGATAGAAAGCTATTTATGGATCATTGAAAGTACTTTTGTCAAGGGAATATAAAACTTTTAGTAAAATACAGATTCATTCCAACAATTCACAAGAAGCTACTCTATTACTCTAATCCAACATGTTTGTTATTTCAAAACTCTTGCCTCTTGCACTAATTTTCCAGGGTCCCTGCCCCTCTCCTTTTTTTTTATAATATTTTTTCTGTTTTCTTCTCTCTTTTTTTTGCTTCTAAGTCATCATTTATTTTTCATCCATCTTTATTCTTTGGCCTGTGTGGGCGTCCCATCGCACTGGTTTCTCTTGTTGCAGAGCACTGGTTCTGGGTGCATGTGCTCCAGAGCCGTGGCTCATAATTGGTCATGTGCCCCCAGAGCCGTAGGGGCCCTTGCACCACAGAAACATCACTATTTTGGTTCAAATATTTACTAATTCTTTTTAAAATCATGGCACAGACACAAACACAAAAGGTAAATATAGTTCATTATTTTAACATTGTGTAATAATTTGTTTAGAAATCAAAACACAAATCCTCCATTACATATAAAATGAGTTTTATTATACTCTAGGTTTTATGTTTTCAAGAGAACGTCATGAGATGTTCATTATAAAAAGTATAATACTTTTTAATTTAATTTTAAAAAGGTAGTTTATTCTGATAAATACACATGCAGAGCATCGATGGAAAAACAGTCATAGAGAACAGACTTACGGACACTGGAGAGAGGGAGAAGTGGGTGAGAGATATGGAAAGAGCAACACAAATTGCTATATTATCTTATGCAAAAGAGATATTATTGTCAATGTGCTGTGGGTCTAAGGAATAGCACATGGGGGCTATGCAATGGCCTGGAGAGGTGAGATGGGGGGAATGGGATATACATATGACTAAGCTGGAATTATACATACCTATAAATAACAGAACTCTGTAAAATCAAAAAAGCAAAACAAAACAACCTGTGATTGTGGAAAAGAAAAAAAAAAAAAAAGAGTGTGCCACTGGTCAAGCATCAGTCCTGCTTGTTAGGGTACACTTTTTAAGTTATTACATTCCCTCTGGAAAGATTTATTATCAGACATTTTCCAAATAAGGGATAGAAAGCTATTTATGGATCATTGAAAGTACTTTTGTCAAGGGAATATAAAACTTTTAGTAAAATACAGATTCATTCCAACAATTCACAAGAAGCTACTCTATTACTCTAATCCAACATGTTTGTTATTTCAAAACTCTTGCCTCTTGCACTAATTTTCCAGGGTCCCTGCCCCTCTCCTTTTTTTTTATAATATTTTTTCTGTTTTCTTCTCTCTTTTTTTTGCTTCTAAGTCATCATTTATTTTTCATCCATCTTTATTCTTTGGCCTGTGTGGGCGTCCCATCGCACTGGTTTCTCTTGTTGCAGAGCACTGGTTCTGGGTGCATGTGCTCCAGAGCCGTGGCTCATAATTGGTCACACTGGCCTGGCTTTTCCTCGGCATGTGGGATCTTGTCAGGCCAGGGATCGAACCGGTGCCCCTTGCACCACAAGGTGGACTCTTTACCCACTGGACCACCATGGAAGCCCTCCATCACCTTTTTAAACTTCTTTTTGATTATGGCAATGGAGTCAGTGGAGTTGAATGCTTAAATATCCCCAGAAAAAGCTCCAGAGTGTTTCTAGTTGCACCAGATATCTGGTGGTTAACTATCATCAGATTGGCCACAGAGCAGTTGATGACAGCAGACAGGACTCCAAAACAAGAGCACCCACCTCAGTTGCTTATTTATAATGCAAGGCTCAAGGCATACATGCTGCCCTGACAAGGTGCAGTCTGGGGATGATATAGGCGTAGCTCTTTCTAAACACCTAGCCGTGCCATGTGGATTGTTTTTCTGACTGAATGGCAGAAGCACAGTAGGAAATAGCACTCTATGGGAAAACATTTGGAACTGGGTCCAAGAAAAATTCAGACATCTATTGATTAATTGTATTCGATTATTTTAAAAAGCATTGACTTGTTAATGTCTATATATAGACAACTACAAAATGTGTTTGACATCTTTTGAATATAGTTTCCTTTTATTCTCACAAATCCACTGACATATCTCCCAGGGCCACTGTCACGAATTTATTTTGGAAAGTCCCAGTAGTAGAGTGGGAAGTCCAGACTGAAAGTACGAAACTGAAAGTCCAGACTTCCACGTATGTTTTTATTACCACTGACTCCAGACTTCTTCAGATAGTAGCAGATAAAGTTCAAAACAGTCATTTTCCCCAGCAAATAGGAATTGAAAGACTAGAGAGTTAATAGAGCTTTTTCATCTCAACCCAACTATGTGATCTAATTTCAGATAGAAGGAAATATGCCAACACTAGTGGCTAATTAGAGTTATTCATTGGAAATTATTTGTAGCCAACATTTAATCTCTTATAGCAAAGTGCATTGACAATGCTGGCAGCATAAGCACTGGCAGCCGGAATGCTGGAAAGGTTCGCAGGAAAAAGTGCAAGGAAAAATAACCATTTTTCCTTACATTTACATTACATTACATTACATTCCTTGCATTTAGATTGTGCAATTGACTTGGCTGAAAAATTTCTCAGACTATACGGATGCTAATTTTTGTCTAAATTTAGCCACAGTTCACGTTTTTCCACTTGGATGCTGGGAGCCTTCTTTTGTCAGGGAGGGAGCTTTAGTAGGGAGTGCCTTTCTCTCACATATCTTGAAACTAGTTTAATTCTGGAGCAGACTGGCTCTTGCATTATTAATTAAAACTTTATTAGATTTATTAAAATCAAGTTGCTTTTTGTCTATCTGGTTCACCGCTGTGTTACCAGAGGCCAGAGCAGGGTCTGGCACACAAGCAGGCACTCACTGTGTTTATACTAAGTGAAGGGTTGAATGAATGCTTGAGGCAGGGTCTCAAGTGGAGGAGGGGATGCCACTCTACTGAGATCAGCTGGCAAGCATGAATACTTGGTTTCAAAGAAGCTCACCCACCAATGCCAGGAACATTTGCATCTCAACCACACCCTGTGTACTATTCCCCTTCCTCTTCCTTTCTCTTACTTCCACTATTTTAATAAAAAGGTTTTATCTGAACTTCTTACAAGTGGGGAGGTTTGGCAGAGCTAACAAGTGACCTTTCATACCATATTTGCTGATGGGCAAGAAAACTTACTTTTTCCCACAATATCATTGTCCTAAGGCAGGATTTTGTTTAGAAATAAACAACTGCTTTAAATCAGGTGGGAAATCAGTTACAATTAAAGGTGGCCATTCAAAAACCAACAACAATAGCAAAAACAATAGCTACAAATACTTAATCAGCAAAATTTTGTCTTTAACACTCCATGCTTCAACTTCTTTTCTTTTTTTATACTTCCTTAAGTTCCTTGCACAAAGGTCCCCATTTCCTTCATTTCACTCTCCTCCCCCAGGAAAAGATTTCATAACTCATTCACTTGGAATTATAAATAAGATCTTATCTATTAATATTACTGTTCAGAACTATTATTAACTTAAATCAAAGGAATACACTTCAAACTGGGTAAGAGTATTTTACAGATAAGAAGCCAACTCAGAAGTTCTAAAATCCTATTATCCATTTCTATAATATTAAAGAATACTAGTTAGCTACAAAGGGGTCATCGTCTAGTAGAAGAAGCAAATGTGTAAAACCAATTATAAATACTCATGACTACCACTACTGCCTGTCCTATTAGAAGTGATGGATGACCCAGCATCTGTCCTACTATAACAAGTATCTGTCTAAGATGGGAGCAGCTGACAGGAAGCAATGTATTTGCCTCTAATAATTAATGGGCTATCATTCTCTTGGTAGGACCTCTGCCCTACTGCATTATAAGATATGAGGTAGAATATTATTCTTTACCGCTTCCCCAGTGGCTCAGTGGTAAAGAATCCTCCTGCAACATAGGGGCTGCAGGAGAAACCAGCTTGATCCCTGGGTTGGGAAGATCCCCTGGAGAAGGGAACAGCAGCCCCTTCCAGTATTCTTGCCTGGAGAATCCCATGGATGTAGGAGCTTGGTGGGCTACTGCCCATAGGGTTCCAAAGAGTCAGACACGACTGTAGCTTCACTTACTTAACTAACTTAGAATATTAGATTAGGAACTAAAGATGCATAATTTAAAGCACAGAGTTCCTTTAAGGATAAAGACCTAGGCTCTTGTCTGTGGCCACTGACTTGATCATGGCCTGTAGCGATCTAAGTCTGTAATGGTCTGAAGTCTCTGAAAGGAACATATAACAACAAGCAGGCTCCTGAATTATTCTTAAAATTCTAGTGGAAATTGTAACATCAATGTCAAACATAACAGGACTTTAATAACTGTGAAATTGTCCTGAGAAATCAGTTACAATTAAAGGTGGCCATTCAAAAACCAACAACAATAGCAAAAACAATAGCTACAAATACTTAATCAGCAAAATTTTGTCTTTAACACTCCATGCTTCAACTTCTTTTCTTTTTTTATACTTCCTTAAGTTCCTTGCACAAAGGTCCCCATTTCCTTCATTTCACTCTCCTCCCCCAGGAAAAGATTTCATAACTCATTCACTTGGAATTATAAATAAGATCTTATCTATTAATATTACTGTTCAGAACTATTATTAACTTAAATCAAAGGAATACACTTCAAACTGGGTAAGAGTATTTTACAGATAAGAAGCCAACTCAGAAGTTCTAAAATCCTATTATCCATTTCTATAATATTAAAGAATACTAGTTAGCTACAAAGGGGTCATCGTCTAGTAGAAGAAGCAAATGTGTAAAACCAATTATAAATACTCATGACTACCACTACTGCCTGTCCTATTAGAAGTGATGGATGACCCAGCATCTGTCCTACTATAACAAGTATCTGTCTAAGATGGGAGCAGCTGACAGGAAGCAATGTATTTGCCTCTAATAATTAATGGGCTATCATTCTCTTGGTAGGACCTCTGCCCTACTGCATTATAAGATATGAGGTAGAATATTATTCTTTACCGCTTCCCCAGTGGCTCAGTGGTAAAGAATCCTCCTGCAACATAGGGGCTGCAGGAGAAACCAGCTTGATCCCTGGGTTGGGAAGATCCCCTGGAGAAGGGAACAGCAGCCCCTTCCAGTATTCTTGCCTGGAGAATCCCATGGATGTAGGAGCTTGGTGGGCTACTGCCCATAGGGTTCCAAAGAGTCAGACACGACTGTAGCTTCACTTACTTAACTAACTTAGAATATTAGATTAGGAACTAAAGATGCATAATTTAAAGCACAGAGTTCCTTTAAGGATAAAGACCTAGGCTCTTGTCTGTGGCCACTGACTTGATCATGGCCTGTAGCGATCTAAGTCTGTAATGGTCTGAAGTCTCTGAAAGGAACATATAACAACAAGCAGGCTCCTGAATTATTCTTAAAATTCTAGTGGAAATTGTAACATCAATGTCAAACATAACAGGACTTTAATAACTGTGAAATTCTCCTGAGAAACTCAGATTAAAAAAATGAATAATAGAGATACAAAACAATGATAATACAGAATGTTAATGAGAAGATACATGCTTATATGCTCCTGGTACATACAGTTTTATAGGAGGAAATTTGGTTAAAATGCAAAAGTTTGAAAATGTGCATATGCTTTGACAATTGGGAATGCATGCAAAAGTTTCCTTTATAAATATATTTTTAGCAACACAAGTTATTAAAGGGGAATATTTGGGCAATTAAATGTTTGCAATAGAAAACTGCTTAAACTAATTATCCTAATAAGGGAATGAATACCAGAAGTCACTGAAAATCATATTGTAGGATATTTAATGACATGAGAAAATATATTATTAAATATTAAGGGAAAAAAGCAGGTTGCAAAAACTTATGTGCTATGATACAATATAAACTATGCAAAGTATATAAGTGTACATGGGAAAAATTCATATTAATATTTACATCTAGACATCAATGTGTAATATTTGATTCCTTGAATATAGGGATTAGAGTATAATTTTTTTATACTTAGCTGAGTTTTTCTAGAGAGTCCATAGTTTCTGTTAGGATGGGTTATAAAAAGTTGCCTTTATTTAACTGTTGTCTTATCTGCAAATGGCCATTTTTAAAGCTTGAGCCTACATAAATAATAATATTTTTTCTCCTAATAAAAATTATGCTGTTTGTGGCTCAGTGGTAAAGAATCCTCCTGCAACATAGGGGCTGCAGGAGAAACCAGCTTGATCCCTGGGTTGGGAAGATCCCTGGAGAAGGGAACAGCAGCCCCTTCCAGTATTCTTGCCTGGAGAATCCCATGGATGTAGGAGCTTGGTGGGCTACTGCCCATAGGGTTCCAAAGAGTCAGACACGACTGTAGCTTCACTTACTTAACTAACTTAGAATATTAGATTAGGAACTAAAGATGCATAATTTAAAGCACAGAGTTCCTTTAAGGATAAAGACCTAGGCTCTTGTCTGTGGCCACTGACTTGATCATGGCCTGTAGCGATCTAAGTCTGTAATGGTCTGAAGTCTCTGAAAGGAACATATAACAACAAGCAGGCTCCTGAATTATTCTTAAAATTCTAGTGGAAATTGTAACATCAATGTCAAACATAACAGGACTTTAATAACTGTGAAATTCTCCTGAGAAACTCAGATTAAAAAAATGAATAATAGAGATACAAAACAATGATAATACAGAATGTTAATGAGAAGATACATGCTTATATGCTCCTGGTACATACAGTTTTATAGGAGGAAATTTGGTTAAAATGCAAAAGTTTGAAAATGTGCATATGCTTTGACAATTGGGAATGCATGCAAAAGTTTCCTTTATAAATATATTTTTAGCAACACAAGTTATTAAAGGGGAATATTTGGGCAATTAAATGTTTGCAATAGAAAACTGCTTAAACTAATTATCCTAATAAGGGAATGAATACCAGAAGTCACTGAAAATCATATTGTAGGATATTTAATGACATGAGAAAATATATTATTAAATATTAAGGGAAAAAAGCAGGTTGCAAAAACTTATGTGCTATGATACAATATAAACTATGCAAAGTATATAAGTGTACATGGGAAAAATTCATATTAATATTTACATCTAGACATCAATGTGTAATATTTGATTCCTTGAATATAGGGATTAGAGTATAATTTTTTTATACTTAGCTGAGTTTTTCTAGAGAGTCCATAGTTTCTGTTAGGATGGGTTATAAAAAGTTGCCTTTATTTAACTGTTGTCTTATCTGCAAATGGCCATTTTTAAAGCTTGAGCCTACATAAATAATAATATTTTTTCTCCTAATAAAAATTATGCTGTTTGTTAAAGAAACTATCTCAGCACACAGACTGAAACACTAATCTCCCGACACTTGTACTGGTTGCAATAGCTAGAAGCCAGGCCTGTGCTTTTGTTCTTCAGCTCCTTCCCTATTTAGTTTGGATAAAGAGAATGATCATTTTCTAAGTATGTTGAAAACTAAAAAAGTATGGTAAACACTGGCAGATCACGGGGACATTTTCACAGTTTTTTTCCCTCCTTGCAGGGATTAGGGGGTGGTTTGGAAACCAGCAGACTTTTTTCTATTATTTTGGAAAGAGGCTCAAATTTAGGAATTCCCTTTCTCAAGGAATCTGTGACACCAAAAAGATTGGTTTACCTGGTTCTCAAAAGGATTTTTCAGCACCTTTAATTAAAAGGGAGAGCAGGGCTCATAAAATGAGATTGAAGTATAAAGCTTTTTTTCTACACATCCACCCACCCATCTAACCTCAATTTCATTTGTAAAGTCTCTCACCTCACTAGCAATCACTGAAGTCCTAACTGCAAAGTATTTTAGCCAAGCCGTGGGATTGTGGCATTTAGATTTGAAACACTCATGGATTGTTGTCATAAGGTAATCATAACACTGCTAACGCAATGAATTGGATCATATGACTTTTTAAGACTTCAAGGAGGTAACATACCAAATGTCATGGCTCAGAAATAACATAGCTTACTAGGATAATTTACTTTCCCTTTACTGTATGACTAGTGCAGCTGGTAGGTTTTGAACAATCAGCTAAACTTAGAACTGTGGTCAACAGACAGACATACTATATTTAAATTCTTGGCTGTGAGTCCAGATTCACTTTGGAATAAACTCTCTAAATCTTAACAACACAGAGATGGGCAACTGTCTGCAGATATTTAGAAGAGAGCTGGAAGAATTCTTGAGGTTTCTAATCTAAAAAGTGTAATAAATTTTTTGATTTTTCCTTGAATATAGGGATTAGAGTATAATTTTTTTATACTTAGCTGAGTTTTTCTAGAGAGTCCATAGTTTCTGTTAGGATGGGTTATAAAAAGTTGCCTTTATTTAACTGTTGTCTTATCTGCAAATGGCCATTTTTAAAGCTTGAGCCTACATAAATAATAATATTTTTTCTCCTAATAAAAATTATGCTGTTTGTTAAAGAAACTATCTCAGCACACAGACTGAAACACTAATCTCCCGACACTTGTACTGGTTGCAATAGCTAGAAGCCAGGCCTGTGCTTTTGTTCTTCAGCTCCTTCCCTATTTAGTTTGGATAAAGAGAATGATCATTTTCTAAGTATGTTGAAAACTAAAAAAGTATGGTAAACACTGGCAGATCACGGGGACATTTTCACAGTTTTTTTCCCTCCTTGCAGGGATTAGGGGGTGGTTTGGAAACCAGCAGACTTTTTACTATTATTTTTGGAAAGAGGCTCAAATTTAGGAATTCCCTTTCTCAAGGAATCTGTGACACCAAAAAGATTGGTTTACCTGGTTCTCAAAAGGATTTTTCAGCACCTTTAATTAAAAGGGAGAGCAGGGCTCATAAAATGAGATTGAAGTATAAAGCTTTTTTTCTACACATCCACCCACCCATCTAACCTCAATTTCATTTGTAAAGTCTCTCACCTCACTAGCAATCACTGAAGTCCTAACTGCAAAGTATTTTAGCCAAGCCGTGGGATTGTGGCATTTAGATTTGAAACACTCATGGATTGTTGTCATAAGGTAATCATAACACTGCTAACGCAATGAATTGGATCATATGACTTTTTAAGACTTCAAGGAGGTAACATACCAAATGTCATGGCTCAGAAATAACATAGCTTACTAGGATAATTTACTTTCCCTTTACTGTATGACTAGTGCAGCTGGTAGGTTTTGAACAATCAGCTAAACTTAGAACTGTGGTCAACAGACAGACATACTATATTTAAATTCTTGGCTGTGAGTCCAGATTCACTTTGGAATAAACTCTCTAAATCTTAACAACACAGAGATGGGCAACTGTCTGCAGATATTTAGAAGAGAGCTGGAAGAATTCTTGAGGTTTCTAATCTAACCCTGCACCCAATGAGACAGTCCTATACTAAAGCATACTTGGTCAATGGAATCAGTCAGTCTCCACTTTGGCAAACAGAAAGTTTACTACTCCTTGAGTTAGCATTTTCCATTATCAGAATTAGAAAAATATTTCCTATTAGGGAACTGGTACTGGCCTTGCCCTTGGTTTTGATTTTGTTGTTGTTCATTTGCTAAGTCATGTCTGACTCTTTGTGACTGCATGGATTCCAGGACACCAGGCTTCCCTGTCCTTCACCATCTCCTGGAGTTTGCTCAAACTCACATCTATTGTCGGTGATGCCATTCAATCATATCATCCTCTGTTATCCCCTTCTTCTTCGGCCTTCAATCTTTCCCAGCATCAGGGTCTTTTCCAATGAGTCAGCTCTTCACACCAGGTAGCCAAAATACTGAAACTAGAGCTTCAGCTTTAGCTTCAGCATCATTCCTTCCAATGAATACTCAGGGTTGATTTCCTTTAGGATTGACTGGTTTGATCTCCTTGTAGTCAAAGGGATTCTCAAGAGTCTCCTCTAGCACCTCAGGTCGAAAGCATCAATTCTTTGGTGCTCAGCCTTCTTTATGGTCTAACTATCACATCTGTACAAGACTACTGGAAAAATCATAGCTTTGACTATGTGAACCTTTGTCAGCAAAGTGATGTCTTTGTTTTTAAATATGCTGTTTAGGTTATGTTTTGGAAGCATCTTTTTGTCAGCTCACTGAAGTCCTAACTGCAAAGTATTTTAGCCAAGCCGTGGGATTGTGGCATTTAGATTTGAAACACTCATGGATTGTTGTCATAAGGTAATCATAACACTGCTAACGCAATGAATTGGATCATATGACTTTTTAAGACTTCAAGGAGGTAACATACCAAATGTCATGGCTCAGAAATAACATAGCTTACTAGGATAATTTACTTTCCCTTTACTGTATGACTAGTGCAGCTGGTAGGTTTTGAACAATCAGCTAAACTTAGAACTGTGGTCAACAGACAGACATACTATATTTAAATTCTTGGCTGTGAGTCCAGATTCACTTTGGAATAAACTCTCTAAATCTTAACAACACAGAGATGGGCAACTGTCTGCAGATATTTAGAAGAGAGCTGGAAGAATTCTTGAGGTTTCTAATCTAACCCTGCACCCAATGAGACAGTCCTATACTAAAGCATACTTGGTCAATGGAATCAGTCAGTCTCCACTTTGGCAAACAGAAAGTTTACTACTCCTTGAGTTAGCATTTTCCATTATCAGAATTAGAAAAATATTTCCTATTAGGGAACTGGTACTGGCCTTGCCCTTGGTTTTGATTTTGTTGTTGTTCATTTGCTAAGTCATGTCTGACTCTTTGTGACTGCATGGATTCCAGGACACCAGGCTTCCCTGTCCTTCACCATCTCCTGGAGTTTGCTCAAACTCACATCTATTGTCGGTGATGCCATTCAATCATATCATCCTCTGTTATCCCCTTCTTCTTCGGCCTTCAATCTTTCCCAGCATCAGGGTCTTTTCCAATGAGTCAGCTCTTCACACCAGGTAGCCAAAATACTGAAACTAGAGCTTCAGCTTTAGCTTCAGCATCATTCCTTCCAATGAATACTCAGGGTTGATTTCCTTTAGGATTGACTGGTTTGATCTCCTTGTAGTCAAAGGGATTCTCAAGAGTCTCCTCTAGCACCTCAGGTCGAAAGCATCAATTCTTTGGTGCTCAGCCTTCTTTATGGTCTAACTATCACATCTGTACAAGACTACTGGAAAAATCATAGCTTTGACTATGTGAACCTTTGTCAGCAAAGTGATGTCTCTGCTTTTTAATATGCTGTTTAGGTTTGTCATAGCTTTTATTCCAAGGAGCAAGCATCTTTTAGTTTCATGGCTGCAGTCACCATCTGCAGTGATTGTGAAGTACAAGAAAATAAAGTCTGTCACTGTTTCCATTTTCCCCCACATCTGTTTGCCATGAAGTGATGGGAACAGATGTCATGATCTTAGCTATTTGAATGTTGGATTTTAAGCCAGATTTTCCACTCTCCTCTTTCACCTTCACAAGGGGTTCTTTAGTTCCTTTTTGCTTTCTGCTACTTGGGTGGTAACATCTATATATCTGAGATTGTTGATATTTCTCCCAGTAATCTTGAGTCCAGCTCGTGATTCATCCAGACCAGCATTTCAAATGATGCACTTTGCATGTAAGTAAATGAAAAGCAGGGTTACAATATACAGCCTTGACATACTCCTTTCCCAATATGGAACCAGTCCGTTTACCATGTCCAGTTCTAATATTGCTTTTTATCCTGTATACAGCTTTCACAGGAGGCAGGTAAAGTGGTCTAATATTCCCATCTCTTTCAGAATTTTCCAGTTTGTTGTGATCCACATAGCCAAAGACTTTAAGTGTGATCAATGAAGCAGAGATTGTCCTGGAATTCCCTTGCTTTTTCTATGAACCAATGGATACTGGCAATTTGATCTCTGGTTCCTTTGCGTTTTCTAAATCTAGCTTGTATATCTAGAAGTTCTCAGTTTATGCACTGTTGAAGCTGAGCTTGAGGAATTTTGAGCATTACTTTGCTAGCATGTGAAAAGAGTGCGATTGTAGGTAGTTTGAACATTCTTTGGCATTGCCCTTTTTGATATGGTCCCAATAATGCCATCTAGAGCAGAAAAGTTGACTTTTCTTTTTAATTTTGGCCTCTTTTAGCATCTCAGCATCACACCAGGTAGCCAACATACTGAAACTAGAGCTTCAGCTTTAGCTTCAGCATCATTCCTTCCAATGAATACTCAGGGTTGATTTCCTTTAGGATTGACTGGTTTGATCTCCTTGTAGTCAAAGGGATTCTCAAGAGTCTCCTCTAGCACCTCAGGTCGAAAGCATCAATTCTTTGGTGCTCAGCCTTCTTTATGGTCTAACTATCACATCTGTACAAGACTACTGGAAAAATCATAGCTTTGACTATGTGAACCTTTGTCAGCAAAGTGATGTCTCTGCTTTTTAATATGCTGTTTAGGTTTGTCATAGCTTTTATTCCAAGGAGCAAGCATCTTTTAGTTTCATGGCTGCAGTCACCATCTGCAGTGATTGTGAAGTACAAGAAAATAAAGTCTGTCACTGTTTCCATTTTCCCCCACATCTGTTTGCCATGAAGTGATGGGAACAGATGTCATGATCTTAGCTATTTGAATGTTGGATTTTAAGCCAGATTTTCCACTCTCCTCTTTCACCTTCACAAGGGGTTCTTTAGTTCCTTTTTGCTTTCTGCTACTTGGGTGGTAACATCTATATATCTGAGATTGTTGATATTTCTCCCAGTAATCTTGAGTCCAGCTCGTGATTCATCCAGACCAGCATTTCAAATGATGCACTTTGCATGTAAGTAAATGAAAAGCAGGGTTACAATATACAGCCTTGACATACTCCTTTCCCAATATGGAACCAGTCCGTTTACCATGTCCAGTTCTAATATTGCTTTTTATCCTGTATACAGCTTTCACAGGAGGCAGGTAAAGTGGTCTAATATTCCCATCTCTTTCAGAATTTTCCAGTTTGTTGTGATCCACATAGCCAAAGACTTTAAGTGTGATCAATGAAGCAGAGATTGTCCTGGAATTCCCTTGCTTTTTCTATGAACCAATGGATACTGGCAATTTGATCTCTGGTTCCTTTGCGTTTTCTAAATCTAGCTTGTATATCTAGAAGTTCTCAGTTTATGCACTGTTGAAGCTGAGCTTGAGGAATTTTGAGCATTACTTTGCTAGCATGTGAAAAGAGTGCAATTGTACGGTAGTTTGAACATTCTTTGGCATTGCCCTTTTTGATATGGTCCCAATAATGCCATCTAGAGCAGAAAAGTTGACTTTTCTTTTTTAATTTTGGCCTCTTTTTATTGGTTTTTTTATTTATTTCTTTTCATCCATCTTTATTCTTTGACCTGTATGGGCCTTCCATTGCAGTGGCCTCTTTGCTGCCAATCACCAGCCCTGGGTGGGTGCATGTGCTCCAGAGTGCTAGTTCCCAACTGGACACACTGGTCCAGCCACTCGGCGGCATGTGGGATCTTCCTGGATCAGGGATTGAATGGGTGCCCCTTGCACTGCAAGGTGGACTCTTTACCCACTGGGCCACCAAGGAATTCATGACTTCTCTTTTTACATGATAGACTTTCAGCGTTTAATGGAAACAAAACCATGGTTAAATCTGAATAAGTAAACAATAGAAATGAAAACTCTTGAGAAACAGAATAAATACTAGTATAAACATGTCTGCATTAAGTGTAAACAAAACTATATTTTCTCCCCTAAACCTATAACCTCAACCTAACCATGAGATAAACATCAGACAAATCCGAGTAGAAAGACATTCTATAAAATATCTGACCAGTGACCCTGGAAACTGGAAATGACATAAAAGTAATGGGAATTTAAAAACTCTCTAGTCAAGAAGAAATTGAGATGAGATTAGAGGAGAAATGTAACAGTAGTACCATTTGCATCACATCATTTCAAAGGTATCTACTATTAATCCATCATTAACTTTGGTCATCTACCCGAGGTAGTGTTTATCAGGTTTCTCTACTTTTGTAAAATTATTCATTTCCCCATCTTTCCATACTACACTCTTCAGAAGGAAGTCATTATGTGCAGTCTGCCCTTAAAAGCTGGATAGTTGTATTCCCCTTCTTTTAATGTAAATTTATCTACATAATTCATTTGGAATTCTTCTGAATAAGAGATTTGTCTATTCTCCACCATTTATTCATTTATTTAATCATATACTTATATCATTATGGATCATGGATACTTATTTTATCTTGGGCTATAACTCAATCCTACTTTATTAATTTTGTTACTCGACCTGTCCTGGTTTTGGCCACTGTAAACACTTACAGTTAGCTCTTATGTTCTTGCTTTACACCCTCATCAATGAAGATTGGTTTATGGGTTGGTTGGTTGTTGAGCATCTCTTTACTTTTTCAGACTATAAAATACTCCAGGATTATCGTGTATATTTAATCTCCCAGTCTTAAAATCGGACATTTCAGACATGTCTCCAAAGGAGTCTGTTTTTTTTTTGTTGTTTCTAAATCAGAGAACTGTATTAGAAATCAAGATCTGGGTGCTAAATGTGCTTTTTCTATTGAAATGTTATTTATTTTAGACCTTCTCAGCTGATAGAGCAGGCAGACACATAAATATAGCCTTATGTGGGCTTCCTTGGTGACTTAGTGGTAAAGAATCCACTTGATATGTAGGAGACATGGATTCGATCCCTTGGTTGGGAAGATTCCCTGGAGAAGGAAATGGTAACCCAGTGCATTATTCTTACCTAGGAAATCCTATGGACAGGAGAGCCTGACAGATTATAATCCATGGGGGTCACAAAAGGGTCAGCCATAACTCAGTGACTCATGATTAAACAACAACTGCCCTATGAATATCTATATCTATATATAGTAAAATTTTCTATGTAAGTATATGCTTTATATTAAGCGAATAATGAGTTCATACAGATGGCTCCAACTCTAATGACCCTGGAAACTGGAAATGACATAAAAGTAATGGGAATTTAAAACTCTCTAGTCAAGAAGAAATTGAGATGAGATTAGAGGAGAAATGTAACAGTAGTACCATTTGCATCACATCATTTCAAAGGTATCTACTATTAATCCATCATTAACTTTGGTCATCTACCCGAGGTAGTGTTTATCAGGTTTCTCTACTTTTGTAAAATTATTCATTTCCCCATCTTTCCATACTACACTCTTCAGAAGGAAGTCATTATGTGCAGTCTGCCCTTAAAAGCTGGATAGTTGTATTCCCCTTCTTTTAATGTAAATTTATCTACATAATTCATTTGGAATTCTTCTGAATAAGAGATTTGTCTATTCTCCACCATTTATTCATTTATTTAATCATATACTTATATCATTATGGATCATGGATACTTATTTTATCTTGGGCTATAACTCAATCCTACTTTATTAATTTTGTTACTCGACCTGTCCTGGTTTTGGCCACTGTAAACACTTACAGTTAGCTCTTATGTTCTTGCTTTACACCCTCATCAATGAAGATTGGTTTATGGGTTGGTTGGTTGTTGAGCATCTCTTTACTTTTTCAGACTATAAAATACTCCAGGATTATCGTGTATATTTAATCTCCCAGTCTTAAAATCGGACATTTCAGACATGTCTCCAAAGGAGTCTGTTTTTTTTTTGTTGTTTCTAAATCAGAGAACTGTATTAGAAATCAAGATCTGGGTGCTAAATGTGCTTTTTCTATTGAAATGTTATTTATTTTAGACCTTCTCAGCTGATAGAGCAGGCAGACACATAAATATAGCCTTATGTGGGCTTCCTTGGTGACTTAGTGGTAAAGAATCCACTTGATATGTAGGAGACATGGATTCGATCCCTTGGTTGGGAAGATTCCCTGGAGAAGGAAATGGTAACCCAGTGCATTATTCTTACCTAGGAAATCCTATGGACAGGAGAGCCTGACAGATTATAATCCATGGGGGTCACAAAAGGGTCAGCCATAACTCAGTGACTCATGATTAAACAACAACTGCCCTATGAATATCTATATCTATATATAGTAAAATTTTCTATGTAAGTATATGCTTTATATTAAGCGAATAATGAGTTCATACAGATGGCTCCAACTCTAATCCACCACCACATGGATCATTTAACCTTTTGACTCCACCCATTTGTAAACATCACTTCAACAGTAAGAAACATAGCTACCATCATCCATCATTCACTTCAATATTTGATTCCAGTATACATGCAAAGCAGGATCATAATTAATAATCTTTAGCTGTATGGAAGAGTTCCCTATGTGGCTTAAATGGTAAACAAATCTGTCCGCCAGTGCAGAAGATGTGAGTTTGATCCCTGTGTCAGGAAAATTCCCTGGAGTAGGGCATGGGAACGCACTCCAGTATTCTTGCCTGGAGAATCCCATGGAGAGAGGAGCCTGGTGGGCTATATTCCATAGGCGTGCAAAGAGTCAGACATGATTGAAGCAGCTTAGGACACATGCACTTCTATGGAAAACAATTTTATCCATCACAGTATAGTGTTTACCTGCCGTTACTCCTTTAGATTTACAAATATAATTGCTTTTAACAAATATAGTTTTAACAACATAGCATTTTTCAATTGCTCTTATCTGACATTCAGTAGTGACAGATTGCTATTCATGGTTATAGATTACTTCCTTGCTAAAATTAAAGCTTTGCAGAAGTTCTACCAATTTGCTTATTTATAAACATAACATTATTCTTTGTATGAAAGGACATATGGAACTGATAAATACATTTTAACCAAGCTAAATGTAGTTTATTACACACATTTACCAGGTAGTGGGGTCATCTGCAGATGTCTACTCACCAGGCCAGGTAGATATTAGCAACAAAAAGGAGACATAAAGATGGAGAAGAAAGTCAACAAGTAAGAATTCCACCAGGTAAACAGTATCAGAATCCTTTAAGCATACTCCCCCAAGCAAGTTTTCTCATTATATCAGACAATGTTCTCTAGATAAGAGAATATATCATTTTTCTTTCTAGCCAGTGGAATCAATTGTCCAAGCAAACACAGGGCAACTGCAGTGTAGAGGTACTTTTTGGTAAGACTTTCCTAAAAATAAATGATGAGCAAGCTGACCTTTACCAGATTGGACATATATGCATGACAGATTGTATTGCTGTGTGCCCCTGATAGCCATGCCTCCATGTTTTCCCAAACAGCAAGACACCAGGATAGAAGAAAGACAAACTATTGTGCAATAAATGCCTGACTATTGGTCTGGAGATATGGGCTCTCATTCTACTTTTTCCAATTAATATCTTTGTGCCTTTGGACAAGTCACTGAAGTAGTTAGCTCATCTGTAAAACAGATGGGTCATTAAATAAATTTCAAGGTTACTCAAGCTTTTGATTTTCAATAAGTAAAGTCTGTCTTTGGTAATGTTAGCTGTTGATTCTGTGCTATTTTTCTTCATTAAAGGAATGAAGGAATTTATTCTTTTCAAGGAACAACCTCTCATTCAATTCTGTCTAATGAAATTCAGCTCAATATAACAAATACTGAGATTTTATTAAGTGCCAGACACTGTGGTAGGCACTAAGATAAACTCCTTTTGAAGAAAAACAAAGCCTCTGCCTTCACAGAGCTAATTGTCCTAATAGAAGAAATAAATAATTAAACATATATTTTACAATGAAGTGTGATAAGAGCTCTAGTAGGTAAGGAGGGATGACCAAAAATACTTAAGAAAGAGCTTCAAACTTTAAAAAATCTGTTCCTTGGAGAATCTGAAATATACTCACTGTAATGAGAGGTGTCTACACAATAATTTAAAGATCATTACAGTGGAGGAGAAAGAATACGATTTGTACTGGATAGGTAGTGGGGTCATCTGCGATATCATTCAGAATATTTTTGGGGTCATCTGCAGATGTCTACTCACCAGGCCAGGTAGATATTAGCAACAAAAAGGAGACATAAAGATGGAGAAGAAAGTCAACAAGTAAGAATTCCACCAGGTAAACAGTATCAGAATCCTTTAAGCATACTCCCCCAAGCAAGTTTTCTCATTATATCAGACAATGTTCTCTAGATAAGAGAATATATCATTTTTCTTTCTAGCCAGTGGAATCAATTGTCCAAGCAAACACAGGGCAACTGCAGTGTAGAGGTACTTTTTGGTAAGACTTTCCTAAAAATAAATGATGAGCAAGCTGACCTTTACCAGATTGGACATATATGCATGACAGATTGTATTGCTGTGTGCCCCTGATAGCCATGCCTCCATGTTTTCCCAAACAGCAAGACACCAGGATAGAAGAAAGACAAACTATTGTGCAATAAATGCCTGACTATTGGTCTGGAGATATGGGCTCTCATTCTACTTTTTCCAATTAATATCTTTGTGCCTTTGGACAAGTCACTGAAGTAGTTAGCTCATCTGTAAAACAGATGGGTCATTAAATAAATTTCAAGGTTACTCAAGCTTTTGATTTTCAATAAGTAAAGTCTGTCTTTGGTAATGTTAGCTGTTGATTCTGTGCTATTTTTCTTCATTAAAGGAATGAAGGAATTTATTCTTTTCAAGGAACAACCTCTCATTCAATTCTGTCTAATGAAATTCAGCTCAATATAACAAATACTGAGATTTTATTAAGTGCCAGACACTGTGGTAGGCACTAAGATAAACTCCTTTTGAAGAAAAACAAAGCCTCTGCCTTCACAGAGCTAATTGTCCTAATAGAAGAAATAAATAATTAAACATATATTTTACAATGAAGTGTGATAAGAGCTCTAGTAGGTAAGGAGGGATGACCAAAAATACTTAAGAAAGAGCTTCAAACTTTAAAAAATCTGTTCCTTGGAGAATCTGAAATATACTCACTGTAATGAGAGGTGTCTACACAATAATTTAAAGATCATTACAGTGGAGGAGAAAGAATCTGTACTTTACAGATTTTAGGTACTGGATAGCCTATGGGTGGATCAGAATATTTCCAGGCTCTTGACATCACTGTACTCTAGACGGTCACTTACATGGCTTACCTGGCATGTAGCAGGATCTATCAAGACTCTCCACGTGGTTGGAGGAAGACACAATCTCAAGTTGATTTAAGGCCTGAATCTGGACTGTCAAAGCTGCCTCATTTCACTTGTGATTTTGGAATGGTGTTCGCATACCTGGAGCCATTTTCAAGGAGGCAGCCTGGAAAGAACAAGGTGGTACTGAGATCATGTGGAATCATTCAGTCATAAATGCATAAATGAACCCAGGTAAGGCTTCTCTGTAGACTTTTAAGATTTAGCTGGGTGGGTGCAGAGATTTCCTCATCTTGTGACCACTGAAAAACAGCTTCAAATTAAGTTACTTTGCTTATCAAATCTGCCACCTTCCCATCTGGAGTGGCCCTTTGCTCATATTAAATGGGGACAAGTTCCAGATTTCACCTACCAAAGCTGCAAAAATTGGCAAGCGAGCCAGCAGTCTGAAGAAATGTGTCTTAAAAAAGAGGCATCCAAGGGGAAATCTGGGTTAGTCATTGACTTCCATGTAAGGAGGGGCTACCCATATGTTAGATGCCCATAGACCACCAGAGGAATATGGTGAGATGCCCTAAAAAGCTGGTTGGTTGAATATACTTGTGTAAAGAACTGTACAGAACACACTGCAAAGAAGAGAAATGAACAATTACCATGGTAGACTAATATCAGATGCCCAACTAGAAGCTGAAGTTCAAGTTAGAAAGTTGGAAGAAGGGCTAAGGATAGATACATGCAGTATCCACAGCTAGCAGAAAAGTTGGGAGAGCAGGTTAAGAAGCTGGAGAACTTCAGGTGCCATTCTACAAAGCTAGGAGGGTGAAAATGCCCATGGATGAAAGTGCCAATACTTGTGATAAAGTCTAACTGGAACACTAATAGGAGGATTCCCTGGGAATGTAAGAACAAGAGGAGATGATTATGGTGACTGACAGAAATAGATGAAACACTTGCTGCCTAATACAGAGGAAAGGCAAAAGCACAGTAACTACAACCCACAGCTGGTGGAGCAGTCTCCATGCAACAACTGTTCATGATGAGAGGATTTATTCCCACTTAGCTTATTGAAATAGCTGCCAAGCTCCAGGAAAGGCCAGAGAAAGTATCCAGGCCAACCAGTGCAGCTCTGGGATAGACTCAAGTATTTCCCTGACTGGACAGGAGGCAGAGAAATAAACCAACCATGCTAGATGAATCTTCAAGTGGGAAAAATGGTTGTTCTGCAAATTCCATTTCACTTGTGATTTTGGAATGGTGTTCGCATACCTGGAGCCATTTTCAAGGAGGCAGCCTGGAAAGAACAAGGTGGTACTGAGATCATGTGGAATCATTCAGTCATAAATGCATAAATGAACCCAGGTAAGGCTTCTCTGTAGACTTTTAAGATTTAGCTGGGTGGGTGCAGAGATTTCCTCATCTTGTGACCACTGAAAAACAGCTTCAAATTAAGTTACTTTGCTTATCAAATCTGCCACCTTCCCATCTGGAGTGGCCCTTTGCTCATATTAAATGGGGACAAGTTCCAGATTTCACCTACCAAAGCTGCAAAAATTGGCAAGCGAGCCAGCAGTCTGAAGAAATGTGTCTTAAAAAAGAGGCATCCAAGGGGAAATCTGGGTTAGTCATTGACTTCCATGTAAGGAGGGGCTACCCATATGTTAGATGCCCATAGACCACCAGAGGAATATGGTGAGATGCCCTAAAAAGCTGGTTGGTTGAATATACTTGTGTAAAGAACTGTACAGAACACACTGCAAAGAAGAGAAATGAACAATTACCATGGTAGACTAATATCAGATGCCCAACTAGAAGCTGAAGTTCAAGTTAGAAAGTTGGAAGAAGGGCTAAGGATAGATACATGCAGTATCCACAGCTAGCAGAAAAGTTGGGAGAGCAGGTTAAGAAGCTGGAGAACTTCAGGTGCCATTCTACAAAGCTAGGAGGGTGAAAATGCCCATGGATGAAAGTGCCAATACTTGTGATAAAGTCTAACTGGAACACTAATAGGAGGATTCCCTGGGAATGTAAGAACAAGAGGAGATGATTATGGTGACTGACAGAAATAGATGAAACACTTGCTGCCTAATACAGAGGAAAGGCAAAAGCACAGTAACTACAACCCACAGCTGGTGGAGCAGTCTCCATGCAACAACTGTTCATGATGAGAGGATTTATTCCCACTTAGCTTATTGAAATAGCTGCCAAGCTCCAGGGAAAGGCCAGAGAAAGTATCCAGGCCAACCAGTGCAGCTCTGGGATAGACTCAGATGGTATTTCCCTGACTGGACAGGAGGCAGAGAAAATAAAAACATCACTACACACCCTGTATTTGACAGTGCCTGTGTGGTGATCAGGGGGTGCAAAGTACCCATTCCTTTGCAGATGGTTATTCTGGTGGCAGAGAGGCTTGACCCAACGAAGGGAATCTCCCTGGGTATGTGGGACCCTGGAAATCTACTGAGGATGTACAACAAATCACTAGGGAGCTGGAAATAAGACAGGCCTTCTAAGCCTCTGCCTTTGAAGGCTCTGATCCATTCACATTCACTGCAGAAATGAAAGCCAAGGTACTTCAGTTTGCCCTAAGCACCTAGAGTGAAACGTTGATATCCATGCTGAGCTGTTGTGGGACAAGACATTTCTAATGTTGGACAATATACCACTGATCTGGGGAAACCACTAACTGGCAAATCCTGGGAAGAGGTCTGAGCTGTGGGCAAGGTCCAAGACAGAGATGGGAGCGCAAAAGCCAAAATGCTATCCCGAAAGTCTGTACCAGATCTGGTAAAACTAACCCAGAACCAAATATGGTTTGACCTTATTGCTGCTGGGACCTACCTAAAAGGTACACTAGCAACCCAACTCTGTGCCGTCAGCCTGAGGAAAGCCTGAAAATCTGAACAGTGGCTCAGAATTGCCCCACCTACCCCTACAGTTCTATTGAGGGTGGGTGCCTCCACAGCCCAGGTACAGGGTAGAAGCCAAGACTGTTTCCAGGTGAAGGCTGGGGCTACCTAAAAGGTACACTTGAGCAACTTCCAACTCTGTGATAAAGTCTAACTGGAACACTAATAGGAGGATTCCCTGGGAATGTAAGAACAAGAGGAGATGATTATGGTGACTGACAGAAATAGATGAAACACTTGCTGCCTAATACAGAGGAAAGGCAAAAGCACAGTAACTACAACCCACAGCTGGTGGAGCAGTCTCCATGCAACAACTGTTCATGATGAGAGGATTTATTCCCACTTAGCTTATTGAAATAGCTGCCAAGCTCCAGGGAAAGGCCAGAGAAAGTATCCAGGCCAACCAGTGCAGCTCTGGGATAGACTCAGATGGTATTTCCCTGACTGGACAGGAGGCAGAGAAAATAAAAACATCACTACACACCCTGTATTTGACAGTGCCTGTGTGGTGATCAGGGGGTGCAAAGTACCCATTCCTTTGCAGATGGTTATTCTGGTGGCAGAGAGGCTTGACCCAACGAAGGGAATCTCCCTGGGTATGTGGGACCCTGGAAATCTACTGAGGATGTACAACAAATCACTAGGGAGCTGGAAATAAGACAGGCCTTCTAAGCCTCTGCCTTTGAAGGCTCTGATCCATTCACATTCACTGCAGAAATGAAAGCCAAGGTACTTCAGTTTGCCCTAAGCACCTAGAGTGAAACGTTGATATCCATGCTGAGCTGTTGTGGGACAAGACATTTCTAATGTTGGACAATATACCACTGATCTGGGGAAACCACTAACTGGCAAATCCTGGGAAGAGGTCTGAGCTGTGGGCAAGGTCCAAGACAGAGATGGGAGCGCAAAAGCCAAAATGCTATCCCGAAAGTCTGTACCAGATCTGGTAAAACTAACCCAGAACCAAATATGGTTTGACCTTATTGCTGCTGGGACCTACCTAAAAGGTACACTAGCAACCCAACTCTGTGCCGTCAGCCTGAGGAAAGCCTGAAAATCTGAACAGTGGCTCAGAATTGCCCCACCTACCCCTACAGTTCTATTGAGGGTGGGTGCCTCCACAGCCCAGGTACAGGGTAGAAGCCAAGACTGTTTCCAGGTGAAGGCTGCAGAGGTGATTGGAGACTTCACATTGAGCTATTAACTTTTATGTTGTTTAGTCACTAAGCTGTGTCTGACTCTTTTGCAACCCCAAGGACTGTAGCCTGGCAGAGTTCTCTGTTCATGGGATTTCCCAGGCAAAGCTACTGGAGCAGGTGCCATTTTCTTCTCCAGGTGATCTTCCCAATGCAATGATTGAACTCATGTCTCTTGTGACTCCTGAAATGGCAGGCAGATTCTTTACCACTGAGCCACCTGGGAAGCCCTTCACTATGTACTGGTCCATCAGCAATAAGCAAAAGGTGACAGCTCTGTTGATACTGGAGCTGAACATAGGCTAATATATGGTCACCTGTCTCCAAGTTTTCTGGTCCCGTAAGTAACATCAGTGATTATAGTCAGCAAATGGTTATAGTCAGGAAAGTCCCTTTAACAATGCAAATTGGGTGTTTTCCCCCATGAGAATACAGGGTTTTTATCTCTTCAATACCAGGAAACATATGGGGTAATGAAATTCTACAAGGCCAAACTCTGCAAACCTCTATCATGAATTCTGCCTCTGGGTTAGATTAATCAAACCAGTGCTAAACAGAATACCAACTGGGAACCAGTGAGCCACCCTCACGAAAAGTGACTGTCAAATAATATAAGTTGCCTGGGGTCATAAGGAAATAGAAGAAATTCTGCAAGAACTGCACTGAGTGGGCATTGTACATCCTACCCAGAGTGCTTTCCAGTATGGCTGGTAAAAAGCCAGATGACCCATGGCTGATGAACATGGACTACAAAGACCTGAACAAGATAGTACTCCCATCCAGGTGGCCATGCCCTATACTGCCACCCTCGTAGATGCCTTGGCCCAGTCCCTATCATGCTGTCCTGGGCTCAGCAAATGCTTTTTTTAGTATATCTCATGTCACCGAGTCACAAATTCAATTTACCTTCACTTGAGAGGGACAACAAATATTTCAAATATTTCTCAAAGCTACTTGCCCAGCCCTATCAAATGTCATGGGATAGTACTGTGAGATTTCTGTTCTCATGTGCCTATCTGGAGAACCCTTCACTATTGAGGGTGGGTGCCTCCACAGCCCAGGTACAGGGTAGAAGCCAAGACTGTTTCCAGGTGAAGGCTGCAGAGTGATTGGAGACTTCACATTGAGCTATTAACTTTTATGTTGTTTAGTCACTAAGCTGTGTCTGACTCTTTTGCAACCCCAAGGACTGTAGCCTGGCAGAGTTCTCTGTTCATGGGATTTCCCAGGCAAAGCTACTGGAGCAGGTGCCATTTTCTTCTCCAGGTGATCTTCCCAATGCAATGATTGAACTCATGTCTCTTGTGACTCCTGAAATGGCAGGCAGATTCTTTACCACTGAGCCACCTGGGAAGCCCTTCACTATGTACTGGTCCATCAGCAATAAGCAAAAGGTGACAGCTCTGTTGATACTGGAGCTGAACATAGGCTAATATATGGTCACCTGTCTCCAAGTTTTCTGGTCCCGTAAGTAACATCAGTGATTATAGTCAGCAAATGGTTATAGTCAGGAAAGTCCCTTTAACAATGCAAATTGGGTGTTTTCCCCCATGAGAATACAGGGTTTTTATCTCTTCAATACCAGGAAACATATGGGGTAATGAAATTCTACAAGGCCAAACTCTGCAAACCTCTATCATGAATTCTGCCTCTGGGTTAGATTAATCAAACCAGTGCTAAACAGAATACCAACTGGGAACCAGTGAGCCACCCTCACGAAAAGTGACTGTCAAATAATATAAGTTGCCTGGGGTCATAAGGAAATAGAAGAAATTCTGCAAGAACTGCACTGAGTGGGCATTGTACATCCTACCCAGAGTGCTTTCCAGTATGGCTGGTAAAAAGCCAGATGACCCATGGCTGATGAACATGGACTACAAAGACCTGAACAAGATAGTACTCCCATCCAGGTGGCCATGCCCTATACTGCCACCCTCGTAGATGCCTTGGCCCAGTCCCTATCATGCTGTCCTGGGCTCAGCAAATGCTTTTTTTAGTATATCTCATGTCACCGAGTCACAAATTCAATTTACCTTCACTTGAGAGGGACAACAAATATTTCAAATATTTCTCAAAAGCTACTTGCCCAGCCCTATCAAATGTCATGGGATAGTACTGTGAGATCTGTCTCTGTTCTTCTTCTCCAACTAGTAAGATGGGCTCATTACAGTGATGATACAATGTTAACATATGAAGACTCGCCTAAGCTGCAGGGCACTCTGCAGACTTCATTGGAACACCCATGAGGAAGCATGTGGATGATAAACTACAGAAACTTCAAGGCGCATGCACCGTCATGAAGTTCTGCGGTGTTATTTTTTCAGGTAAGATGCTCATTGTCTCAGAAGACGTGATTGATGAAGTACAAACCTACCCCACCCCTAAGAACATGACACAGGTTTCAGTTTCCATGGGGATTTGGGACTTTTGGAGAACTTTTGTTCCTCACCTGGCACAGTGCCTTCATCCCTATACCACTTGGTTAAAAAAGATATGTATGGGACTAGGGATCAGAAGGCAAAAATACTAGTGAAGCAGAAGAAAGCTCTGGGAATCTCCAGTGCAGGGTGAGCATATGGGTAGACGTGTCTGTGACTCTGGAAGGACTGGGCTGGGCACTGTAGCAGAGAAAGAGAAAGAGAGAGCACCCCTAGGATTTTGGTCCCAGCTCTCGAAGAGGGTAGATTCCCCATATAGCCACAGAGCAATAGCTCCTAGCAGTGTAAAGATACTGCTCCAGATAGAGCCTCCCATGAAGGAACAGCATATCATGGTAGAATACCTTCCATTCACCCACCTCTGCCATGGCTCAGACTCCCACACTGACTGAGTGGCTTACTTGCCTCAGAAGAGCACCCTGCCCACCAATCTGTTTCTATAAATGCAGGTTCAACAGGGTCTTGTGGTATGGGTAGATCCCCCTGTCCCTGTTCCTGCAGAGGCTTCTGCACCCTGTAAAAAGAGGGTAGGGAAAACAATCCCTGATGCCTGCTATACAGCTGGGTCTATTGGGGGCAACCATTCCACAGGGACTGTATTCGTCATTCAGTCCAATACTGACATTGTCCAGATGGAAATAGGAACATACCCTAGTAGCCAGTGGATTCAGCTTAAAAGGGTTTGCCTAAAGTTCACTCTTTGACCCCCAGCTGTTTTAGTATATCTCACCGAGTCACAAATTCAATTTACCTTCACTTGAGAGGGACAACAAATATTTCAAATATTTCTCAAAAGCTACTTGCCCAGCCCTATCAAATGTCATGGGATAGTACTGTGAGATCTGTCTCTGTTCTTCTTCTCCAACTAGTAAGATGGGCTCATTACAGTGATGATACAATGTTAACATATGAAGACTCGCCTAAGCTGCAGGGCACTCTGCAGACTTCATTGGAACACCCATGAGGAAGCATGTGGATGATAAACTACAGAAACTTCAAGGCGCATGCACCGTCATGAAGTTCTGCGGTGTTATTTTTTCAGGTAAGATGCTCATTGTCTCAGAAGACGTGATTGATGAAGTACAAACCTACCCCACCCCTAAGAACATGACACAGGTTTCAGTTTCCATGGGGATTTGGGACTTTTGGAGAACTTTTGTTCCTCACCTGGCACAGTGCCTTCATCCCTATACCACTTGGTTAAAAAAGATATGTATGGGACTAGGGATCAGAAGGCAAAAATACTAGTGAAGCAGAAGAAAGCTCTGGGAATCTCCAGTGCAGGGTGAGCATATGGGTAGACGTGTCTGTGACTCTGGAAGGACTGGGCTGGGCACTGTAGCAGAGAAAGAGAAAGAGAGAGCACCCCTAGGATTTTGGTCCCAGCTCTCGAAGAGGGTAGATTCCCCATATAGCCACAGAGCAATAGCTCCTAGCAGTGTACACGATACTGCTCCAGATAGAGCCTCCCATGAAGGAACAGCATATCATGGTAGAATACCTTCCATTCACCCACCTCTGCCATGGCTCAGACTCCCACACTGACTGAGTGGCTTACTTGCCTCAGAAGAGCACCCTGCCCACCAATCTGTTTCTATAAATGCAGGTTCAACAGGGTCTTGTGGTATGGGTAGATCCCCCTGTCCCTGTTCCTGCAGAGGCTTCTGCACCCTGTAAAAAGAGGGTAGGGAAAACAATCCCTGATGCCTGCTATACAGCTGGGTCTATTGGGGGCAACCATTCCACAGGGACTGTATTCGTCATTCAGTCCAATACTGACATTGTCCAGATGGAAATAGGAACATACCCCAGTAGCCAGTGGATTCAGCTTAAAAGGGTTTGCCTAAAGTTCACTCTTTGACCCTGGTCATTAATGCTTTGCTTTGACAATTGGGCTGTTCTAAAGGAATTTACCCTAGGGCTTAGATAATGGTAGCCAAGCAGTAACAGACCATGAATAAACCATTGTGGAGACAGGATATGTGTGGAGACAGGATATGTGCGAAGACCTTCGGGTTCCTTTGCAAAAGCATGAGGCAAAAAATACATGAAAAGATGCTCAACATGGCTTATTATTAGAGAAATGCAAATCAACATTACAATGAGATATCACCTTACACCAGTTAAAAAATCTACAGATAATAAATGCTGGAGAGGGTACACAGATAAGGGAACACTCCTGCATTGTTGGTGGAAATGTAAACTGATACAACCACTATGGAAGACTGTAAGAAGATACCCTAAAAAAATAAAAATAGAAGCACCACATAAAACAGCAATCTGACTATTAGGCATACACCCTGATGAAATCAAAGTTGAAAGAGACACCTGTACTCCAATGTTCATCACAGCACTCTATACAACAGCTAGAACATGGAAGCAACCTAGATGTCCATCGATGAATGAATGGATAAGAAGCTATGGTATATATACACAATGGAATATTTCTCAGCTGTAAAAAGAAATGCAGAAGAATCAGTCCTAATGAGGTGGATGAATCTAGAACTTATTATACAAAGTGAAGTCAAAAATAAAAGGACAAATACAGTATACTAATGCATATATATGGAATCTAGTGAGATCATACAGGTAAATGCACATGCAGAGCAGCAATGAGAAGCAGACATAGAGAACAGACCTATGGACACTGTGGGGAACGAAGGGTATGGAAAGAGCAACAAGGAAACCTACACTATCATATGTAATAACTCCCAGAGAGCTCGGTCATCCAGTCCAGATCTGATTTTGTCCAGAATGGCAAATCTTGTGGTATGGGTAGATCCCCTGTCCCTGTTCCTGCAGAGGCTTCTGCACCCTGTAAAAGAGGGTAGGGAAAACAATCCCTGATGCCTGCTATACAGCTGGGTCTATTGGGGCAACCATTCCACAGGGACTGTATTCGTCATTCAGTCCAATACTGACATTGTCCAGATGGAAATAGGAACATACCCCAGTAGCCAGTGGATTCAGCTTAAAAGGGTTTGCCTAAAGTTCACTCTTTGACCCTGGTCATTAATGCTTTGCTTTGACAATTGGGCTGTTCTAAAGGAATTTACCCTAGGGCTTAGATAATGGTAGCCAAGCAGTAACAGACCATGAATAAACCATTGTGGAGACAGGATATGTGTGGAGACAGGATATGTGCGAAGACCTTCGGGTTCCTTTGCAAAAGCATGAGGCAAAAAATACATGAAAAGATGCTCAACATGGCTTATTATTAGAGAAATGCAAATCAACATTACAATGAGATATCACCTTACACCAGTTAAAAAATCTACAGATAATAAATGCTGGAGAGGGTACACAGATAAGGGAACACTCCTGCATTGTTGGTGGAAATGTAAACTGATACAACCACTATGGAAGACTGTAAGAAGATACCCTAAAAAAATAAAAATAGAAGCACCACATAAAACAGCAATCTGACTATTAGGCATACACCCTGATGAAATCAAAGTTGAAAGAGACACCTGTACTCCAATGTTCATCACAGCACTCTATACAACAGCTAGAACATGGAAGCAACCTAGATGTCCATCGATGAATGAATGGATAAGAAGCTATGGTATATATACACAATGGAATATTTCTCAGCTGTAAAAAGAAATGCAGAAGAATCAGTCCTAATGAGGTGGATGAATCTAGAACTTATTATACAAAGTGAAGTCAAAAATAAAAGGACAAATACAGTATACTAATGCATATATATGGAATCTAGTGAGATCATACAGGTAAATGCACATGCAGAGCAGCAATGAGAAGCAGACATAGAGAACAGACCTATGGACACTGTGGGGAACGAAGGGGTATGGAAAGAGCAACAAGGAAACCTACACTATCATATGTAATAGAGATAACCACTGTGACTAAGCTGTAAGACTAAATGAATCTATATGGGGACTAAGCATCAATCTGGGGTAGGGGGTGATGAGAAGAGGGAAAAGGGAGGGAGGGCTCAGGGAAGAGGGGTCAGGGATATACCTATGAGTGTTTGGGGATTATGTATACCTGTAAACAAGAAAACTCCATAAAATGTATAACAATAACTTCACTGTACACCTAAAGCGAATGCAACATTGTAAAACAAATATAAAAATAATAAAACAATAAATAATAACAATATTAATAAAAAAAAAGAAGCATGAGGCAGTTCGCACTGAGTAGGCTGCCTCAATCTTTGATCTCTCCTGTCCCCTATGCATGGGGGCCAGCTTCAGATTTTACCTGGGGAATCTCTCAAGTTTGCAAACCAACATGTTTTATCTTTAAGTTGTCTTTTCTTGGGCTCAAACAACAATGCAGGCATGAAATTAAAAGATACTTGCTCCTTGGAAGAAAAGCTATGACAAACCTAGACAGTGTATAAAAAGCAGAGACATCACTTTGCAGACAAAAGTCCATATAGTCAAAGTTATGGTTTTTCCAGTAGTCATGTATGGATGTGAGACCTGCACCATAAAGAAAGTTGAACACTGAAAAACTGATGTCTTCAAACTGTGGTGCTAGAGTGTCCCCTTAAACTTCAAGAAGGTTAAACCAGTCAGTTCTAAAGGAAATCAATCCTGAGTATTCATTGGAAGGACTGGGGCTAAAACAAAAGCTCCAATACTTTGGCCACCTGATATAAAGAGCCAACTCATTGGAAAAGACCCCAATGCCGGTAAGGATTGAAGGCAGGAGGAGAAGAGGATAACAGAGGATGAGATGTTTGGATGGTATCACTGACTCAATGGACATGACTTTGAACAAACTCTGGGAGATGGTGAAGGACAGGGAAGCCTGGTGTGCTGCAGTCCATGAAGTGGCAGAGAGTCAGACATGACAGAGCAGCAATGAGAAGCAGACATAGAGAACAGACCTATGGACACTGTGGGGAACGAAGGGGTATGGAAAGAGCAACAAGGAAACCTACACTATCATATGTAATAGAGATAACCACTGTGACTAAGCTGTAAGACTAAATGAATCTATATGGGGACTAAGCATCAATCTGGGGTAGGGGGTGATGAGAAGAGGGAAAAGGGAGGGAGGGCTCAGGGAAGAGGGGTCAGGGATATACCTATGAGTGTTTGGGGATTATGTATACCTGTAAACAAGAAAACTCCATAAAATGTATAACAATAACTTCACTGTACACCTAAAGCGAATGCAACATTGTAAAACAAATATAAAAATAATAAAACAATAAATAATAACAATATTAATAAAAAAAAAGAAGCATGAGGCAGTTCGCACTGAGTAGGCTGCCTCAATCTTTGATCTCTCCTGTCCCCTATGCATGGGGGCCAGCTTCAGATTTTACCTGGGGAATCTCTCAAGTTTGCAAACCAACATGTTTTATCTTTAAGTTGTCTTTTCTTGGGCTCAAACAACAATGCAGGCATGAAATTAAAAGATACTTGCTCCTTGGAAGAAAAGCTATGACAAACCTAGACAGTGTATAAAAAGCAGAGACATCACTTTGCAGACAAAAGTCCATATAGTCAAAGTTATGGTTTTTCCAGTAGTCATGTATGGATGTGAGACCTGCACCATAAAGAAAGTTGAACACTGAAAAACTGATGTCTTCAAACTGTGGTGCTAGAGTGTCCCCTTAAACTTCAAGAAGGTTAAACCAGTCAGTTCTAAAGGAAATCAATCCTGAGTATTCATTGGAAGGACTGGGGCTAAAACAAAAGCTCCAATACTTTGGCCACCTGATATAAAGAGCCAACTCATTGGAAAAGACCCCAATGCCGGTAAGGATTGAAGGCAGGAGGAGAAGAGGATAACAGAGGATGAGATGTTTGGATGGTATCACTGACTCAATGGACATGACTTTGAACAAACTCTGGGAGATGGTGAAGGACAGGGAAGCCTGGTGTGCTGCAGTCCATGAAGTGGCAGAGAGTCAGACATGACAGAGCGACTGAACAACAATTTGTGACTTCGCCCATAGAAGGAGAGCCTGTTGCAAGTGATAACAAATTCTTAATTTACTGTAATCTCTGTTTCAATCGGATCTGCTGCGGCAGCCTGGTGCCCAAGCTGATAGCTCCTTTATCTGTTCTAACTCAGGAAATAAAAGGTGGTGAAGCTGAATTGCTGCCAGTCTTCTTCAGTCAAGCCCTTCTTAAAAGGTCTGGAAGGGCCAGTTCCCTGTCCAAACACAACTATGCACTAGATGTTTAGCACAAGGATTTAAGGACTGGGTGTTACAGTGTGGGGAAAAGAAAAAAGAGAAAGTGAGACACTGATTTAAACCTGGAAATGAAAAGAGAGAAAGAGAGACACTGATTTAAACTTTGAGAAAGCACAAGGCATTACGTATTAAACTCCCTGAGCTATGCCAAAGTCCACAGCAACTGTGCTATTTGTGTCAGACAGAAAATTGATAAACACCATGTTTCCTGATGAGCAGTAGTTACTATTCGACTTCAGTTTCTTTAGAGATTATGCTTTCTTTCCATATGTCACTAGGCAGATTCTGAATTCACTTTGCTACTTATAAGTTGAGAAAAAAAATGGGTTTCTTCCTGTGTGGACTGAGTGGTAATGCTAAACTGCACATTTTGTCTTGTCCTCAAGCCCAGGACTTACCTGTACTTTTAAACACTTCCCCTTAGGTTTAGGTAGAAAGAACCACTGGCCAATCTTGCCTTCCACACCAAGCACTTATAATTTGGGTACACATCCCACTTCTCTAAACACAGTAGTCCACATTCAAAGGTTAAACCAGTCAGTTCTAAAGGAAATCAATCCTGAGTATTCATTGGAAGGACTGGGGCTAAAACAAAAGCTCCAATACTTTGGCCACCTGATATAAAGAGCCAACTCATTGGAAAAGACCCCAATGCCGGTAAGGATTGAAGGCAGGAGGAGAAGAGGATAACAGAGGATGAGATGTTTGGATGGTATCACTGACTCAATGGACATGACTTTGAACAAACTCTGGGAGATGGTGAAGGACAGGGAAGCCTGGTGTGCTGCAGTCCATGAAGTGGCAGAGAGTCAGACATGACAGAGCGACTGAACAACAATTTGTGACTTCGCCCATAGAAGGAGAGCCTGTTGCAAGTGATAACAAATTCTTAATTTACTGTAATCTCTGTTTCAATCGGATCTGCTGCGGCAGCCTGGTGCCCAAGCTGATAGCTCCTTTATCTGTTCTAACTCAGGAAATAAAAGGTGGTGAAGCTGAATTGCTGCCAGTCTTCTTCAGTCAAGCCCTTCTTAAAAGGTCTGGAAGGGCCAGTTCCCTGTCCAAACACAACTATGCACTAGATGTTTAGCACAAGGATTTAAGGACTGGGTGTTACAGTGTGGGGAAAAGAAAAAAGAGAAAGTGAGACACTGATTTAAACCTGGAAATGAAAAGAGAGAAAGAGAGACACTGATTTAAACTTTGAGAAAGCACAAGGCATTACGTATTAAACTCCCTGAGCTATGCCAAAGTCCACAGCAACTGTGCTATTTGTGTCAGACAGAAAATTGATAAACACCATGTTTCCTGATGAGCAGTAGTTACTATTCGACTTCAGTTTCTTTAGAGATTATGCTTTCTTTCCATATGTCACTAGGCAGATTCTGAATTCACTTTGCTACTTATAAGTTGAGAAAAAAAATGGGTTTCTTCCTGTGTGGACTGAGTGGTAATGCTAAACTGCACATTTTGTCTTGTCCTCAAGCCCAGGACTTACCTGTACTTTTAAACACTTCCCCTTAGGTTTAGGTAGAAAGAACCACTGGCCAATCTTGCCTTCCACACCAAGCACTTATAATTTGGGTACACATCCCGCTTCTCTAAACACAGTTAGTCCACATTCAAAGGTTTATACCGGGGCTACTGTCTCCAATTAAGTCCTGATATTGGCAGTTTCAGGCTGAAATTGTAGATGAACCTGTATATTTTTTTCATTCTTACTTCAGTCTTCTCTTTTTCATTAGCTAAATAACTAGGAAGGTCAGAACAGCGTAAACGATATTTAAGCTTGGCAACATGGACTGGAGAGATGACTTGCGATTAGCAAAACAGGTACTCTTTTTGAAAGGGGTGGGTAGTGGTGGACTGAAGACCAAGAATTGGCAGAGCTTAAAGACAGAGCATTTTTGACTCAGTGGTCTTATCTAATCAGGTTGTGGAACAAAATTGTCTCTGAAATATGTCACCAAGAAATATGATCAGTATGCCAATGTCATGCTGAATTTCTTTAAAGTTTCTCCTCATTATGTCATATCTTTGGCCAAAGTTCTTTCCAATTTTTGAGATAAATAAATGTACAGTGTTAAACTTGGGCCCCTTGACACAATGCTTTGATTTGAACTTGGCTTTTTTGAAAATTTATTAAATCATATTTCTTGGAGATAGTTCTCATGAGGACATATAGTTCTGTCTCAGCTTTTTAAAAAAAGCTATATAGACTTCCATGTATGGATTACTGTTATTTATTTATCCATTTCCCTATTAAAAGACAATCAAATTACTACCAATCCTTTGTTACCACAAATTATGCCACAACAAATTTACCTCTATACCTGTCATTTTCATGAGTTTATCAGTAGAATGCTTTTTAAAAGTTTACCATGTAGTCAGAAAATTGATAAACACCATGTTTCCTGATGAGCAGTAGTTACTATTCGACTTCAGTTTCTTTAGAGATTATGCTTTCTTTCCATATGTCACTAGGCAGATTCTGAATTCACTTTGCTACTTATAAGTTGAGAAAAAAAATGGGTTTCTTCCTGTGTGGACTGAGTGGTAATGCTAAACTGCACATTTTGTCTTGTCCTCAAGCCCAGGACTTACCTGTACTTTTAAACACTTCCCCTTAGGTTTAGGTAGAAAGAACCACTGGCCAATCTTGCCTTCCACACCAAGCACTTATAATTTGGGTACACATCCCGCTTCTCTAAACACAGTTAGTCCACATTCAAAGGTTTATACCGGGGCTACTGTCTCCAATTAAGTCCTGATATTGGCAGTTTCAGGCTGAAATTGTAGATGAACCTGTATATTTTTTTCATTCTTACTTCAGTCTTCTCTTTTTCATTAGCTAAATAACTAGGAAGGTCAGAACAGCGTAAACGATATTTAAGCTTGGCAACATGGACTGGAGAGATGACTTGCGATTAGCAAAACAGGTACTCTTTTTGAAAGGGGTGGGTAGTGGTGGACTGAAGACCAAGAATTGGCAGAGCTTAAAGACAGAGCATTTTTGACTCAGTGGTCTTATCTAATCAGGTTGTGGAACAAAATTGTCTCTGAAATATGTCACCAAGAAATATGATCAGTATGCCAATGTCATGCTGAATTTCTTTAAAGTTTCTCCTCATTATGTCATATCTTTGGCCAAAGTTCTTTCCAATTTTTGAGATAAATAAATGTACAGTGTTAAACTTGGGCCCCTTGACACAATGCTTTGATTTGAACTTGGCTTTTTTGAAAATTTATTAAATCATATTTCTTGGAGATAGTTCTCATGAGGACATATAGTTCTGTCTCAGCTTTTTAAAAAAAGCTATATAGACTTCCATGTATGGATTACTGTTATTTATTTATCCATTTCCCTATTAAAAGACAATCAAATTACTACCAATCCTTTGTTACCACAAATTATGCCACAACAAATTTACCTCTATACCTGTCATTTTCATGAGTTTATCAGTAGAATGAATTTCTAAATAGAGAATTTGAGGGGAAAAGGGGATGGATATACATACTAAACTTTTACAAATTGTGCTAAAGTTTATTTCCATAGAGATATAAAAATTACACTCCCACCAGTGATGTAAGAGAACTTCTTTTCCCAAGTCCTTAATAAAACTGAGTTTTATTAAACCTTTTCTTCTTTACCTGTCTCCTAGGTGAAAAATGTCAACTTTACGTGGCTTTTAATTCACATTTCTCTTATGGGTAGGCTTAAGGATACTTCTATGTGTTTAGAAGCTGTACCTTCTCTTCTGTGGACTACAGTCACTTTTTTCTACTTTTACTGAATTGTTTAAATAGTTTTACTTATTTGTAAGGGCTTTTTATATATTAAAGAACTTAATTACATTTTCTATGACAAATTTATAAATAGTTTTCCTGGTTTTTAATTGTCTCTGATTTTGTCATTTTCCTTTTTCAGAAAAATAAGTATAAGTATTTAAATTTATTACAGTAAAATTATTTCTAGATTTTGTTTTAAATTAAGGTAGGACTTATCTAATCTAAAATATTTCAATATTTATGCTATTACTTTTATACTTCAACATTTTAATATTTACATATTTGATAAACCTGGAATTTATTTTATGTGCTATTTTAGATGACTACTTAGTTGTCCTAAAAACAGGCAGCGTATTAAGAGCTACATTTACCATTCACTAACATCTCATATAGTAATCCCCTTGTAGCTCAGCTGGTAAAGTATCTGCCTGCAATGAAGGAGACCCTGGTTCAATTCCTGGGTTGGGAAGATCTCCTGGAGAAGGGATACAGTACCCAGTCTAGCCTTCCTAGGCTTCCCTTTGTGGCTCAGACAGTAAAGAATCCACCTGCAGTGTGGAAGACCTGGGTCTGATTCCTGGGTTGGGAAGATCCCCTAGAGAAGGGAAAGGCTACCCACTCCAGTATTCTTGCTTGGAGAATTTCATAGCTTGTCTATGGGTTGTAAATATGGATAGAAATGAGTGACTTCACTTTCATTTTCAACATCTCATATATTGAAATCTGTTTTTGCATTTTATAATTTTTTCTCCTGATCTATTTATTTGCATATCAAGTACTATTCTGATTTAATTCTAATAACTTCATAGCACGATATACTTTTCTTCATTTCAAAATTAATCAGCTATTCCTACTTATGTACTGAGGCTTCCCAGGTGGGGTATTAATGAAAGAATCTGCCTGTCAATGCAGGAAAAAATGCAGTTTTGATCCTTGTGTTGGGAAGATCCCCTGGAGAAGGAAATGGCAACTCACTCCAGTATTCCTGATTGGAGAATCCCATGGACAGAGGAGCCCGGCAGGCTACAGTCCATATGGTCACAAAGAGTCAGATACAATTGAATGACTGAGCACACAGCAACACTTACGCCTTAAGTAAACTCTAGAATCAACTTTTATACCTTAAATACCTGTTGTTTTCATTTACATTAGGGAAAACGGGCCCTCCTAGACATTTTTAAACAGAAGCCCTTGACTACAAGACTGGCATGACATAATAAGTTAACTGAGGGAATACTGATATTTTATTATGTTTAAGTTTCCTATTCTAGAATATTGTATGGATTTTTATGTGTTAAAATATTATATGTCCTTAACTTTTATTTTAACATTGTCTTCATACAGTCTATGCATTTTCCCGAGTTTATTCATAGACATTTTACCTTTATGTTGCTCTTGTACATGAACTTTTTGCTTCTGGATTCTGTTTGTTGATTTGCAACTGGAAATTTCTGCTTGGTATTTGTATTTGTGAGTTTTTCCATTTTCTTTTTTTTTTAAATTTCTTTTCTGTTCTTTTCTTTTTGACTGTCTGGCTAAGGTTTAGTATTACTGTCATTGAAGTTTCATGAAAAAAATAGGAAGACTGTTTTGTTGTTGTTATATCATCTAGCATACCTAAAACACTTAAAATTTTGTTTTAAAATTAAAACACTTACTTCTCAGCTGGAGACACCTTGGTTTTAATCCACCTTGTGGTGTATTCTCATTCTTCCTTGGAAGGGATCTGAATCATAAGGACACTGAGAATTCTAGAGATGAAGTGGCATAAAGTCTAGGAGGAGTATGGAAGGTAGTGACGACAGATACCACTTAGCGTCTAGTAGTACCCTCTAGTCCAGTGACTGCTCCTAAGAGGTGCAGACATTGTTCTCTGTACAACATCCATGAAGGAGCAGTTACATAGTTTTTCCAATGCTAAGTTGAACTGTTTACTTTATAAAGTAAATACTCCTTTATCCATTTCTTTATTTTCTATAGGATACTGAACATCTAAGATACACTAGAACTATGCTAAACTGCTGAGAAACAGAAAAATTTTTATAAATCAACAAATGCATCACTGTCACTTAATTTACTGATTTGAAAATCTGTAAGCAATTTTTATTACAGCCAAAGAATGCAGTAAGAAAATTTAAAGATGTGAGTAGAACATGTCAGACAGGGAGTGGCTTTCATGGCTAGAGACATGACTACCCAGAGCAGATGTACATCGTAAGCAATAATAATAGTGCAGCAATTGATATATAGCAACTTCTGCTTTTTCCCAAGTGAGAAAAGAAGAAAAGGATAAAAAATGAAAGTAGGATAATTTTCTTTAAATATGCATTTAATTGGAGATGAGAGGGAAAAAAAGACAGAACATGTTTCTTACAGATATTCCAAATAGGTGTGTTATTTGTGTACCTTATTGGACTTTCCAGGTAGCTCAGCAGTAAAAAATCCACCTGCCAATCAGGGGATGAGGGTTCGATCCCTGGGTTGGGAAGATCACCAGCAGAAGGAAATGACAATCCACTCTGTATTTTTGCCTAGGAAATCTTATGGACAGAATTGCCTGGTGGGCAGCAGTTTATGGTGTCACAAAGAATCAGACACAATGTAGTGACTAAACAAGTGTGCAGTTTAGTTTCTTATTGAATTTTCCCATACATTTTATAATGGAATCTTGGATTAAAAAGCTAAGTTGACTAGTGGTTCCTCCATTACTCCTCTACTCAAAATTTCTCAATTCAATATTTGTGAATTATTTTGTAGCTGCTTAAGAGTATCCACCTAGTTAAAAGAACTTAATTAGAAACATTCATTTATTTAAATAGGAATTTGACACAATGTTGAAAGATAATAATAATGACACTGCTTCAGAAGTCATAAGCTATAATTATAGGTATGGAGGGATCATTTAAATATGGGCTTCCCTGGTGACTCAGATGGTAAAGAATTTGCCTACATTGCAGGAGACCAAGGTTCAATCCCTAGGTCAGGAAGAACCCCTGGAGAGGGGAATGGCAACCTACTCCAGTGTATAAAGATGTGCTATTTTAGGACTTCCCAGGTGACACTAGTGGCAAAGAACCCACCTGCTAATGCAGGAGATTAAGAGACACGGGTTTTTATTCCCTGATGGGAAGATCCCCTGGAGAAGGGCATGGCAACCCACTCCAGTATTCCTGCTGGGAGAATTCCATGGACAGAAGAGCCCAGTAGCTACAGTCCAGAGAGTTGCAAAGAGTCAGACACTACAAAAGTGACTTAGCATGCACATGCAATTTTAAAAGACCAATGTCAAAGAATTACGCAAATTTTTTCCAGTACAGAGAAAGTTTAAAGTCTATTTGGGAATACTGATAGTCTAGAAATGCTGGTTTATGTTCTTACTTTGAACACAGATATTGTTTATTGCTTTAAAAGAAATGTAATATATAATAAACCACCTGCTATAAATTCAAGTCAACTTTTATCATATAACATGTCATGATATGCTTGGAATTAAGAATTAGCTCTATGTCTAACCAATCTTTCTGTGATGCAGTGTTCCTTCTCACTCAGAAATTTCAATGAAATGTTTGCATCTAAAAGGCTATTGATAGGATGAAACTCTGTAGAAATGCTTGCCATATAGGAAGTCCTTAGGGATCATGGATAATGAGAAGGGGATCTGACAAATATATTTTTTCCCTCATTATATATTTAAAGAAATACATCCTTTAAGCCTCTGAACTTGTCTCAGTCATGATTTACAAAATGAAAAAGACTTGATGAGAAACTTCCTACCTTCAAATGAAAAATATTATTAGTCTGTCCTTCAATCTGCAATTACTGAGACAACAAAAATATTAAAGTTACTTATTTGTCCTTGATATTGAAAACCAAAATCCACCTAGTTAAAAGAACTTAATTAGAAAAAAAGGAATTTGACACAATGTTGAAAGATAATAATAATGACACTGCTTCAGAAGTCATAAGCTATAATTATAGGTATGGAGGGATCATTTAAATATGGGCTTCCTGGTGACTCAGATGGTAAAGAATTTGCCTACATTGCAGGAGACCAAGGTTCAATCCCTAGGTCAGGAAGAACCCCGGGAGAGGGAATGGCAACCTACTCCAGTGTATAAAGATGTGCTATTTTAGGACTTCCCAGGTGACACTAGTGGCAAAGAACCCACCTGCTAATGCAGGAGATTAAGAGACACGGGTTTTTATTCCCTGATGGGAAGATCCCCTGGAGAAGGGCATGGCAACCCACTCCAGTATTCCTGCTGGGAGAATTCCATGGACAGAAGAGCCCAGTAGCTACAGTCCAGAGAGTTGCAAAGAGTCAGACACTACAAAAGTGACTTAGCATGCACATGCAATTTTAAAAGACCAATGTCAAAGAATTACGCAAATTTTTTCCAGTACAGAGAAAGTTTAAAGTCTATTTGGGAATACTGATAGTCTAGAAATGCTGGTTTATGTTCTTACTTTGAACACAGATATTGTTTATTGCTTTAAAAGAAATGTAATATATAATAAACCACCTGCTATAAATTCAAGTCAACTTTTATCATATAACATGTCATGATATGCTTGGAATTAAGAATTAGCTCTATGTCTAACCAATCTTTCTGTGATGCAGTGTTCCTTCTCACTCAGAAATTTCAATGAAATGTTTGCATCTAAAAAGGCTATTGATAGGATGAAACTCTGTAGAAATGCTTGCCATATAGGAAGTCCTTAGGGATCATGGATAATGAGAAGGGGATCTGACAAATATATTTTTTCCCTCATTATATATTTAAAGAAATACATCCTTTAAGCCTCTGAACTTGTCTCAGTCATGATTTACAAAATGAAAAAGACTTGATGAGAAACTTCCTACCTTCAAATGAAAAATATTATTAGTCTGTCCTTCAATCTGCAATTACTGAGACAACAAAAATATTAAAGTTACTTATTTGTCCTTGATATTTCATCCATTGCTTTTTCTATCAGCACGTGGCAAACTTCAACAGGAACAGAAATACTATAAAAGTTTAAAAAGCATACTCAGGTTGTGCCCCACCCTCTCAGGTACAACAAAACTATTAACACACCAGAAGCAGTTAATTTAGACTCATCTTAAACTTTTTGGTTGGTAATATGTTACTCTGGTGACTTTCTGATTCAAGACATCGCTAGTTTCTAAGGGAGAAAGGCAGTATAAACTAAGACTTGATGTATTTTCCCAAAAACAAAAGGACAAAGCTGAGTTTGTTCCTTTGTGGCGGCCAAGTCTGAATTTATACGTTGTCAAGACTCCATGATACGATTCTTATTGACTAAAAGGAACATGAAGTACTGGTAAGGGAAAGAAAAGCAGGTGGCTTTTCCTTATCAGGACATTTTTGTTAACATGCCAGAGAGCAAATAGATAGCTATAGGCAGTACTGTAGCAAGATGCAAAGACTCCTATGATGGTACATGGCATCATCAGAGAGAAAACTTGCTAATAGCATTTAAATATACAATAGTGTCTCCATTACCTCTCTCTCTCCTATTGTACCTACAGGACCTTAGCTGAATATATAATATATTCTTTTTGCTGATTATTAAAATTATACTTTGTTATCAAAAGTGTATGGAGCCTTCCACACAGTCTCACACATAAGCAAACTTGTACTATTAGTCACTGTACATTATAAAATGGTAGAATACAGATTTTAAAGCAATTACATACTTTATTAATATCTCAATGCTACTAGCCACTCTTAATTACTCAAAATCATTATACTGGCTGTTGAATGTAGTCATAATCTCATGAATTCTGAGATATATTAGTATACTTTTCCTTCACTAAGTTACACCATTTTTTCTTTGATTTCTTCATATTTGAAAAGTTGCTTAATGCTTCTTTTTTCTCTCTCTCTACTGTTTATTTCCTTCTCTCTCTTATTTCTCTCAACTGTTATTAAATTCTATGACTATAGTAGTTAGGAATGGCTATGTGTTGCTTCCAAGGGGTCAGCCGCAATGATTCTCTACTAGATTTTAAACTAGAATTCTCTCTCTCATTTGTCTGTGAATGAGCATGATCTTTGGCATACAGTTAAGTTGTTACTAAATGTTTGTAGAATAACTATATAAAAGATGACCATTTTTGGATACAACATAAGTCTGAGGTTATATATGACATCTATGCACAGTAATACATTTAAATTCCACAACATCTTGCAAGACAGGTGTGATTATAGTAGGAAAGTGAATGTCATTCAGTTCAATTCACTACCTACCAAGTTAGCAAGGGGTAAACGTGAGACTTGAACTTGGGTCTATCTGAATACAAAGTTAATGTCACATATTTTCTGGTTCCATAGTCCTACAACTCTGCCTTCCCTTCTAATTAAATTCACTTCATCTGCTACGTCTGAGAAAAAAGACAACCTATAAAAACACAAATACATAACATCATGTTATTGTTTACTTGTCTTCTAGTTCTCAACTATATTTCAGATAGTAGGAATTTGTAAATATATATATTTTACCACTCTTCACATATGGTCCAAACCATATTTACATTGATAAAATTCATTCTGTGTCTAACACAGGAGAAGTATTTGAAGATTATGCAAAAATACAAATATGGCTGCTTTAGGGAGCCTCAAAAATCTCTCTTACAGTGAAAAATTTTTATTATTGTTTATCATTTCCTGTTACATTTGTTTTGGCTTATAAAGTTTGATTTGTACTCAGAATTTTCAGATACATTTATCAATACACAGACAAGTATCAACTATGTTGTTCATAGGATAGTCTTTAAAAATTATGTCCCTTATTATAAATATACAAATATTATATTTTTGATGATATATTTAAAATTTTAATACATTTAAAAAGCATTTTTGATGATATATTTTAAAAACAGTGGTGGGGGGGTTCGAATTCCCTGGTGGTCCAGTGGTTAAGACTCCATACTTCTAATGCAGGGGGTGCAGATTTGATGCCTGGTCAAGGAACTCAGACCCTACTCACCCTGCAGCATGGTGAGGCCATGGGGGGAGTATAATGGCAGCCAAATGTGCTGCACTTCTTAAAAATTTCAAACGCTCTTTAAATACAGTCTGCAGTTTGTTATTTTAAATAAGTACTATCACTGGAATTCTGCATGACTGTATTTTGCATATACCATTATTATAATTAAAGAATGAAGTGGAACTTAAGAAGGGCCTTGTTTTTTTCCAAATTAAAAAACAAAAAAACAAAATGCTATTAATGTAAAGAAGATTTTTGGCTACTAGCTCCTGAACAAGCGTTCTAAGTCCTTTCACCCAACCCTTTTCAGGCTCCATGGCAGCAACAGGTTTACTTTTCTACTGTGGATTAAGAATGGACATACAAGGTGAAGGGTTGAAATGGCACAGACTTCATGAAACTGATTTCACTTAAAAATAACTTATTTGTTTCAATTTCATTCGGCTGCAATTAGCCCCTCCAAAATATATCCTTCCCTCATTCCTGATAAAGACCTATTTTCTTTACAAATGTCTTTTTAAAAACAATATACAAAATACAACATCATGTTATTGTTTACTTGTCTTCTAGTTCTCAACTATATTTCAGATAGTAGGAATTTGTAAATATATATATTTTACCACTCTTCACATATGGTCCAAACCATATTTACATTGATAAAATTCATTCTGTGTCTAACACAGGAGAAGTATTTGAAGATTATGCAAAATACAAATATGGCTGCTTTAGGGAGCCTCAAAATCTCTCTACAGTGAAAAATTTTTATTATTGTTTATCATTTCCTGTTACATTTGTTTTGGCTTATAAAGTTTGATTTGTACTCAGAATTTTCAGATACATTTATCAATACACAGACAAGTATCAACTATGTTGTTCATAGGATAGTCTTTAAAAATTATGTCCCTTATTATAAATATACAAATATTATATTTTTGATGATATATTTAAAATTTTAATACATTTAAAAAGCATTTTTGATGATATATTTTAAAAACAGTGGTGGGGGGGTTCGAATTCCCTGGTGGTCCAGTGGTTAAGACTCCATACTTCTAATGCAGGGGGTGCAGATTTGATGCCTGGTCAAGGAACTCAGACCCTACTCACCCTGCAGCATGGTGAGGCCATGGGGAGAGTATAATGGCAGCCAAATGTGCTGCACTTCTTAAAAATTTCAAACGCTCTTTAAATACAGTCTGCAGTTTGTTATTTTAAATAAGTACTATCACTGGAATTCTGCATGACTGTATTTTGCATATACCATTATTATAATTAAAGAATGAAGTGGAACTTAAGAAGGGCCTTGTTTTTTTCCAAATTAAAAAACAAAAAAACAAAATGCTATTAATGTAAAGAAGATTTTTGGCTACTAGCTCCTGAACAAGCGTTCTAAGTCCTTTCACCCAACCCTTTTCAGGCTCCATGGCAGCAACAGGTTTACTTTTCTACTGTGGATTAAGAATGGACATACAAGGTGAAGGGTTGAAATGGCACAGACTTCATGAAACTGATTTCACTTAAAAATAACTTATTTGTTTCAATTTCATTCGGCTGCAATTAGCCCCTCCAAAAATATATCCTTCCCTCATTCCTGATAAAAGACCTATTTTCTTTACAAATGTCTTAACAATTGCAAGGACGAATAAGACAATTTCCAAGGTAACTCTTAGCTGAAGTTCTGTGAACAGATATGATCTTAGTCTTAATATATACAAGATAAATACAAATAAAGAGGAGAACTGAGAGAAATTCAACCAACGAGAAATTGAGGTAAGTTGACTCTGTGGCCAAAGTACAACTCTATGAATAAATAAAATCCTCTTTAGAAACCTGAAAGAAAAATATTGCCTTATTCTAACTAAACTGTGTAAAGATAAAGGCAGTTTAATCTGACATAATATGTAAAGCTTTATTTCAAAGGAGAAAGGATTTATATCTGAAACACGAGTCTTTAATTGTAATGATACTTTGATTTTCCCATCCCCCCTGTTGCCACCACTTTCTTGAGACTGATCACTTCTAAAACAAACTATTATGCATGCAATAAGCTTGGAGGGTACCTAATGAGGTTAGCCTAGCCTATATCAGGGAAAGAAACCAAAATCTCAGTGGCATAATCTAATAAAGTTTACTACAATGTGATGACATTTCTTAGAAGCTCCTATCCAAATAGTGACCCAGAGATTCAGTCTGCTTGAATCTTTTGTCTGCATCAGCTTCTAGATGATGAGTTGTGGAAGAGCAAACTCGAGGGAACATACCAACTCTTAAATGCCTTGGCAGGAAAGTTACATACATCAATTCCACACACAGCCTACATGCCAAAAACCAGTTAAATGGACCCACTTATCTTCAAGGGGGCTGAAAAATATGGAAAAGATCATGAGTATTTCATGAGGATAAATGTGTCTGTCACAAGGGAGCCAGCTTTAGAATAATTCAAGAAGTAACAATATTTATAACGTAAGAGGTATAGTAAGAATATTTCATATATAAAGGCTACCAATTTATGAAAAATTATAGCATTTTTATCATAACCCTTTTCAGGCTCCATGGCAGCAACAGGTTTACTTTTCTACTGTGGATTAAGAATGGACATACAAGGTGAAGGGTTGAAATGGCACAGACTTCATGAAACTGATTTCACTTAAAAATAACTTATTTGTTTCAATTTCATTCGGCTGCAATTAGCCCCCCCAAAAAATATATCCTTCCCTCATTCCTGATAAAAGACCTATTTTCTTTACAAATGTCTTAACAATTGCAAGGACGAATAAGACAATTTCCAAGGTAACTCTTAGCTGAAGTTCTGTGAACAGATATGATCTTAGTCTTAATATATACAAGATAAATACAAATAAAGAGGAGAACTGAGAGAAATTCAACCAACGAGAAATTGAGGTAAGTTGACTCTGTGGCCAAAGTACAACTCTATGAATAAATAAAATCCTCTTTAGAAACCTGAAAGAAAAATATTGCCTTATTCTAACTAAACTGTGTAAAGATAAAGGCAGTTTAATCTGACATAATATGTAAAGCTTTATTTCAAAGGAGAAAGGATTTATATCTGAAACACGAGTCTTTAATTGTAATGATACTTTGATTTTCCCATCCCCCCTGTTGCCACCACTTTCTTGAGACTGATCACTTCTAAAACAAACTATTATGCATGCAATAAGCTTGGAGGGTACCTAATGAGGTTAGCCTAGCCTATATCAGGGAAAGAAACCAAAATCTCAGTGGCATAATCTAATAAAGTTTACTACAATGTGATGACATTTCTTAGAAGCTCCTATCCAAATAGTGACCCAGAGATTCAGTCTGCTTGAATCTTTTGTCTGCATCAGCTTCTAGATGATGAGTTGTGGAAGAGCAAACTCGAGGGAACATACCAACTCTTAAATGCCTTGGCAGGAAAGTTACATACATCAATTCCACACACAGCCTACATGCCAAAAACCAGTTAAATGGACCCACTTATCTTCAAGGGGGCTGAAAAATATGGAAAAGATCATGAGTATTTCATGAGGATAAATGTGTCTGTCACAAGGGAGCCAGCTTTAGAATAATTCAAGAAGTAACAATATTTATAACGTAAGAGGTATAGTAAGAATATTTCATATATAAAGGCTACCTAAATTTTAAAATATGAAAAATTATAGCATTTTTATCATCAGAGAAACATCTTTTGCCATCCATAAATGTTCACACAAATTATTTAATTTGGGAAACTGTCAGTAAATTTCTAATTTTAAAATGCTGAGCAAGAAGCAATATGTCCCTTTTCACAGATATTACAGACATCCAGAAGCTTTCTTACAATTTTTTTTCTGCCACTTCACTCCATTTTATTTACTTCTTAGTGCTTTCATTTAATTCATCATGTATACAAGGAATAGTCTCAACATTCCTGTCCTACAAACCATATCCCTCACTTTAAATTGAAGTTCAGAGCCTATTTCAGGAAAGTGTCTCAAGGGAAATTTCCCTCAATTAACTGTGGCTCATTCTTTTGATCTGTGCAATCCACTTCTTATCTCTTTCTGTCAGAGTATTTCTTTGTATGCATTCATATGCATTGAATACAAACCTATCTGGTCTTCTATGAAAGATTATAAAATTCTCAGGGCATAAGTCACGTCTAATCTCAACTATAGACTTTAGGTTCCTATAACAATGCTAAGCATCTATGCATACTCTGCAAATGTCATTGACCTATTTATAACGATTTGAAATACTATGTAGAGATTTTGGAATCTCCTGTTTGAGTCAAATTCTTTGATTAATTTCTTCCTGTTCATCAGAAAAGTCTATTTCAATGGATGATAAGTAAATCATTTTGCCATGTTTATTTTATACCTTGTTTTCAGCTTTGTAATAAAGAAGGACAAGTTGGAAGAAATGTTGATACTCTAAGACACTAATGTATTCACTGGACTCTAAAATGTATTGTGAGTAATTCGTATGACATTTCTTAGAAGCTCCTATCCAAATAGTGACCCAGAGATTCAGTCTGCTTGAATCTTTTGTCTGCATCAGCTTCTAGATGATGAGTTGTGGAAGAGCAAACTCGAGGGAACATACCAACTCTTAAATGCCTTGGCAGGAAAGTTACATACATCAATTCCACACACAGCCTACATGCCAAAAACCAGTTAAATGGACCCACTTATCTTCAAGGGGGCTGAAAAATATGGAAAAGATCATGAGTATTTCATGAGGATAAATGTGTCTGTCACAAGGGAGCCAGCTTTAGAATAATTCAAGAAGTAACAATATTTATAACGTAAGAGGTATAGTAAGAATATTTCATATATAAAGGCTACCTAAATTTTAAAATATGAAAAATTATAGCATTTTTATCATCAGAGAAACATCTTTTGCCATCCATAAATGTTCACACAAATTATTTAATTTGGGAAACTGTCAGTAAATTTCTAATTTTAAAATGCTGAGCAAGAAGCAATATGTCCCTTTTCACAGATATTACAGACATCCAGAAGCTTTCTTACAATTTTTTTCTGCCACTTCACTCCATTTTATTTACTTCTTAGTGCTTTCATTTAATTCATCATGTATACAAGGAATAGTCTCAACATTCCTGTCCTACAAACCATATCCCTCACTTTAAATTGAAGTTCAGAGCCTATTTCAGGAAAGTGTCTCAAGGGAAATTTCCCTCAATTAACTGTGGCTCATTCTTTTGATCTGTGCAATCCACTTCTTATCTCTTTCTGTCAGAGTATTTCTTTGTATGCATTCATATGCATTGAATACAAACCTATCTGGTCTTCTATGAAAGATTATAAAATTCTCAGGGCATAAGTCACGTCTAATCTCAACTATAGACTTTAGGTTCCTATAACAATGCTAAGCATCTATGCATACTCTGCAAATGTCATTGACCTATTTATAACGATTTGAAATACTATGTAGAGATTTTGGAATCTCCTGTTTGAGTCAAATTCTTTGATTAATTTCTTCCTGTTCATCAGAAAAGTCTATTTCAATGGATGATAAGTAAATCATTTTGCCATGTTTATTTTATACCTTGTTTTCAGCTTTGTAATAAAGAAGGACAAGTTGGAAGAAATGTTGATACTCTAAGACACTAATGTATTCACTGGACTCTAAAATGTATTGTGAGTAATTCTAAAAGACAAAAGTAATTAACATTAAACAGCAAATAATAAAAACAGTATTATCTTCGGGAAGCAGCAAGTACAGAATGTAGTTGAGTTTGGGGAAAAGTGTGTTGCCAGGAGAAAGTTTATGTGTTATTTTCCAGCAAGTTCTATGAATCTCAAAGTGAATTCTAACCTAGACCTGTTTATATTTTGACCATAGCCTAAAAAATTATAAAATAGTAAGCCTGTGCCTCACTTACTTGACCCTACTGAAGCATTTCCTTGTTTTACATACTTTATTTCATTTTTCTCTAGGACCATATAAAAATCATCTAAATTGTCTAGATGTCTTTCCACAAAGCAAAGAAAATAATAGTGCAATAGCACAGTCTAAATCAGCAGTTCTTAACTTTGTATACTGGAATCACATTGGAGGTGTTTACAAATACAGTGTTTGCTCTACAACCTAGAGTTATGTTCTATTTTATTTGTTCCAAGAAGAGCTGGATATCAGCATTGTTTCTAAATCATCCATTCAGGTTTTTCAAATGTGAAGCTATGTCCCAGACTCAGGAAAAGGTCTGGATCTTTTACTTTGTGATTGTCTGAAAAATGTAAGAATCCTACCAAACCCTAACAAGAACCAACCTCATCTATTCTATTCTACTTTGACATTTAGTTTCTGAGAGCAGAGAGAAATAAATACAACTGGAATTGAGTATGGGTAAGTGAAAACAACTGGAATTTCACTAAACTTATTAATTATCCCTCAGATGTATTTCCTTGATTATTTGTGTGTGTGTGTGTGTGTGTGTGTGCATGTTGGAATGGTATGTGGATTTGAAAGTGACAGAGAAAACAGAAAAATGTAAACAAAACACCTAAAAAGTTACTAGGATTTGTACCAGAAGTGTGCAAATAGCACATTTATCTGCTTTGATACTGTTTAACTGTAACATTGCTAATATGGTTATGTAATGTTCCTCTGTTAGGAATTCATATTTTTTTTACTTGATTTTCTTTCCCCTCTCTTCACTATCAGAAAACATGCAATAAGTATTGTAGAAAGTCAAAAAACTCTCCGAAATTTTACACTGCACATCATCACTGTGGGTTACTTTCTAAGATCTTTCAAGTTTGGGAGTAACTGCAATTATTTCTTTAATGTAAACTGGCAAGATTATAGAGAGTTCATATGAAATTTCAAAGCTTTGAGTGGAAAATAGTTAGAATTTAAGATGAAGAGCCAATAACTGAGAATCAAGTATTATAACTTCTTAGAGAAAACCTCTAAAGACAGCATGTTGAAGAAGGTAAGAAACATAGGAGAAACCATCTGTTGAAACCCTGAGCTCATTCTTAAGTTAATTAACTGAGTTGTATTGTTTCGGTAGATAGAAGGCTACCTAAAAAGAATAACAGCAGGAAAGGGTACACCAAGAATCATCAATTAGAAAAAGTCATTACAAGTAGCAACTCGCTCCAGTATTCTTGCCTGGAAAACACCATGGATGGAGGAGCCTCATGGGCTACAATCCATGGGGTTGCAGAGTTGGTCACGACCCTGAGCAACTGTGTATGCTATGAGTATATCAAGTCAAGAAGGCAGAACTGAAATCAGGAAGCTGAGCAATCAGAGTAAGGAGTTGGGATCACTGAAGTAGGAGATGGGTGGTAGTCAGAAGAGAAAAGAGAGGATCGGTAAGAAGGTAAAGCTCTAGAAAGGAGGCAGTAGTGAGTAAAGGGAACCCTGGGCTCTTCTGAAGGGCTTCTTTTGAGAAAGCTACTGTGCTGCCGTGGAAAACAGGCACATTGGCAGAACTGAACAATTAATACAGTAGGAGGAGCTCTATATTTATTCATATTTTCATTTTTTATTCAACAAATATTTATTGTATGTCTAGTATACACCAGACACTATGTTGGATTCTGAGGAAGGAACTACTGCTCGATCGAAGAATCTCCAAATTAAGGAAACTGCACAGTTCCAGAAGCCGGGGGAAGAGGTGGATGGTCAGTGGTTGTTATTACTGAGCAAATGGCCATTTGCTCAAGGCCCTTATCATTTTATGCTATAGAAATGTTGGCTATAAAGTCCAGCACAATCAAACAATATTTCAAAAACTCTTAAAAATTATTATGTCTGTGTACCTAAATAAGAGTCTTAGGATAAAACTACAGAGTTGGCAAAGCACTTTAGTAAATCATAATGGGCTTACTTCAAGCAGCTATCCTCAGGATTTCTTACAATTTGTTCATCTGTGATCTGATCACATTTCAGCTGAACACAATTTGATGTGTAAATTAACAAAACGGCTTCTGATTTAACATTAATGTGTCAACTCCTCTGAGAGGCTATATTTCTCACTACCTACAGTACTAACTTTGTCCTAAAAATTCCAAAAGCCTTAATTATATCTTGTGTACTTGGACAAAAGGAAGTACTATAGGAACTAAGTGAATGAATAAATGAATGAATGGGTTGGCTGTCTGCAGTGATTTTCTACCTCTTATTCTCAGCTTTCAAGGTTTTTAATTCTACAATGTTAAATTACATAACTTTCTCTTGAAGCACACTGTTCAACATCTAACCTTTAAAAACTTATTTAAATAGAAATATTTGCTATCAACCACCAACACAAAGGTCTGATTAGAACTGTGGTGGGTGGTGATATACTGACTGGAAATCCACAGAAATGCAGATTTCTCATTTATAGCATTGGTGAGGGAATGGGGGGAAAGTGAATGAGACTTTCTACCTCTGTTCTATTGAGACTGAACCTACTCACCAGGAACATATATCTGTCTAAAGAAAGAACCACACAGGGATCTAGCTTAGTGATGGGGGTAGAATGGAAATTAGGAGGATGAAAAGAGGTCTGTTTGTGATTCCAGGACATAAATAATATTTACGACTCCATGCCCTGAGGAGTTTACAGGTATCACTATATAAGGAAGTTTGTTGCAACTATGAGACAACGATGCTGACTATAAGAGCATAGCAAGATTCAGAGATCTTTGCAATTCCTCTATGCTAGTTCTTTTTATTTGTTGTTGTTTAGTCGCTAAGTCATGTTTGACTCTTTTGTGACCTCGTGGACTGTATGTAGCCTGCCTGGTTCCTCTGTCCACGGGATTTCCCAGGCAAAAATACTTGAGTGGGTAGCCATTTGCGTCCCCAGGGGCTCTTCCCAGTCCAGGGACTGAACCATGTCTCCTGCATTATAGGTGGACTCTTTTATTGCTGAGCCACCAGAGAAGTCCCTCAGCTCTTATTATCTTCTGTCTTTCTGCTCTGATTTATGATAAAATTCTTGAAGTTAAAAATCACTATGGCTTATCCAGTGGCACCCCTGTTAGTCTTCTCTATGGGGCAGGCTTAGTTAACCAAACACAGGTTAACTGTGTTACAGAAAGACTGAAAGAGACGGTGTTCTGGCTGCCTGCTAAGGACAAAAGAAAAATTTGGAGCACAGCTTACCTTGAGAAAAATGTTGGAAGGGTAATAATAGGAAAACAAACAAACAGGTGAACAAAAGACAAAGACAGCATGCAGATTATGTGTGTCTCCCTGACCTAAAACTTTCTAATCATGCTTTCAGAAGCAATTGTCTCTGCTCAATAGCTACTATAGCAACACAGGCAGTGGCAGCTCACTAAGGTGACTTAGGAGCCAGAGCAGAGCCCAGGGCTCCCCAAAGATTCTCTGATAAGTCTCACATACTCTTACTCTCTTTAAATGTTTTCACCCTGTCAGTTTGTCATCAGAACATTTCACCTTTGTAAGTATGACCTTCACGTTCAAGAGGGACTTCCAGGCCCAGGACAATTCAGGCTTCTCCACCAACCATGGACTGGCCAGCATATCTAGATAAAACTACTTTTATTTAATATTCCCATCCCAACAAGAAGTAGGGACTTTTTTGAAAAAGACACAAACATGAGGTTTATTTTAGAAATATGTTCAGATCAATAATTAGTTGGCTGGACACAATAGACTGACTTCTTCTACAGGCAGGAGTCTCTTTTTAATTAGCTAAAAGCAAGCTATGCCTCTAGCCGTGAAGTCTTAGTTGTGTATCATTTTAGAAACAGTTGTGTATCATATTTAGAAGCATTATTTTTTGTTACTTTACTAGCTGAGCTGTGGTCCTTCTTTCATCTGGAGTAAAACAGGAGTGAGGCAAGCCTAAGAACCAGAAATGAGGCAAATGCTAAAAGTGGACTTTACCTTCACAGCTTTGATTTCCCTTCTACCTGGTGTAATGGGGTTTTTTGAATAAGCCTCTCCTTAACTATCCAACCTACAATTGATTTAAGCAACTATATTGGGTCAAGGGCTGAAACACATCTATTTAACTTTAATAAATGTGAAATTTAGTTTCTCAATGAAGTTTTAAGCTTCTTTTGGGAAAGAATTGTTTCCTATGCTTGTGTGTGTGTGTGTGTGTGTGTGTGTGTGTGTGTGTGCACTTAGCTGCTTAGTCATGTCTGACTCTTTACGGCACCATGGACTGTAGCCCACTAGGCTCCTCTGCCCATGGAATTTTCCAGGCAAGAAAACTGGAATGGGTTGCCATTTCCTCCTCCAGGGGATCTTCCTGATCCAGGGGTTGCTCCGCCTCTCTTATATTTTCTCCACTGGCATCTTCTCACTGCCACTAGAGTCAACTAGGAAACCTCTTATGCATTTGTTTTGCTTTTAATGGCTGCAGAATTGTCATATTTATTTATTGTATTTTCAATCATTCTCTTATTGAAGAGCCATTGCTTCTTATTTAGTATTTGGCTACTACATATACACTGCAATAAATACCCTTCCTACTGATGGTTTCTTTTATGGCTGGATTAACAAGAAGAGGGGTTTTTGTGTCAGAAGGTAAATGTATTTTTATTTCTTTATTTTTTAAATTTAGCCTTTTTGTATTGTTTTTTTCTTCATTTATTTTCATCCATCTTTATTCCGGGCCTGTATGGGCCTCCCATTGCAGTGATCTCTCTCGTTGCAGAGCACCGGCTCTGGGCGCATGCGCTCCAGAGCTTTGGCTCATAATTGGACACAGTGGTCAAGCTGCCCTGCAGCACATGGGATCTTTCTGGGCTGTGGATTGAACTGGTGCCCCTTGCACAGCAAGGCAGACTCTTTACCCACTGGACCACCAGGGAAGCCCGTAAATGTATTTTTAATTTTAAAAGACACTGGATTCCAAAGTGTCCTTAATATTTTAGGTTCTATATTTGTCAGTCAAGTTATCACCCTTACAAATTATTGCCGAGCTCAGAGCTATAATGCTATGTCTCTTCCCTTAGTGACTTCACTTTTGCATAGAAGGTTAACAGCATCATTTTCATATTCTTGATCACTTGAAGGTGATCTCTGTGAACTATTATTAAGCTACTATTCTCATCTTGACAAATTTTCAGTGTCCTGTGTGTACTATAGAAACAATGCTCTGTCAGTATTCACATTCTTTTCTTTCAAAACCTATTACACATCTTTTGATTTTGTCTGTGTTACTTTTTGCTAGAAATCTATAAACCTTATTTCTTACAGCTTCTGAGTTTTCAGTATTAGTTAATAAGGTCATACTTGCTTCTAGCTGTGTACTGGTAGTAAGTAGTCTCCTAGATGTTTACAAAGCATATTTTTAAAATTTTTTATAAACACATCTTCAATACATCTGAAAAGTATTTTTTATTAAAAGATGCAAATAGATAGCTGACTGTGATATATCTATCATCTAACTATTCATATGTGATTGATTTAAAATACACAACGTATCCCAATTTCAACTGAAGCTTATATGTATAGTATTTGTCTGATGAATCAATTAAGAAACCACAAGTTTGGACCTTGGTATAAAAAGGGGAGGTGGGGAGAGAGGAGGCTATGAAGAGTATTCTAAGATTCAAATAAGGAAATGCACAGCAAAATAAATGCATATCCAAGACACAAAACCCAGAATTTCCTTGGTGTGTCCAGTGGCTAAGACTCTGCTCCCAATGCCAGGGATGCAGGTTCAATCCCTGGTCAGAGAACTAGATCCCACATACTGAAACTAAGAGTTCACATGCTGCAATTAAAGAACCCACATGCCACCATGAAGATTAAAGATCCTGAGTGCTGCAACTAAGACCCTGCTCAGCCAATTAAATAAATAAATAATTTTCAAAAGACATAAATCCCACTTCAACTAGGTGGTAACCAGAGACTGGGGACCCACACAGTCTTTCCAGGTAAAACCCTGCTTTCTCCTAGTAGCTATTTTAACTCACATGACATCTTCTGTTGTTTCCATAGTAACAGAACTGATACTGGACTGAATTTGAATCCCTGTTCTGATACTAACGAACTGGGGAAAGTTGGGCAAATTCAATTTCTAATGCCACCTTTATGAAATAGAGATTATAATCCTATATACTTTATACCAGTAGTTGTCAGCTGGGGCAATTTTGGTTGCTACAACTGGGAGGATGCTACTGGCACCTAATCAGTAGAGCCAGGGGTCCTAGGAGGCATGGTGCAGTGCATAGCAGAGTCCCCACAACAAGGAACTATCCAACTTGAAATGTCAATAGTACTGATGTTGAGACACTCTAATTTATAGGGATATTGTCATGATTAAATGGGATACTCCTTATTACGACAGGCCTGGCCTTTGATAATCATGTATATTATTGCTGCTCTCATTATTACTATTATTAATAATCTGAACTAATTCACTTTTTCCATTAATCATTTTCTAGAAATACTTTGTGGTTGCTTATGGGAGAGAGGAAGTAGTAAAGTCTGAGGTGATGAGCACTGAATTCTGCATGTAAGTAAAATGTCACAGTAATAATGACTTATTAAGGAAAATCTGCTGATTAGCTCTTTATAGTATCTTCAGCCCTTTGAATCCAAACACTTACTTTATTCCATGATTGTTTTACCTGTTCTTAGAAATTTCCTTCAGAATTAGCCACTCAGCGCAAGACCTTAAGAGTGAATTTCATCAGGTATTAAGATAAGCAAACCAAAAAATTCCCAAAATGCCTGTATGCAATCTCTCTCACATTTTTTTTTTTAATCATACATGTTGCAGAAATTTTTTTCCTTCTGGTGTGTCCAGTGGCTAAGACTCTGCTCCCAATGCCAGGGATGCAGGTTCAATCCCTGGTCAGAGAACTAGATCCCACATACTGAAACTAAGAGTTCACATGCTGCAATTAAAGAACCCACATGCCACCATGAAGATTAAAGATCCTGAGTGCTGCAACTAAGACCCTGCTCAGCCAATTAAATAAATAAATAATTTTCAAAAGACATAAATCCCACTTCAACTAGGTGGTAACCAGAGACTGGGGACCCACACAGTCTTTCCAGGTAAAACCCTGCTTTCTCCTAGTAGCTATTTTAACTCACATGACATCTTCTGTTGTTTCCATAGTAACAGAACTGATACTGGACTGAATTTGAATCCCTGTTCTGATACTAACGAACTGGGGAAAGTTGGGCAAATTCAATTTCTAATGCCACCTTTATGAAATAGAGATTATAATCCTATATACTTTATACCAGTAGTTGTCAGCTGGGGCAATTTTGGTTGCTACAACTGGGAGGATGCTACTGGCACCTAATCAGTAGAGCCAGGGGTCCTAGGAGGCATGGTGCAGTGCATAGCAGAGTCCCCACAACAAGGAACTATCCAACTTGAAATGTCAATAGTACTGATGTTGAGACACTCTAATTTATAGGGATATTGTCATGATTAAATGGGATACTCCTTATTACGACAGGCCTGGCCTTTGATAATCATGTATATTATTGCTGCTCTCATTATTACTATTATTAATAATCTGAACTAATTCACTTTTTCCATTAATCATTTTCTAGAAATACTTTGTGGTTGCTTATGGGGAGAGAGGAAGTGGTAAAGTATGAGGTGATGAGCACTGAATTCTGCATGTAAGTAAAATGTCACAGTAATAATGACTTATTAAGGAAAATCTGCTGATTAGCTCTTTATAGTATCTTCAGCCCTTTGAATCCAAACACTTACTTTATTCCATGATTGTTTTACCTGTTCTTAGAAATTTCCTTCAGAATTAGCCACTCAGCGCAAGACCTTAAGAGTGAATTTCATCAGGTATTAAGATAAGCAAACCAAAAAATTCCCAAAATGCCTGTATGCAATTTCTCTCTCACATTTTTTTTGTTTAATCATACATGTTGCAGTGATATTCTTTATTCTTTTTGTCTGTTTAGTCACTAAGTTGTGTCTGATCCTTTGAGATCCCATGGGTTATCTCTGTCCATGGGATTCTCCAGGCAAGAATACTGGAGTTGGTTGCCATTCCCTTTTCCAGAAGATGGCATCTTATAGAAAATATTCTTTTAAAGGTAACAAGAAGAAATACTTACACGGTCACTGAATTATAAGTAATGTAATCTGAAAGACCAAAAGGATGCAAATGTGTGTTACCTCAGAAGACTTCAACCATGCTTTGGGTAGCTCAAAGTCTATTTGGTTTGTATCAGGATTTTCTGACTAATGAACAAAACCTGAAGTACTTAACAAAGTGGGAGAAAGGATTTTAGTTAAAGATTAATGTCACATCAGCTAACCTTTAATGAGTTCACATGTGAACAATTTAAGAGCACCAACTCCACAGATTTTAACACAGATTCAAAGGCACTACCAGTGCTAGCAACATCATGATCATGAGAGAGCTTGTTAGAAAAGCAAAACCTCAGACCTCAGGCCAGGTCCACTAATCAGGAACTCCAAGAATGCATCCAGCCATGATGGTGTGATCACAGCCCTCCAGGCGACTTAGATGCACACTGAAGTTTGTGAACTATTATAATAGAAACAAACAAAAAGGAGAATTGATTTCCATTGACTCCTCAAAGTAAATAATTTTATATGGATTTATTTTCTATTCCTCAAGGAGGATGCAACCTGAATTCACTTCTGCTGAGGGATCTTTAACTAAAATATAAGGGATTCAATTAACTAAATTTTTACCCTCAAGTAGACATTTAGTCCAACTAATGGTAGAAGAGAACCTGGTGACCACATACAAGATGTACTCTTGCTACAGCACAGGGAGTACTACCTGGTGTATAAAGGAATTCTGGGTTTCAGCCCTTTGAATCCAAACACTTACTTTATTCCATGATTGTTTTACCTGTTCTTAGAAATTTCCTTCAGAATTAGCCACTCAGCGCAAGACCTTAAGAGTGAATTTCATCAGGTATTAAGATAAGCAAACCAAAAAATTCCCAAAATGCCTGTATGCAATTTCTCTCTCACATTTTTTTTGTTTAATCATACATGTTGCAGTGATATTCTTTATTCTTTTTGTCTGTTTAGTCACTAAGTTGTGTCTGATCCTTTGAGATCCCATGGGTTATCTCTGTCCATGGGATTCTCCAGGCAAGAATACTGGAGTTGGTTGCCATTCCCTTTTCCAGAAGATGGCATCTTATAGAAAATATTCTTTTAAAGGTAACAAGAAGAAATACTTACACGGTCACTGAATTATAAGTAATGTAATCTGAAAGACCAAAAGGATGCAAATGTGTGTTACCTCAGAAGACTTCAACCATGCTTTGGGTAGCTCAAAGTCTATTTGGTTTGTATCAGGATTTTCTGACTAATGAACAAAACCTGAAGTACTTAACAAAGTGGGAGAAAGGATTTTAGTTAAAGATTAATGTCACATCAGCTAACCTTTAATGAGTTCACATGTGAACAATTTAAGAGCACCAACTCCACAGATTTTAACACAGATTCAAAGGCACTACCAGTGCTAGCAACATCATGATCATGAGAGAGCTTGTTAGAAAAGCAAAACCTCAGACCTCAGGCCAGGTCCACTAATCAGGAACTCCAAGAATGCATCCAGCCATGATGGTGTGATCACAGCCCTCCAGGCGACTTAGATGCACACTGAAGTTTGTGAACTATTATAATAGAAACAAACAAAAAGGAGAATTGATTTCCATTGACTCCTCAAAGTAAATAATTTTATATGGATTTATTTTCTATTCCTCAAGGAGGATGCAACCTGAATTCACTTCTGCTGAGGGATCTTTAACTAAAATATAAGGGATTCAATTAACTAAATTTTTACCCTCAAGTAGACATTTAGTCCAACTAATGGTAGAAGAGAACCTGGTGACCACATACAAGATGTACTCTTGCTACAGCACAGGGAGTACTACCTGGTGTATGAAAAAAGGGAAGAATTCTGGGTTTGAACAAAATCTCCATCATTTCTCCATCTCCATCTCCATCTTTACTGTTAAGTGACCTTGAGCAAATTATATTATCCACATATTCTCTTCCATGTTCTGATCTATTAAAAGAGGTTAATTTATGGGATTTTAATAATACACAACATTTTGTAAGTGCCTGGTACATATATTTTTTAAAGAGATAAATGAAAACCTTTTAAGAGGAAAGGATGTTATGGCCAGCTAAAACATCCTCTCTCTATACTGATGAGAAATCCTCTATACATGCTACGAGATCTCTAGATCCCCTCTAGGAAAGCCAGGTTATCAGAAAGTGGCTTAGTGAACACACACTCAGAAAAGGAGAATTATTTATATATAAGTGTTTCACAGTTCATGCTAAGATGGCCTAATACATCCACCTCTGCAATAATAGCTACCACTTAATTAGTGCTTACTGTTAGGCACTGTATGGATGCATATTTACACAGTCACTCCTTTCAACAATCTACTTTCTCTAGTTTACATATGCAGAAACTGAGGTACAAAGATGGTACAAAACTTGTTGAAACTCACATGACAAGCGAGTAGCAGGCATGGATACGAAGGAAAGAGTGGAGATGAGAGCCTGACTGTTTAGCACCTATGCTGGGAATGCAGCTCCCTGGCTTAAGCCTGAAAGATAAGTTGTTCTTCTGAGCCTACTGATTATTTTTGGCTTAGAATCTCCTTGCTTCTTCTTTAAACTAGCTTAGCCAGCTCCCGGATTTGGAAGAACTCCCAGCCAGAGTTTCTGTTTAGGCGTCTGGGTGGGCAGTTATTCTGACTTACTGGATGGCAGTAGAAGCTTCTCTTTATGATTTCAGCCCAGATAAAGATAAATGAAGGCCAAATAGGAAAAGAACTGAAGTCAACATCAGACTGTGATTTGAACTAAATCACAATAGGGTGAACCCTTCTAACATTTTTTTAAAAATTTTTAAACCTTTTAATCTCAAGTTGAGGGAAAAAAAGCTTTATTTCATGAAACCCTCAGGCGATAGTTCTGTGCTAAATCTTTAAGCTTGTGGGCTGTGATAATAGTTTTAAAATTAACTGAGAGAGATAGAGAAAGAAGAGACAGTGAGATGACACTTACTCTATTCTAAACCTTTTCATTTTCAAAAGAAAAATGGTACTTGAAAATAATACTTCACAATAATACATGAAAATGCACAATTTCTTAAAACTGTACTTACTTATACCTAATTAATGTTTGTAATCATGTACAGATGACCATAGTTCTCGAATCAGCTATTGTTGAAACATATCGCTATGATCAAACCTCTATAACAGGGCCCACTCTGAGCATGAAGTAGTGATCAGGTAAACACTGGAGTCAGTGAGAAAACGAAGCACTCCAGCTGGAGTGCTCCTTGCCAAATTGCTATGGGAGTAGAGAATATGTTAAACTTCCTGGCAGGTTATCAGAAAGTGGCTTAGTGAACACACACTCAGAAAAGGAGAATTATTTATATATAAGTGTTTCACAGTTCATGCTAAGATGGCCTAATACATCCACCTCTGCAATAATAGCTACCACTTAATTAGTGCTTACTGTTAGGCACTGTATGGATGCATATTTACACAGTCACTCCTTTCAACAATCTACTTTCTCTAGTTTACATATGCAGAAACTGAGGTACAAAGATGGTACAAAACTTGTTGAAACTCACATGACAAGCGAGTAGCAGGCATGGATACGAAGGAAAGAGTGGAGATGAGAGCCTGACTGTTTAGCACCTATGCTGGGAATGCAGCTCCCTGGCTTAAGCCTGAAAGATAAGTTGTTCTTCTGAGCCTACTGATTATTTTTGGCTTAGAATCTCCTTGCTTCTTCTTTAAACTAGCTTAGCCAGCTCCCGGATTTGGAAGAACTCCCAGCCAGAGTTTCTGTTTAGGCGTCTGGGTGGGCAGTTATTCTGACTTACTGGATGGCAGTAGAAGCTTCTCTTTATGATTTCAGCCCAGATAAAGATAAATGAAGGCCAAATAGGAAAAGAACTGAAGTCAACATCAGACTGTGATTTGAACTAAATCACAATAGGGTGAACCCTTCTAACATTTTTTTAAAATTCTTAAACCTTTTAATCTCAAGTTGAGGGAAAAAAAGCTTTATTTCATGAAACCCTCAGGCGATAGTTCTGTGCTAAATCTTTAAGCTTGTGGGCTGTGATAATAGTTTTAAAATTAACTGAGAGAGATAGAGAAAGAAGAGACAGTGAGATGACACTTACTCTATTCTAAACCTTTTCATTTTCAAAAGAAAAATGGTACTTGAAAATAATACTTCACAATAATACATGAAAATGCACAATTTCTTAAAACTGTACTTACTTATACCTAATTAATGTTTGTAATCATGTACAGATGACCATAGTTCTCGAATCAGCTATTGTTGAAACATATCGCTATGATCAAACCTCTATAACAGGGCCCACTCTGAGCATGAAGTAGTGATCAGGTAAACACTGGAGTCAGTGAGAAAACGAAGCACTCCAGCTGGAGTGCTCCTTGCCAAATTGCTATGGGAGTAGAGAATATGTTAAACTTCCCTGGCAGTGAAACTCTGCAAGCTGCAAAACCCTGCTCTAGTTATCTAATGAACACACACAAAGCAGCATCTGATTGCTGAGTCAGCAGCAGCAAGGTAAATTAAGAAAGGGACATTTCATTAAATATATCCATTGGTTACACAGAACATTTCAGGCAACCACCCAAATTTTGGGGATATAACAGTGACCAGAATAAAATAACAACCCACAAAGAACTTAAGTTTTTAGTAATCATCAATGAGGGAATTCTTGGTGGCTCAGTGGTAAAGAATCCACCTCCCAATGAAGGAAACACAGGTTCAAAAAAAAAAAAAATCCCTAGGTCAGGAAGATATCCTGCAGAGGGAACTGGGAACCCACTCCAGTATTCTAGCCTAGGAAATTCCATGGACAGAGGAGTCTGGGGAACTACAGTCCACGAGGTTGCAAAGAGTCAGACACAACTTTGCGACTGAACAATCACTGATGAAACCACATGTCTGTTAGAAACAAAATGGACATAACTTCTCCCCAATTTCATATAATATAGTATCTGGAATTTATTTCAGAATGTTTTCTGTCACTGTCCTTGAAATTGTACAGGTATAAAATCTTCATATTGCATAGTATCTTCTTTAGCAATATATGGGGATTTATATTGGGATGGGGCACACATCGAGATAGGATAAGTTTTCTCATCAGAATTAAAGCAAGAATCTGAAAACAGAATGAATGTAGTAAGAGATGCTCCTTGTGGCTGCTGTCTATGCTGTTTATAAAACCAGACTCTCAAGATATTGTTTCATACGCCTCTTACAGAATTATTTCCATAGGCAGTCCAACCCGTGAGAACATAATAAGAGAGAAAAAATTCTAACTTTCATTAAAAAACTGAAAATAATACTTCACAATAATACATGAAAATGCACAATTTCTAAAATTAAATTTTTTGTTTGTAATCATGTACAGATGACCATAGTTCTCGAATCAGCTATTGTTGAAACATATCGCTATGATCAAACCTCTATAACAGGGCCCACTCTGAGCATGAAGTAGTGATCAGGTAAACACTGGAGTCAGTGAGAAAACGAAGCACTCCAGCTGGAGTGCTCCTTGCCAAATTGCTATGGGAGTAGAGAATATGTTAAACTTCCCTGGCAGTGAAACTCTGCAAGCTGCAAAACCCTGCTCTAGTTATCTAATGAACACACACAAAGCAGCATCTGATTGCTGAGTCAGCAGCAGCAAGGTAAATTAAGAAAGGGACATTTCATTAAATATATCCATTGGTTACACAGAACATTTCAGGCAACCACCCAAATTTTGGGGATATAACAGTGACCAGAATAAAATAACAACCCACAAAGAACTTAAGTTTTTAGTAATCATCAATGAGGGAATTCTTGGTGGCTCAGTGGTAAAGAATCCACCTCCCAATGAAGGAAACACAGGTTCAAAAAAAAAAAAAATCCCTAGGTCAGGAAGATATCCTGCAGAGGGAACTGGGAACCCACTCCAGTATTCTAGCCTAGGAAATTCCATGGACAGAGGAGTCTGGGGAACTACAGTCCACGAGGTTGCAAAGAGTCAGACACAACTTTGCGACTGAACAATCACTGATGAAACCACATGTCTGTTAGAAACAAAATGGACATAACTTCTCCCCAATTTCATATAATATAGTATCTGGAATTTATTTCAGAATGTTTTCTGTCACTGTCCTTGAAATTGTACAGGTATAAAATCTTCATATTGCATAGTATCTTCTTTAGCAATATATGGGGATTTATATTGGGATGGGGCACACATCGAGATAGGATAAGTTTTCTCATCAGAATTAAAGCAAGAATCTGAAAACAGAATGAATGTAGTAAGAGATGCTCCTTGTGGCTGCTGTCTATGCTGTTTATAAAACCAGACTCTCAAGATATTGTTTCATACGCCTCTTACAGAATTATTTCCATAGGCAGTCCAACCCGTGAGAACATAATAAGAGAGGAAGACATCAAAAGAGTAACACACATATTCATATTCAAGAAAACGTGATACTCACAAAATTCTCACTCCTTTCTCCTGCATAAATAAGACTTTGGTAAAAAATGATTCATTGGGGCAAATTTTGAGAATTATTGATTGAGGATATTAATATGTTCTTCCCGCTCACATGAGAAGACATTAGTTATTCATAGCATAACAGTGCCAGGACAATGTAAATTGAATTATTCGTTTATTCATTTTAACAACTATTATTAGACTTCTGCCTACCAGGTTATGAGTAATACATGGGATACGCTACTGAAAAAGATATCGCTTGGAGAACTTAGAGTTACGGTGAAGATGAACAAGGTAAATGAGTCATCACAATGGTTAAAATAATTGAAAGTGGTTATATTATTTCTCTAGGACTATCTAAGAAACTACTACAAACTGTTGGCTTAACACAATAGAAATTAATTCTCTCACAGTTTTGGGGGCTAGAGGTTAGGGATCAAGTTGTCAGTAAGGCCATGCTCCCTCTACAGATTCCAGAGAAAAATCCTACCCTACTTCTTCCTAATTTCTGAGATTCTGAGTAGACATAACTTTTGGGGGGACACTAGTCAATCTACCACAGGTGTATGTATGATTTGTAGAAAGAAAAAGCATTTTGCTGTAATTGGAAAGATATTTATAAAATATGACAAGCCTCTCACAAATAATATAAAGCGTCAATTTTAGAAAGAAGAGACACCAGAAGTAAACAAGGAACAGTTGATAGTTGAGAAAACTGAGCACAGAGAGGTTATCTGTCCTATCTCATATAGTTAAATAGGGAAAGTCCTGAATTTTAAAAAATTTTTTGGGGATTTATATTGGGATGGGGCGCACATCGAGATAGGATAAGTTTTCTCATCAGAATTAAAGCAAGAATCTGAAAACAGAATGAATGTAGTAAGAGATGCTCCTTGTGGCTGCTGTCTATGCTGTTTATAAAACCAGACTCTCAAGATATTGTTTCATACGCCTCTTACAGAATTATTTCCATAGGCAGTCCAACCCGTGAGAACATAATAAGAGAGGAAGACATCAAAAGAGTAACACACATATTCATATTCAAGAAAACGTGATACTCACAAAATTCTCACTCCTTTCTCCTGCATAAATAAGACTTTGGTAAAAAATGATTCATTGGGGCAAATTTTGAGAATTATTGATTGAGGATATTAATATGTTCTTCCCGCTCACATGAGAAGACATTAGTTATTCATAGCATAACAGTGCCAGGACAATGTAAATTGAATTATTCGTTTATTCATTTTAACAACTATTATTAGACTTCTGCCTACCAGGTTATGAGTAATACATGGGATACGCTACTGAAAAAGATATCGCTTGGAGAACTTAGAGTTACGGTGAAGATGAACAAGGTAAATGAGTCATCACAATGGTTAAAATAATTGAAAGTGGTTATATTATTTCTCTAGGACTATCTAAGAAACTACTACAAACTGTTGGCTTAACACAATAGAAATTAATTCTCTCACAGTTTTGGGGGCTAGAGGTTAGGGATCAAGTTGTCAGTAAGGCCATGCTCCCTCTACAGATTCCAGAGAAAAATCCTACCCTACTTCTTCCTAATTTCTGAGATTCTGAGTAGACATAACTTTTGGGGGGACACTAGTCAATCTACCACAGGTGTATGTATGATTTGTAGAAAGAAAAAGCATTTTGCTGTAATTGGAAAGATATTTATAAAATATGACAAGCCTCTCACAAATAATATAAAGCGTCAATTTTAGAAAGAAGAGACACCAGAAGTAAACAAGGAACAGTTGATAGTTGAGAAAACTGAGCACAGAGAGGTTATCTGTCCTATCTCATATAGTTAAATAGGGAAAGTCCTGAATTTTAAATATAATTACCTTTTTGGAAATATAAACTTTATGTGGTTCATGATTAGGTTCAGTATTAGGTGCTTTTTACAAGGCTTAATAGTTATGCATGGAAACTTCCATCTGTTCAGATACAAACCCCAAATCTCATTTTAGCTAATAGTTGCAATAACAACTATTCAAATAATGGTTTATTCAAAGTCGTAGAAAAAAATTCCTCTGATTGATAGAGGCGGCAATGGACAATGGCAGAGATAATAAAAGATTAAACCCTGAAGCAGAAAGAATACTAAGTATCTTTATCAACAAATCAGATAAACAACACTATCTATAGTATAGGCTATATATCTAGAGAGTTCATGGTAGAATATTTTTGAAATACAGCTTGCAGATAGAGAAGTTAGACCACTGCAGACAGAGAGACCATATAGTAGGAAGGTTTTATATAATGAAAGCTCAGAAAGGGAGGGCAAATTGATTTATGTATATAGGACACACTTTAGAATTTAAGATAATGTGTTTTCTTTTTCTTACAGAGATAATAGGGAAGAGACTTAATAAACGAGATAATATTTCTAATATACAAGGACAGTAGGAAATGGAAGCAAAGAATAAAGTGTTTAGAGCACATACTACCTCTCTGGCCACTTAGTTTTTCTCAGGTAAACCTGTTACAAGATTAAAAAACACTGAAGGTCTGAAGTTATGCAAGTTGCTAGTAAATGGTAAAACTGGGATGCTTGCACACTGATCTGCAGGCTCTCCTACAGGAAAAAAAGGGATAAATGAGGTCTCTTGCAAAGTTTAGCAGTGTCACCAAAGTCTAGAGTCAGGGTGTTAAGCAAAACAAAAAAATAAATAAATAAAAAACATTCAAGGATGAAATGATGGAGATCAAGAATATTAATCCACCAAATTGAGAAGGAAGAATGGGAAACAGAATGGTAGAGAAATAGAAGGAAATTAGTGGTCTCATCATTCTGAAGGATGTGACAGAAACTGGCTAAAAATTAAAGACGTCAATTTTAGAAAGAAGAGACACCAGAAGTAAACAAGGAACAGTTGATAGTTGAGAAAACTGAGCACAGAGAGGTTATCTGTCCTATCTCATATAGTTAAATAGGGAAAGTCCTGAATTTTAAATATAATTACCTTTTTGGAAATATAAACTTTATGTGGTTCATGATTAGGTTCAGTATTAGGTGCTTTTTACAAGGCTTAATAGTTATGCATGGAAACTTCCATCTGTTCAGATACAAACCCCAAATCTCATTTTAGCTAATAGTTGCAATAACAACTATTCAAATAATGGTTTATTCAAAGTCGTAGAAAAAAATTCCTCTGATTGATAGAGGCGGCAATGGACAATGGCAGAGATAATAAAAGATTAAACCCTGAAGCAGAAAGAATACTAAGTATCTTTATCAACAAATCAGATAAACAACACTATCTATAGTATAGGCTATATATCTAGAGAGTTCATGGTAGAATATTTTTGAAATACAGCTTGCAGATAGAGAAGTTAGACCACTGCAGACAGAGAGACCATATAGTAGGAAGGTTTTATATAATGAAAGCTCAGAAAGGGAGGGCAAATTGATTTATGTATATAGGACACACTTTAGAATTTAAGATAATGTGTTTTCTTTTTCTTACAGAGATAATAGGAAGAGACTTAATAAACGAGATAATATTTCTAATATACAAGGACAGTAGGAAATGGAAGCAAAGAATAAAGTGTTTAGAGCACATACTACCTCTCTGGCCACTTAGTTTTTCTCAGGTAAACCTGTTACAAGATTAAAAAACACTGAAGGTCTGAAGTTATGCAAGTTGCTAGTAAATGGTAAAACTGGGATGCTTGCACACTGATCTGCAGGCTCTCCTACAGGAAAAAAAGGGATAAATGAGGTCTCTTGCAAAGTTTAGCAGTGTCACCAAAGTCTAGAGTCAGGGTGTTAAGCAAAACAAAAAAATAAATAAATAAAAAACATTCAAGGATGAAATGATGGAGATCAAGAATATTAATCCACCAAATTGAGAAGGAAGAATGGGAAACAGAATGGTAGAGAAATAGAAGGAAATTAGTGGTCTCATCATTCTGAAGGATGTGACAGAAACTGGCTAAAAATTCACCAAGCTTGTTTTTCCTTTTTGAACATATAGAAAGAGTTCCTGCTAAAGTAAGTTTAAGACCATATAACTGAGTTCAGGCCAATGGAATATGGAATGTGGCCAAATTAATGTATGCTATTTGGGGATCTACTTTTAAAAATTTCCACGAGACTTTACCATCCCTCTGCCCATCGTCTAACTGAATGACAGCAGAGACCTCCAAGTTGAACCCGAAGGATAACAAAGACACAAGATAGAAGATTTCTGGATCCCTGAGCAGTTACTTCAGATAGAGTCATCCAGAAGAGCTATCTCAATTGCACTGAGCAACAAATACATTTCCATTGTGTCAGACTGTTAAAACTTGGGGGTTATTACAGTGTTAATTGCCCTGGATAAATGTCCTGACTTTGGAGACTTTAATAAACTCAAAGACTGCTTTGAGTTACATACTACTCTTATTTTATAAGGAAAGAGAGACAGAAATAAGAGACAGTGAGAACTTGCTGCAAAACACAGAGCTAATCAGCATAACTTCTCAGATGTCCCTAGTGGTAAAGAATCTGCCAGAAAATACAGGAGATCTAAGACACACAGATTTGATCCCTGGGTTGGGAAGATCTCCTTGAGGATGGCATGGCAACCCACTATAGTATTCTTGTCTGGAGAATTCCATGGACAGAGGAGCCTGGTAAGCTACAATCCATAGGGTAGCAAAGAGTCGGACTAGCCTGAAATGACTTAGGATGCACACAGGCTCAAGTCCAAAATTCACTTCATAGTTCTCTACTTGAAAAATCCAGTAGAAATGACAGACTTTTAAAATAAAGACATTCTACAAATACATTCTATTTTATTTCAGAATTTGACACCATAAATCAACCACAAGATGATATCCTTCAAGCAATGTTAATTCTGGGACTAGAAGAGAATTAATTAGTATGCAGAAATGCAAACATTGAGTCAGAGGTAATTAGGTGTGAATGTGATGCCAGGTAGAATCTGAAAGGAAATGAGAGTAGACAGAGAGACACTGAATTTCCTCTGAAGGAGGTTGTCCACAATAAGCAAAAAGGAAGAATAATAAACTCTTGCTACCTGGGGACATAGCTTTTTGAAAACTGAGATATAATGGCATAATGAATGTCTAGAGTGGCTAGATCTATGGGTAAATCAGGGATAAATATTAGTGTAGCAATTCTAAAACAAATGATAGAAAAAGTGCCATGATATATCAGCTATCCAAAGGAGCTATGGATAGATTAGATGGGAAAAAAAAATTAGCAAAGTTTTAAGAAAGGAGCTGAATGAATTAAAATCAAGACAAGAGTGTACTTCACTTTTAAGCAAAAACTTTCATGTGCAGTGGGGAATGGAATGATTGTTTGAAAGATTAGCACATCTTGATTTTTGAGGGTTAGAGAAAACTAAATTGTGTTTAAAAAAAGAGGTGAAGCAAACGGGAAAAGATGAGGAACATATTTTCCATGTTCATTGAGGAGAATCTCAATTAAGCAAATATTGAATCCATTCAAAATCATTTCAAACATAATTCCAAACTTTGATGCTTGGTCTTTCATTTAGTTTTGTAAAACACTAACCTTTCGATTTTTATTTTATCTAATTCCGTGGGTAGTCCTACCAAAAAGAGACAGTGAGAACTTGCTGCAAAACACAGAGCTAATCAGCATAACTTCTCAGATGTCCCTAGTGGTAAAGAATCTGCCAGAAAATACAGGAGATCTAAGACACACAGATTTGATCCCTGGGTTGGGAAGATCTCCTTGAGGATGGCATGGCAACCCACTATAGTATTCTTGTCTGGAGAATTCCATGGACAGAGGAGCCTGGTAAGCTACAATCCATAGGGTAGCAAAGAGTCGGACTAGCCTGAAATGACTTAGGATGCACACAGGCTCAAGTCCAAAATTCACTTCATAGTTCTCTACTTGAAAAATCCAGTAGAAATGACAGACTTTTAAAATAAAGACATTCTACAAATACATTCTATTTTATTTCAGAATTTGACACCATAAATCAACCACAAGATGATATCCTTCAAGCAATGTTAATTCTGGGACTAGAAGAGAATTAATTAGTATGCAGAAATGCAAACATTGAGTCAGAGGTAATTAGGTGTGAATGTGATGCCAGGTAGAATCTGAAAGGAAATGAGAGTAGACAGAGAGACACTGAATTTCCTCTGAAGGAGGTTGTCCACAATAAGCAAAAAGGAAGAATAATAAACTCTTGCTACCTGGGGACATAGCTTTTTGAAAACTGAGATATAATGGCATAATGAATGTCTAGAGTGGCTAGATCTATGGGTAAATCAGGGATAAATATTAGTGTAGCAATTCTAAAACAAATGATAGAAAAAGTGCCATGATATATCAGCTATCCAAAGGAGCTATGGATAGATTAGATGGGAAAAAAAAATTAGCAAAGTTTTAAGAAAGGAGCTGAATGAATTAAAATCAAGACAAGAGTGTACTTCACTTTTAAGCAAAAACTTTCATGTGCAGTGGGGAATGGAATGATTGTTTGAAAGATTAGCACATCTTGATTTTTGAGGGTTAGAGAAAACTAAATTGTGTTTAAAAAAAGAGGTGAAGCAAACGGGGAAAAGATGAGGAACATATTTTCCATGTTCATTGAGGGAGAATCTCAATTAAGCAAATATTGAATCCATTCAAAAATCATTTCAAACATAATTCCAAACTTTGATGCTTGGTCTTTCATTTAGTTTTTGTAAAACACTAACCTTTCGATTTTTATTTTATCTAATTCCGTGGGTAGTCCTACCAAAAAGAATCACTTTAGACCTAGACTCATTATCATGCATAATGTAAGGATTCCATTCAGCAAAGGGAAAAAAAAAAAGTACTTTTTATTTAAGTGCCTTAAAAAAAAATCCTCAATAGTTTAACTTAAGGGGAATGTGTTTAGGGAAGCTCAATATTTCTTGAGACTCCAAAGTGAAATGACTTTTTAAAATCACAGCAGAGACAAGCTTCTTAACTAACACCATTCACACTGGAAAACTCTCAACTTCCGGCCCTGACACAACTTTCTCAGTCTTTAAAACTTAACTGTAAAATCTGATGGACTTTTTGGATTTTTTTTTGCCAAAAAAATTGTCCCTAGTAAACTAAGAACATTAACTCATTTACTAATAAAGTATAACTAATCTGATTATAAATCACTGATGAACTATTTCATTTCTACAGCACGCACAACTTTCCCCTTTACTGTACATTTGTCTGAACTGCAGTAAATATTGGTTGTTGTTGATCACAGTAGTGGTGATGGTGTAAGTAACAGAAGTTCTGCATCTTTTTCTTTTCTGTTAGGACAACTGTAACTCCACATCCTTGAGAATTACCTGTTTCTCATTCCATACTGCTGTCTTTGGGCTCCCAATCAGAGCACATCTTCCAAGTTTCTGTTGGGTGTAATTTTAACCATCAGTCACAACACTTCTCCCTTCTGATCACAAAAACTGGCCCAGAGAAAATCCTCTGATACAACTTGTGCAAATTAGAGCCTTTATATGAAATTTAATATGAACACTAAAGGAAAACTATTTTTTCCTTTAAATTATAACCTGTAAAAAAAATGGGGTCCCAGAGCTGCTGGTGGATAGATTAGATGGGAAAAAAATTAGCAAAGTTTTAAGAAAGGAGCTGAATGAATTAAAATCAAGACAAGAGTGTACTTCACTTTTAAGCAAAAACTTTCATGTGCAGTGGGGAATGGAATGATTGTTTGAAAGATTAGCACATCTTGATTTTTGAGGGTTAGAAAACTAAATTGTGTTTAAAAAGAGGTGAAGCAAACGGGAAAAGATGAGGAACATATTTTCCATGTTCATTGAGGGAGAATCTCAATTAAGCAAATATTGAATCCATTCAAAAATCATTTCAAACATAATTCCAAACTTTGATGCTTGGTCTTTCATTTAGTTTTTGTAAAACACTAACCTTTCGATTTTTATTTTATCTAATTCCGTGGGTAGTCCTACCAAAAAGAATCACTTTAGACCTAGACTCATTATCATGCATAATGTAAGGATTCCATTCAGCAAAGGGAAAAAAAAAAAGTACTTTTTATTTAAGTGCCTTAAAAAAAAATCCTCAATAGTTTAACTTAAGGGGAATGTGTTTAGGGAAGCTCAATATTTCTTGAGACTCCAAAGTGAAATGACTTTTTAAAATCACAGCAGAGACAAGCTTCTTAACTAACACCATTCACACTGGAAAACTCTCAACTTCCGGCCCTGACACAACTTTCTCAGTCTTTAAAACTTAACTGTAAAATCTGATGGACTTTTTGGATTTTTTTTTGCCAAAAAAATTGTCCCTAGTAAACTAAGAACATTAACTCATTTACTAATAAAGTATAACTAATCTGATTATAAATCACTGATGAACTATTTCATTTCTACAGCACGCACAACTTTCCCCTTTACTGTACATTTGTCTGAACTGCAGTAAATATTGGTTGTTGTTGATCACAGTAGTGGTGATGGTGTAAGTAACAGAAGTTCTGCATCTTTTTCTTTTCTGTTAGGACAACTGTAACTCCACATCCTTGAGAATTACCTGTTTCTCATTCCATACTGCTGTCTTTGGGCTCCCAATCAGAGCACATCTTCCAAGTTTCTGTTGGGTGTAATTTTAACCATCAGTCACAACACTTCTCCCTTCTGATCACAAAAACTGGCCCAGAGAAAATCCTCTGATACAACTTGTGCAAATTAGAGCCTTTATATGAAATTTAATATGAACACTAAAGGAAAACTATTTTTTCCTTTAAATTATAACCTGTAAAAAAAATGGGGTCCCAGAGCTGCTGGTGGACCATGGCTATGTCATAGAGAGAAGGCCTTGAAAAAATTCTCAAGCAAGAGACTTAAACAAGGCTGCTGTCCCATTTGTTTCAATCATGCATATATTGTCTGTTTCATATAAAACACAAGGCTGGAGATAGTAAGAGACTGAAAAATAAATCATGCTACCTCTTTGTTAAATTCTCAACCTAGTTAACAGTCTGTAATATTGTATTCATTAGTTTATCAAAACACTTTAAATTCCCAGCTATTTTATACAGTGGTTATTAAATATATACACTTCCTGATCTCAGTGGGCTTGCAGTTTATGGCAGAAAATGCATTAATCAGACAGCAACAGGAATATTTAGTTTTAAGCTGTGATCAATATTCCAAGGCAAATTCAGTGTATTTGAATGTTTTTCTGTAAAAGGGGAATCTATTAGAGATTTGGTGGCGAGGTGTGGGGTGGGGTGGTAATGGTAATTTAGTGGATTTGAAGTCTACATTTAGAAGTAAACAAGGTGTAAATGCTTAAGGCTGCTGCTCACTCCTAAAGACAAAAATGGAGTCACTGCACTGGAGAACACATCCCACCTTTGACTAAAATGTTCAGGGTCTCCACTACCATTCTCCATTCTTCATACTGACACCCCTTGGGAGTCCACAGCAAAGGAGCAAAGGAAGCTGAAGCAGAGGTGCTGCTAAGTGTTGCAGCACTGCATGTTATAATCATTGAACTATTTCATTTCTACAGCACGCACAACTTTCCCCTTTACTGTACATTTGTCTGAACTGCAGTAAATATTGGTTGTTGTTGATCACAGTAGTGGTGATGGTGTAAGTAACAGAAGTTCTGCATCTTTTTCTTTTCTGTTAGGACAACTGTAACTCCACATCCTTGAGAATTACCTGTTTCTCATTCCATACTGCTGTCTTTGGGCTCCCAATCAGAGCACATCTTCCAAGTTTCTGTTGGGTGTAATTTTAACCATCAGTCACAACACTTCTCCCTTCTGATCACAAAAACTGGCCCAGAGAAAATCCTCTGATACAACTTGTGCAAATTAGAGCCTTTATATGAAATTTAATATGAACACTAAAGGAAAACTATTTTTTCCTTTAAATTATAACCTGTAAAAAAAATGGGGTCCCAGAGCTGCTGGTGGACCATGGCTATGTCATAGAGAGAAGGCCTTGAAAAAATTCTCAAGCAAGAGACTTAAACAAGGCTGCTGTCCCATTTGTTTCAATCATGCATATATTGTCTGTTTCATATAAAACACAAGGCTGGAGATAGTAAGAGACTGAAAAATAAATCATGCTACCTCTTTGTTAAATTCTCAACCTAGTTAACAGTCTGTAATATTGTATTCATTAGTTTATCAAAACACTTTAAATTCCCAGCTATTTTATACAGTGGTTATTAAATATATACACTTCCTGATCTCAGTGGGCTTGCAGTTTATGGCAGAAAATGCATTAATCAGACAGCAACAGGAATATTTAGTTTTAAGCTGTGATCAATATTCCAAGGCAAATTCAGTGTATTTGAATGTTTTTCTGTAAAAGGGGAATCTATTAGAGATTTGGTGGCGAGGTGTGGGGTGGGGTGGTAATGGTAATTTAGTGGATTTGAAGTCTACATTTAGAAGTAAACAAGGTGTAAATGCTTAAGGCTGCTGCTCACTCCTAAAGACAAAAATGGAGTCACTGCACTGGAGAACACATCCCACCTTTGACTAAAATGTTCAGGGTCTCCACTACCATTCTCCATTCTTCATACTGACACCCCTTGGGAGTCCACAGCAAAGGAGCAAAGGAAGCTGAAGCAGAGGTGCTGCTGGGGGGCCATAGTCTGGAAGTCAGTGGACTATGGCCTGAAACAGCAAGGTCTACATAGCCTTGGAACCAAGGAGGAAGGGGATGGTTAGGAGAGTCATACCTAGGCCACTTGCTTCAGATTGACGGATGGTGAGGACTGTCTAATAATATTATAGTGTTCAATGGAGAAAAGTGAGATTTCACCAATGTAGTTAAAAACTGCAATGGCTGCTATACACATCTGTCAAAAGCAAAATCCATTACCAATTCGCAGGAAATAAAAACTGTAATAAAATAAAGCCTAACCTTTGTTTTCCCTCTTTTCCTTTGTGCTTCCTCTAGTTTCACATGCTGAATCGATGCTGCACACAGAGACCTTGCACTGGGGCAGCTCTTCAGACTAGAGTGTCTGCTGAGAAACAGCTGTTTCGACATCTCAGCTTTGTAGCCAAGTGGAGATATAAGATGGCAACAGTGTGCAGAGAAGCTGTGCCTGCACTGTGATCTGGAGAATGAGCAGCCTGCATGCTCAGTCGCTAAGTCATGTTCAATTCTTTGTGACCCCATGGGCTGTAGCCCACCAGGATCCTCTGTCCACGGGATTTCCCACACAAGAATACTGGAATGGGTTGCCATTTCTTTCACCAGGGCATCTTCCTGACTCAAGGGCTGAACTCAAGCCTCCTGCATTGGCAGGCAGGTTGTTTACCACTGAACCAACCAGGGAAGTCCGTCGGCAGTGCAGCTGTGCCCAACTCATGAGAACTCTGTCCCCGCACTGCCCAGCTGTGCCCTCAAACTCATGAAGAAGTTTTAAGCTGTGATCAATATTCCAAGGCAAATTCAGTGTATTTGAATGTTTTTCTGTAAAAGGGGAATCTATTAGAGATTTGGTGGCGAGGTGTGGGTGGGGTGGTAGTGGTAATTTAGTGGATTTGAAGTCTACATTTAGAAGTAAACAAGGTGTAAATGCTTAAGGCTGCTGCTCACTCCTAAAGACAAAAATGGAGTCACTGCACTGGAGAACACATCCCACCTTTGACTAAAATGTTCAGGGTCTCCACTACCATTCTCCATTCTTCATACTGA